>OZ023218.1:44290603-44380603 GCA_963995525.1 Escarpia spicata
CGGATGTAGCATTATGACAGGGGCTAAGATGGATGTAGCATTATGACAGGTGCTATGACGGATGTCGCACTATTGCAGGTGCTATGACGGATGTAGCACTATGGCAGGGGCAAAGAATGGAGTTATCGCCGCCATAAGAAGGAAAGACCCGGCTCCCTATATATTCACTGCCGTGGTCATGCACTGAACCTTTGCCTGTGCAGACAGCATACCAAGTGCAAGGCTATGAAATATGCCATCGACATGATCTATGAAATCACAAAGCTGGTCGCAAAGTTTTTTTAACGAGGGATGCAAAGCTGAGTAAAGTACAAAAAAGCAATGACAACACATGACAACAAGTGTGCGATGAAATAGGAACTCTGCACTTGCTTACTACCCGTTACGCCCTCTGGCGTTTAGGGCAGCGACTAAATTCCTCCACCTTTGTCTGTCTCCGGCCATTCGCTGTATTGTGTCCCAGCTATGCTTCATTCCCCTCGGCTCCGCCTCCACTGTTCTCCTCCATGTTGTCTTTGGGCGCCTACCCTTCCGCTTCCTTTCTGGCGTCCACCGGACAGCTGTTTGTTTGTGGTGGTGTCTGTATCCATGCGAAGAACATGTCCAATCCACATCCAACGTCTTCTTTCAATGATGGTGGGCATTTGGTTGCTGGCATTTGGGCAAGCAACATCTGGTTGGATATGGTTCTTGGTTAGAAGATGTTACACAGAGATGGTGACGTATTCGGGGGGCACAGACCCACATGAAACAGATCAGCTTTCGTTTTGGTTTCGTGTTTGGCTAGTGCTTGCTCCAGCATGCTGACAGTTTGAGTGCATCACTTTAGATCGTGTCACTGTGAGCAGGCGACGTACAAACAAATGCTCAAATGACTGTCAATACACTTCACGCCAAATGAAGGCGAATTTAGTTTTTTCTGCACGAAAGTTGTATCTCTTGCCGGTGATAAACAGGTAGATGAGCGTACCCTTCCACCATTGGAAGCTAGATGGAAGTATGTTCTGCTTCATCAGAATGGCACAACACCCCAGATGGTGAGTATAGACAGATATTCTACGAGGCACTTGATGTTATGATCAATGCACTAACCGACAAGTTCAATCAAACTGACTACAAGATGTGTGCAATGTAAGAAGCTGTTCCTCAAAGCACCAAAACGAGAGGAGTGCGGCTCTGAGTTTGACCAAGTGACCACCTTCTATGGATCTGACTTTATCCCCACAATATTGTGAACATATCTAATTACATTCAAATTAAATGTGTGGTAGTCCTAAGTAACTCTGCATGCTGTTCTGCACATGTATCTCAATTTGGCATTGCAGCAATTCCATCTGCAATTGTTGATAGTAACAATTCTTGGTCCATTCTGTGTTTGTTCTTCGGTTGTTCCTTCTGGCGCAAACCGTTCAAATAAGAAACGCTGCTTGTTGTTTAGTAAAAAAACATTGGGTTAATTAAAAAAAATGGATTAACATTGTGGATCACGAAACCCATGTCGGGGATTGGCAGTATCGAGGTGAAGGTTGTCAAATAGGTTGACTATTACTAATATAACTTCAATAAGTGACGTTGCTAACCACAACTGGTATTCCCTTGTTTTGATTTCCAGTGTTGTGTTCTTGCAGAGGTCAACATATTTAAAGAACTTTACATTTTGATATAATCATATATATGCATTTGTTACTTCTGACGCTGCGTCAGCGAGAACGTCCATATTGCATTTCCCACTCCTAGGTGATAAGTCAACTATTAAACCAATACCAATGAAACATTTGTACCGTTAAGAAGAACAATGCGCTGTCGTTCTATTGTTACAACTGTTGTGTGATCTTGTGGTTGGTGATGATTACCACATTTAACTTAAAGATTACGTTATTTATGTTACTTGAATATCGCACCATTGAATTCCACACAAATCAGATTTCTAAGTCGTCTGGAAGAAAATAATAATATGTGGTCTAGAAGGAGATATATGAAAAAAGTCAGGACGTACTATGGCGGCTATCTTGAAGGCAGTAAATATTAATTTCATAATAAAATAGCCACCAAGATCAATATTACAGAACAAACTCATCTACACGATGAAATACTTTTTGTTATCTAGAAAAGTATTTTTATTCAAAAAAGGTAACCTCATAAAGCTTCACAGTGGACCAGAATATACGATAGGAAAACCTATATTAGAGCTCCATTTAAATAATAAGTGAAGTGAAAAGTTAAATGTCTTTGAAACTTCGTATTCGTAAAGTACCGTACATGCGTCAAGAGCGCCGCCTCAACAACTTTCACATGTGGTGCTTAAAAAACAACTGATCAACAAAATCATATAAACACCAAATAACATGTACACATTAGATATGATCAACATAACAAGTTATATACAATCCAAAGCTTGCAGATAAACCTGCTACTACACCGTATATAAACGTAACAAAACATTACGTCTAATCACATAGCAGTGTAGAAATAAGTAATTGAGTTTCCTTTCTATAAATCGAACATCATTGGCCCTGCATCTTCGGCTGCACGCAACATCGCAAATACAATGTACGTTACATACTTTGAAGGACACATATAATTACATTAGGCATATAGTTACATTAGGCATATAATTACATTAGGCGTCAAACACTTCGTACTGACTGATAACATCACGATCGTGCGAGTCTTATTTAATTTTAATTTTATTTGATTTTAACTAAAAACCAGGTGATCGCGAAATTATGACGGAGGTAATTATTAGCAGATTGACCTTATTAGTACGAAATGACATAACGTTATACATCCACGTTATACAAAACGAAAGGCAAGTAGTCGTTGCATTGTGTGAGTTGCGAATGTTGATCTAACTTTAACTTCAGTTAACCAAACGTGACTCGGTATGCCGTTATTTCACCCCCGGTGTTCACTACTCCGCCCCTCCTGTAGCATCATATCACTGAAGTAATCGTCTATACAAAATGCATTCATTAAATGAGCGTGTTTGCTTGTGCTTTCATGTCTGTTCTCACACTGCTGTCAGCGTGCGCGCATGAAGTAGACTTCCCAAACGCGTGCCACTCTTCTCATCTCATCACAAGCGAGCTGAAGATGTTCTATATACAGAGCTGTGCATTGCACGGACGTCATTCTCGTCGTCACTGACCACGGCCATGGGGCTCATCAAAGTCAATGTCCGGTCCAACGGCGACCAGACCATTATTGTTGAACTTTGGGCTCTCCTGGAAGCGAGGAAGACCATAACAACGTGTTATATATAATATTTAGAATCACGCGTCACATATTGCAACTGTTGTTCATCCGGATGTAACTACAGAACGCCTGAGGTGTGAAGCATCGTCCATGGAAATCTGGTTCAGAATATGGAACACACGTACGCACACGTACGCAGGTACGCACGCACATACGCACGTATGCATGCACGTACACAGACATACACAGATACACACAAACACACACAGACACACACAGGCACGCACGCACACACACACACACATACACACACACACACACACACACACACACACACACACACACACACACACACACACACACACTCACACACACACACACACACACACACACACACTCACACACACACATGCAAACTCGCACTCGCGGACACACATAAGGACACGACAGAGAAAGACAAGGCTTATAATTCCATTACACCCGATAAACGTATACGTACGTAGTAGAAGTGCGTGATGTGGTGGAAATTGGTGGTCTCTCTGAGGGCGGGCAACTGGTAGAGATCCCGTAGGTAGGGCCACAGGTACATGTAGTCGACCACTCGTTTCTTGTTGCACTGCACGACACAGTACGGGTTAGAGGAGGCACGAGTGCGACACAGAAGGTACACGTAAACTGGTTACTACGTAACGCAATACATAAACATGAACGAAGGGAATGTGACACACCGATGTGCATTTTGTAAACACATTAACCTGAACTCTGCGTGACGTGTGTACGTGCACCTTTGCGAAGATATTAGTTAACCTGTCAAGTGAAACAAATTTAATGTTTTATAAGACACGATATTACAAAACACACCTTTATACGGAGACCGACGTGACATATGAGACTGTATTAGCAAGACATAACAACAGTATGTGTAATTGCAGCAGCAGCACCACCACCACCAGCAGCAGCAGCTGCAGCAGCAGCAGCAGCAACAACAACAACAATAACAGCAGAGCACAACTTGTCCCACTACGTGCAGTCCTAAAGGGACCTAGAATAGGAAAGTCGTATTCACCCAAAAGAGTGCGTTGTAGACTTTGTCGAAGCGGATGAGGGTCGTGTACAGGCCGATGTCTATCGTCGTCAGCTGGTGTCCCGTCAGATAACGCTTCTCTGACAAGATGGAGTCCACCTGGAGTATAAAGTACCCATGAGTCGCTAATAATGCGTAGTCTAAATGTTGAAGTACGATATGCACTCGCCAGATGGCAGCACTGCACGGACATCCAATGACTTGATGACCAAGTCGTGGAATTTAGTTGTTATTGATTGACTTATTTATGTAAACCATTGAACCGTTTGATAACAATTGGATGCATATATATATATATATATATATATATATATATATATATATATATATATATATATATATATATATAGCGCACAGTGGCCGGCGAGGATGGCGAAAATGTTTTAATGCCACAAATAAAAGAATCACGTTACCGAAATGTAGTATCTGGTGACGCAGCTTTGTAATTCCGCAATAATTTCGTCTTTCCGAATTTGCACCACGATTAACACATTTTCAATGCTGTTGTTTGTAACAGTGTTTTCCTATGCATTTCAAACAAAACTAAGCCTATTTAACAAAGCACGCATTTTATCTACGATCACATTTTAACTTCCTCCTTTCTGTGTATGTTGGATTAGCCCTTTTAGAATAATACTTGTGTTTCCGTTTACTCCACCGACATTATTCAATGTAGGCGATTCTGAATATTATTCTAAAAGACTAGGAAAATGCATAATGTATTTGTGACCCAAGCACTAGACAAACATCAATCTTTGCCCCGTCACGGCCCAGTATCCATCTGGTAAAATACAGAAATATATTTTTCTTATATTTACCTGAAAAAATCATTAGTGACATATTTTCAACAGAAAAAATACCAAGACAACACTAAAATATCTTCCATAAAATACGGCTACATGAAGAAAAAAAAATGTGTCCTACATATCTACTCGAGCAAGCAACTTGAAAGACAAGTTTATACCATGTCCAAGGTGGCGAACACCTTTTTAACCGATCGGTCATACGTCGCCTGTGTAACCGCTCGTGTCGCCTTGTATACGCCTTGGCTGAGATCTCTGCAACACCAGGTAGAACAATATGTCACATACGTCAATTACAATCCCTGCAGTGGCGCAATAAATATAGGACTGACGCTGCAGAATCTATGTAATGTGGGTTCCACAACTGCTATTGTATATTTTTTAAAATTCATGAACAATACTGTTAGCGGGCAAATTATACAACTAGAAGCGCCACTATCCGGACAATATGCTAATGTACGAATGTTCTCAACAATTACCGTCCTGTCAACAACTTAAGTCATCTGTCAAACGTCACAGAGAAAGTCATTGCGCGAAGGATCATCTCTCATATTTCCGATCAACGAATGGAGGACTGTTTCCAATCAGCCTACCGGAAGAATCATTCAACTGAAACCGCACTATTGTGTGTAACAAATGCCATGAAAGCCGCTATAGACAATAGACAAGGTACAGCACTAGTTCTTATTGACTGTAGTGCAGCCTTTGACACAATCAATCACAAGATAATGATCCAGCGCCTTCAGTTGCGTTACGGCATTGTTGACAAGGCGCTTGGCTGGCTGCAGTCCTATCTGCAGGGCCGGACCCAGTGTGTGGTCATTCGTGACGCGTCATCGAATACAACTTGCGTGACATCGGGTGTCCCGCAGGGTTCGGTGCTGGGTCCTTTGTTATTCTAGTTGTACGTACAACCCATTGGCGACATAATCAGAGCGCATGGACTTTGTTTTCATCATTATGCGGATGATCTGCAATTGTACTGCCATTTTGACCTCACTGCGACTGCGTTGGCTGCTACTCTGCGACGTATGGAGGAGTGTCAAGATGTGTTCGTAACTTTGGTGTCGTTATGGATCGCCACCTCGATTTTAAGAAGCAAGTTTCAAGCATCGTCAGTGTGTGCTCATTTCACCTGCGCCATATTAACCAGATGAGTCGTTATCTCCCAACGACGACAAAGGAACGTCTTGTCAACGCCATTATTACATCACGGCTTGATTACTGCAATTCACTTATATACGGAACTTCTGTCAACAACATCGCTCGACTGCAGAGAATGCCCAACTCTGCTGCTAGGTTGATCCTACGCCGCTCACGGAGTGACAGCGCCATGCTTTGTTATGCATTCTTCACTGGTTGCCTGTAGCACACAGAATCGATTTTAAGCTATTAGTGTTTACATATAAAGCTGTGCATGGCGATGCCCCGAAATATTTACGCGACCTTGTATGCCCATACAAACCAACAAGAGCCCTGCGCTCTACCAACAATAACATGTTAACGGTCCTGCGGACTCATGTCAAAGCTGGAGACAGTTCGTTTGCGGTCGCCGCGGCGACCTTGTGGAACACTTTGCCTAATGACATTAAAACTCATTTTTTTAGACTCTCGTTCTTGTCCAATGTAGCATAGTTTAGTCTCTGCATTAAATTGTTTTATATCTCTTATGTATTAATTAACCTATTTATATATTTATTTTATACCTACATGTACATTAGTTCAGTTAAATGAATTGACAATGTCTTATTTGTACATATAACTGTAGCTATGATCATAATTTTAGTATATTTATTTAATTACTGTATTTATTTGTATTTTACTAATATTCATTTTTTTTAAAGAATTTCTTTTAGAAAATGCATGTTTATTTAGCCATCATTATTACCTCTATATGGATTCTACATGTTGTAAAGCGCCACGAACAATTTATAATTGGATTTGGCGCTATATTAAATAAAATATATTATTATTATTATTATAGTAGTTTGATATTACAGAAACATCACGCTGGAAACATTGTAAAGTAAAATAAAGGATAGATGCATATTCTTATATTCTCTGTATAAGAAACAGTCATTTATGTACAATATTAAGCACAATTAAGCACATAAGTCCGACGTGAGTTATCAAGTGTGACGTCACAGTTTTTGCTGTCCAATCAGAAACGAGTGTTTTCTGCGTATGCGCCAACGCTGCATTATTTTGCTACAACTAGTTATCCCTACTAATTGAAAAGTATCTATGCAGTGACGAATTTTTAAAACACCTACGATTTACTTGTTGCCATCTTCAGTGTACGATACAGCGACGTGCAATGCCAAGGCAGTGACATAAAATGTGTTTGTTGGGCTCAATCAGCTTAGTCTTAGGTCAATATATTTACATTGTTAGCTGAGTATCTTATAAACGTTGTATGTCTATTCTGTGTAGATGTTGAACATAGAACCGCTCAATGTGCATTTTGCTAACGGTGTTTTGCTAGACGTCGACGCGGTATTTAGAATTACAGTAACATAACATTTAGCGTTGGCGTTCGGCGCTTAACGCAAGTTTCTAAAGAATCGTACGATCGATGCGAACTCACGGCTGGATGTCGCCCTGCAGCTCGTCAATCTCGTCTCTCAGGTGTGGGGGGTAGAAGTCGAGGTCTCGCTGCTCGGGCGTCGCGCAGAAGGCGTTGAAGTTCGAGTTGAGCATGTGCATGATGTCCTTGGACGAGTTACTCACGATCGTGTTGCCTTGCTTGTCCCATAGCACCGGCACCGTGAACGAACCGTTGTAGTCTGGGGGCGACAACGAACGGCAACGGTCAGGTAAGTAAAAGTAACTAACATTTATGTCATGGTGACGTATTACATCCTGATTATCAATGGGCCATCACTCAGACATAATAGGAATGATAATTACAATGATAATAATACTAATTATGATGACGATGATGATAATAATAATATAAATATTAATAATGATAATAATAATGCCGATGATGATTATGATAATAATACTGATGATGATGACGATGACGATAGCGATAACGATAACGATAACGATAACGATAATGATAGTGATAATAATGATGGTGATGATAATACTAACAATAATAATAATAATTGAAATAATAATAATGATAATAATAATGAGTGTGACGATGATAATAATACTAATGATAATGATGATGATGATGATGATGATAATAATAATAATAATATTGATAATGATATTGATAATGATAATAATACTAATAATACTGATGATGATAATAATACTAATAATAATTATGATAATGATAATGATAATGATAATGGCAATGACAATGGTAATGGTAATGGCAATGATAATGCTAATGATAATGGTAATGGTAATGGTAATGGTAATGGTAATGGTAATGATAATGATAATGATCATTATAATTCTAATTCTAATAATATAATAATTACAATAATTACAATATTTACAATAGTTACAATAGTTACAATAATTACAATAATTACAATAATCATAATAATGATAATAATAATGACTGTGATGATGATAATAATACTAATGATAATGATGATGATGATGATGATGATGATGATGATGATGATAATAATAATAATAATAATAATATTGATAATGATAATGATAATGATATTGATAATGATAATAATAATAATAATAATAATAATAATAATAATAATAATAATAATAATAATAATAATAGTAATAATGATAATAATTATAATAATGATAATAATTATAATAATGATAATAATAATAATGATAATACTACTGATGATGATAATAATACTAATAATAATTATGATAATGATAATGATAATGGTAATGGTAATGGTAATGATAATGATAATGATAATGATCATTATAATTCTAATTATAATAATATAATAATTACAATAGTTACAATAATTACAATAATCATAATAATTATACTAATTGTAATAATTGTAATAATTGTAATACTTGTAATATTTGTAATATTTATAATAATTGTAATACTTGTAATAATTATAATAATTATAATAATAATAAACTCTATCGCGCCTAAATCCTCGAAAACAAAACTTTGAGGCCCGTCATACACTCCTACAGCCACATCTATAGAGCTGTTGATCAAAATACAATTCACAACAATAAACAAATAAATAACAATAATTGAGCTGTCATCACAATACAAACAAAATAATGAAACAATTTACCAATCGTAGACATTAAGAAAAAAGAAAATATAAAAAGTAAATACAAATGAAATAAATGAGGATGTGCTCAGTGTTGACAACAATGTTTCAATTATGTGTACCTATCCACCTTTTTCGGGTATTTGACGATATCGTTTTAAATATATTTTAATATTTATTAATATTGCTACCGTCTACATTGTCAGTAGCCTATTAGTTCCACTCGTCTTTCGCCATTAGTGGAAATTAATATTTTCGTATTCCAAGTATAGTCTCTGTGCATAGGTATGCACCTTGCGTTGGCGTTTCGTATCGCAAATTACACGGACATTCTTTCATTAAGTAACTTTTAATAAATGCATATCTTCAGACACAATTATAAATTTGGTTGATGAATGTTATGCGGGATGATGCAATGGTGATACCAAGGTGACATAGGAGTGATACAGGAATGATACAAGGGTAACACAGTGGCTATACAAGGGTGACACAAAATGATCAGTGTGATACAAGGAGACTGACCGGGTTCAACCATTTGATAGATCTCCGCCATTCCTCCTTTCCCGTTGATCGTGTCACACGTACAATCGGGTTTCTGAAAACAATGACACGCGGTAAACAACTGATTAGTTGCGTGTATGAAACCGTGTCAGCCAAAGTCACAGCGTGTCAGGCAAAGTCACAGCGTGTCAGGCAATGTCACAGCGTATCAGGTAAAGTCACAGCGTGTCAGGCAAAGTCACAGAGTGTCAGGCAAAGTCACAGAGTGTTAGGCAAAGTCACAGGGTGCCAGGCAAAGTCACAGCACGTCAGGTAAAGTCACAGCGCGTCAGGCAAAGTCACATCGTGTCAGGCAAAGTCACAGCGTGTCAAGCAAAGTCACAGCGTGTCAGGCAAAGTCAAAGCTACCTGACAAGGTGTCACGGTGGCCGACAATGACGTTGCAAAACACGCAACTGCAAAATTTATGATGAATAACTGAAGCAGTCACCGCCGCACTTGGCTGATAGCAAGTACGTGGCAAAAAAGTGACGTAAATGTAATAACATGTTTTGTTATAAAAAAAAAACAATCTCGTCACCGACATATTCCTATCGGTCGCAGTGACAAGGTGTAAATTATATTTACTTTTCAACAAAAAAGGTGTTAGGTCGCGCGTCGTAACGTGTTGCGTTCTCTAATGATCGTGTGATACATTATAAAACTTCGGCGCCGTGCCAATGTTTCGTGTTCATACATAACATTGATTACAAGGCAATTGCTTCGGGTGTGCTTTTTTAATGTTATCACATCACATTATCAGACATCAGAGTGCCAGATTACGACATGGAGATGGCGCTAGACTGAACCCATGCAATGATCGGAACTGTTTGACCTGCGTGCGTTGTCCGCTTTCCCCCCTCGGCACCTAGGCCTGGGTGTTCGGTACATATCGGCCGACAACGATTTGGACCTAGACGCGTCCGGACAAAATGTTCTAATACTAATACATGGGCGGATCCAGGGGACGTGAGGGGCACTTGCTCCCTCAGAGCTTTGGAATTTGGCCGCGCGATGCCCGCGCTAGAGTGGCGTACCCCCTAGATCTTTTGAATGTGCCTCCCAGACGTTCTGAAATGATGAACGTCGCCGCGAAAATTGTCCATCCTCACAGCTCTACTCGTTTTTCTATCTGACATCGCAACGGCGGAGTGGTGTGAAGCTGCGGCGGAAAATCTTCAACAGCACCATCCCTCTCCGTCTTCCGATGTCAGTAGTCGTGCTGAAGCTCCGGCTCAGGCCACCCAATATGAATTTGGTTCGGCCACCAGTCGTTTTTGCGATTCTCAAGGAGGTTGCAATTGGATGTTATGCCCCCTAGACTGCCGTGTATGGACCCGCCCGTGCTAAAGTAAACTTCGCAGGTTTTTGGTCCAAGTAAGAAAGCGACACCGACCTGGTCGTCGAACTTCCATCCGTCAGGTGTCAGCACCCAGTCGACGACGTTCACCGAGATGGCGTCCTCCAAACCCTTCAGTTTGCGCATGATGAGGGTGCGGTGGGCCCACGGACAGCCGAGAGCCACGTACATGTGATAGCGGCCGGCCTCGGGCGTGAATTCGGAGTCATCTGTTTGTGACAAATGATAGTAGTGTCAGTTGTGATATATACGTTGACATTTTAATATTTCAGCAATATTCCTTTCTCTATACGATAAGTGTTGGGCGAAAGACGAGTGGGGACGATGGCATGATGAGTCGTGTTACATTGTTCAGTGAAATCTGCATAGAATAAACATATTTAAAGTCGTGGAAGTCAAATGTGTACATGTCTGTCTGTCGGTGTCTCTGTCTTTCTGACCGCCTCCCTTTCTCTTTCCCTCCTTCCCTGCCTTCCTCTCCTTCTCTCCCACCCCTCTCTCTCTTTCCTTATCTACCCCTTTCTCTCCTCCTCTCCATCTTCCCCCCTCTCTCTACGTCCATCCGTCCTTCCGTCCGTCCGTCCGTCCGTCCCTCCGTCCGTCCGTCCCTCCCTCCCTCCCTCCCTCCCTCCCTCCCTCCCTCCCTCCCTCCCTCCCTCCCTCCCTCCCTCCCTCCCTCCCTCCCTCCCTCCCTCCCTCCCTCCCTCCCTCCCTCCCTCCCTCCCTCCCTCCCTCCCTCCCTCCCTCCCTCCCTCCCTCCCTCCCTCCCTCCCTCCCTCCCTCCCTCCCTCCCTCCCTCCGTCCGTCCGTCCGTCCGTCCGTCCCTCCCTCCCTCCCTCCCTCCCTCCCTCCCTCCCTCCCTCCCTCCCTCCCTCCCTCCCTCCCTCCCTTTCTCCCTCCCTCCCTCCCTCCCTCCCTCCCTCCCTCCCTCCCTCCCTCCCTCCCTCCCTCCCTCCCTCCCTCCCTCCCTCCCTCCCTCCGTCCGTCCGTCCGTCCGTCCGTCCGTCCCTCCCTCCCTCCCTCCCTCCCTCCCTCCCTCCCTCCCTCCCTCCCTCCCTCCCTCCCTCCCTCCCTCCCTCCCTCCCTCCCTCCCTCCCTCCCTCCCTCCCTCCCTCCCTCCCTCCCTTCCTCCCTCCCTCTCCCTCCCTCCCCCTCCCTCCCCCTCCCTCCCTCCCTCCCTCCCTCCCTCCCTTCCTCCCTCCCTCCCTCCCTCCCTCCATCCCCCTCCCTCCCTTCCTCCCCCCTCCCTACCTCCCTCCCTCCCTTCTTCCATACCCTCCCTCCTTTCGCCACCTCTATCTCTTTCCTTCCTCCTGTACCCCCCTCTCTATCCTCGGTCCTTTGGTTGGTGTATGTTTTCTTCCTGTGTGTCATCAATCTAAAAGGGAGTGTTTCCTGTGATGTGTTTTTGTAAAGATAGTCACTTCCAATTGAACTGATGACTACCGCGGTGACAAACCACAGGATGTGTCTCTATGCATTGGACTGATGAAGGGTGTGTGTTGTCTGTGTGTCATCAATCTAAAAGGGAGTGTTTCCTGTGATGTGTTTTTGTAAAGACAGTCACTTCTAATTGAACTGATGACTACCGCGGTGACAAACCACAGGATGTGTCTCTATGCGATGCATTGATGAAGGGTGTGTGTTGTCTGTGTCATCATAATTATTGTTGCTACTTTTGTTGCGGTTAAGTGCATTTACCAAATTTTTAGCCCACTCAGTTTGGAGATGATGCAATAAGGTTACGGGTCGTATCTAGTCGCCGACTGTTCTAAAAGTGAATCAATTTCATGACAAAAGGCTTAAAGTTTCCACCAGAGACGTCACGGGCAGCTATGGTTGCCTTTGATATTATGGGACCCGTGTTCGGTGAATGGCGATCATGTGCCGTGCTGAGCGAATATGTCACAGCGGTGGTCATACACAATGTTCAAGTGACCGAGCGAGCGAGCGAGCCCTCCTCTTTCCGCCCGTCTGTCCCTGCCTCCCTTTCCCCTATCACTTCTACCCCACCCTCCCTCCATCCCCTATCCCTCCTACCCCCCTCATTCTCCAGTCCTCACCCTCCCTGCCTCTTTCTCCCTATTCTCTATTTTGCCAATATCTCTGTTCCTTTACTCCTCTCTCTGTACGTGTTTCGTTTTCCGTCTGTCTGTCTGTTTTGGTATAGTTGTCTGTCTGTCTTTTTATGTCGTTACTCTCTGGCCCGTCCCCTGCCTGTCTGCTCACTCTCTCTCTAATCGAGCTTATTTCCGTGGCAACGATAGTGTCGCTTTAAATTACTCATGCTCAGCCTTAAGGGAGGGTGCCCCAAACAATGGCGGTAATGTCGACTCATAGTTACATTAAAAAGAGTAGATCGTGTGCATACAGCTGCTAAAGGTGTGATCATCACAAATATCATGATACGAAAAACAAAGTTCACTAACTACGTAATTGGGATGTTGCTTTTCTTTTTTTCGGTTTCGTTTTTAATGCACCGATTACGTGTTAGTGTACTAAATTTATCGATGACGTAATAACGTTTAATGGGATAGTTGAATTTGGCAACACTGTGCAAGACCGTTCGACTAGCAATCAATTGTATAGTATTATGTGAACGAACGTTTTGTGCGGAGCAATCGCAACGCAACTATTATATAAACCGTCTTTAGTAGTCCTATGGAATTTATTCGGCGCAACGTAATAACATAGCTCTTAATACATTAAAAGGAAACATATTTTTAAATGATCATCAACGTCAATTATTGGTGTAATATTAATAATAATAAAACATGTTCTATGGCTATCGCTAATGTTATTATTATAACAAAACATAATCATACCAAATTATTACCGTACCTGCTACGTGATCGTTGAATCCAGTCGACGCTATGGGCGACGCTTTCTTGACTTTAGATTGGGCGGCATAGTGACGCCGTCCACTGTCCACGCTGGTCAGTGCGGTTTGACCACCACACAACAACGCCTTGACCGCCTCGCTGGAGAATCGCTGCGTCTGACACAGCACCACGGCACGACTTAGGCTGGACAACATGTCTATTTATGGATTTCCTTTCTCGCTTCTTGTTTCAACGTGTTAGTCTGAAAGCGACGATCGGGTGTAAGGAGAGGATGGAAATATACATAGTTTGGCAAGTGTCCGCCATCTTGGCTAGCGTTCAACAGGCGCCTCTCAACCAGGTTAGAGTCGAGTAGTTCTCTCGTATAAACTACTCCAGTGTTTTTATTGACTGAATACCATTACACAGGCTACATGATATATAAATATACACATTTCTAGAGAGCACCGATACATCGATTCAATTATAACGGGCACTTTAGATTATGACATCACGAATAGAAAGCGATTACTTACATTAAAACATGCTGTCAACATTCAAATAAAACATCACCGACATAGCACAACGTAACAATACGGACATTGTGCTTACGGCGGCAGGTTTTAAGTATAGGCCTTATTGTTATTAATTAAAACAGAGAACATCCATTTCTGAAATGATATCCAAATAAAATGTATAGGTAACATATAGCACGCACACGAGAACACCCCGCCCTCCATTGACACCCCTTTCCCAGGCCGGAGACACGGGCTCTTCCATTATTTACGATCTACATATGCGTGTAACCTTATCTAACCATATATAATTGAACATTGCACAGTCACACCGTGATACGATCTCTCTCCGGCGAACGGTAGAATGCGTCACGTTGAAAACAGCAGTTAATACGAAGTCAACCAAACAACTGCAAATATTGTTTTCCATTCAGTAGAATTCGTGTTGCACCAGAACACACGTGGGTTATACATGAGTGCAGGTGACTGTAGATAGATGAACATGTTTAGATTTACAAGAGGCTGTTTTACAGATGTGTTTTAATTGTGCTAAGAAGCGATGTATTGCCTATATATTTGTTTGTAAGAAATGCATTTTTAATTTCCTACTGGTTTTTTTTACTGGGCGTTGGTACGTGAACATGTTTATTAGATATTCATCTTATAAACGTTTAATTCATCTCTACTTGTGCAGAGAGTACAATAAACTGTAGACCTCGATGCACAATTGGGTTGTTTAGATGCGTATAACATATACCACAAATAAACTTGCTTTACGTGATGCATTTATAAGGATTTGCCTCTTCTCGGGACGGGGGTGTGATACAAATTACAAATGGAAACAATAACGTTATGAGAACACCCCGGACGTTTACCATGGCAACAGACATGTTTAACGGGCTCGATAAACAGAAGCAAAAGACACTCAAAACGCATCGAGCACTTGGCATAACCGTCGACAAGGATAACCCTAGATTATGTCTGTCCGAGCTCAAACTATCGTTTATAAATACCCGTGAGAAGAACGAGAACGAGAAAACGCGCTGCATTCCGCACGCATGGAATCACGCAAAACGAATTCCACATGTCGAATCCGCATGACGAATCAGTATACAGCATCAGCATGCTGCACCCCTACATATGGAATCTTAGCTTTAGGGAACATGTTTTTAACGTGTTCCTGATTTAGCCTGTGTTATTGGCAATCATTCGATCACAGACCGGGTCAAATTGTTCGTGATCCTTCTATTATCTGGAAATGTCACGGCATTCGTAGTATGAGAGGACTCGGTACAGCCACTTCACAGGTTAAAGGGCGAGCATTCTGCAACAAAGTGGGCCACCGGACCCGTCTGGCACTGAGCACCGAGACGACTGTTTCAATTAATAAAAAATTTGTGAATTTTACAAAAACAAACATCATATCACAACCTTACAAAATAGACCGATGTTTTGAAGCCGTCGCTCTACTTGACTGCGTTGACTGTCGTCATACCAAAGCACGTAGATACGTTTACCTGCTAAGGTCAAACTCATACTCGTGCTCAGCTACTGCCCTATTTTTTTTAAAGTGTTACTGATACATATCTGGAATACGTGTTTCCCGGGTGTTGGTTGTCACGTAGGCAGCGTGACTAGGCTGAGTCACTCTGATGAATGAACATGTTTTATTAATCGCGAATTCGCTCGCTGAAGGAATCGCCAGCTTACGCGCAGAGAGCAAAACGATAAGTTGGTATAGATACATCAATCAGCGCTCATTGGCGTTTTGATATGACACGAACGAAGACAACCTCCTACGCCGCCACCGGCACCGCCACAAATAAACTTAGAATATAGTCTAGATATATACCCTTCGAATGGGAACGTAAAAGAAGAAATCTCTTGAAACCTGGTGTATGAAAGCATGTGCGCGGGGGGACTAAATATCCCTTGGGTAATATAATAATTATTATGTGGAAGGATTAAGCCTCTACCATGTAACATACTTATTTTAGGTATGTGCCAAGACACACACACACACACACACACACACACACACACACACACACACACACACACACACACACACACACACACACACACACACACACACACACACACACACACACACACACACACACACACACACACACACGCACACACACTGTGACAATACTTTAGGGTAATGTAAAAATAGGCACACATCAATACCATTCGAAATTTTCTTTAAACATTAATAACAGGAGAAATCATATTCTACCTTACGCAATCCTTTATTCCAAACTCAGTTATCGCCTGTATTATTTTTCACAGTATTATTCGACTGTTGATACCTTTACCTCGACATATAGTCAGTTAACATGTTTCCAAAGACGCTTGTCACAAAGTTCTTGGTGTGTCAGAGGAACTGACGGTGAATATGGAAACACTGACTTACAGGTGGGAGCGATGGTCACGGACGCAAGAGTGATGGCCTTTTAACCACTGGTTTTGCTTCTTGTCGACGTGGTTGCTTTCCTGTCAAGGGTGTGTATATCAGCAATATCGTCACTGACTCCATACAGGAGCTTACAGAAGAAACCGGATTGACCGACAGAATAACGACATGACTTTAGTACACATAGCAACGAAATACTCTGCTCCAAGTGACGTGGTCAATAGTCAACTCATCTAACAGCTGAAGACCAAGAAACATACTAGGTTATCATCACCGTGAAGCAATGACTTGAAGAAACTACATGGTTTCATGACGCACCGAGGAAGCAACGTTCACAAACCTTTGCAAGTACACAATGAACAAAATACTACCAAAGTTGACAGGAAGCTCTTAAAGCAATAGGTCAACGGTGTCACTACTGGACGAATAGTGGAATTGGTGAATACCATTAAGCTTTATCTATCCCCAGTCCCGCTGTCTGTAGCCACATTTGGAGATGACATGAACATTACACCAAAGTATAGCTGCCCAGAGTCTTGGTATGGCTGGAATTTGTACACCCTTTGAACTTCCAGAAACAATCTGAAAAACTTACAAAACCTGCGAATGATAACCTGCTCAGCTTCCACCCACTAACAGGAAGTCAACGTCGGCCTTTTGTGGTCATGTGAAGACATCGAACTTGCAACATTTCCAGAACCAACCAGCTCCTAGTCAAGGGAGTTGGTCACGATGGAGAACTTGCACGGGATGGACATTTAACAAGATTTAACAAGATTTAACAATATTGCCACCTAGAGAATTAACTCTAGGTAGCAGGTGGACAAGGAAGCCCTTTGGCTTATCGAGAGTCCGACCGTTTTATCTATGTGTATCCCGCCCGTCTGAGGTATGTGTCGATTTTATTTTTAAACATATTCACGCTACTAGCACCCACACAATCAGCAGGTAATCTGTTTCATTCATTTACAATCCTTTGTGAAAATGAAAACTTTCTTATATCCAATCTACTCTGCTCCTTTGCTAATGCAAGTTCATGTCCTCTAGTCCTTCTATCTTTCTTAACTGAGAAAAACATATTTCTATCAATATTTTCATAACCCTTCAATATTTTAAAAACTTCTATCTGATCTCCTCTCAATCTCCTGGTCTCTAGTGTTGTTAAACCGCATTTTTTTAGGCGTATTTCGTAACTAAGATCCCTCAGATTTTGTATCATTTTAGTTGCTCTCCTCTGCACTCTTTCTAGCATATCTATGTCCTTCCTGCGATATGGCCTCCACGCTTGAATACAATATTCTAAATGAGGCCTAACTATTGTTTTGTACAGCGGTATTATTAGCTCTTTTTCCTTATACGTTATGTTTCGCCTAATTAATCCAAGGATTTGATTTCCCTTTGAAGCTGCAATTCCGCACTGCTCTGAAACCTTCATATCAGCACTAACGGTTAACCCTAAGTCCTTTTCTTTTACAGTAGTACCATTGTATATTCTACTTCTTCGTTCCCATGTCCTATCTGGAGGCATTTACATTTCCCAAAATTGAACATCATTTGCCACTTTTCAGACCATTTGATCAACCTGTCAAGATCATCTTGTAAATGCTGTCTATCTCCATCACTTTTAATCCTTCTAAACACTTTTGTATCATCCGCAAATTAATGATATGGATATGTTGTGTGTCACATATTGTATGGCACTCGCTCGTGAGTAGCAAACCGTCGATCCTGTCAGGATCCAACTCTTTGGGTTTGAAGATTCTACCCCACCCTCCACCCTCTACAACTTCATATTGCACACGTTAATCACCACGCAAAGATATAAAACAATAGGCATAATAAATAAACTTAACCACTTTTTACCACTAAATACGTTATAAATTATGTACAATGCTCATATTAATTTTGGCTTACTTTTAAGGGTTCACCAGGCACATCGAATTTTCAAATTACAGATAAAAGCAGTACGAATAACATCCTTAAGTAAATATAAGTCTCACACAAGTCCTATTTTTGGAATACTTCAGTTGTTAATTGGATGATATTTAGAAAATCGAACAATTAAAATTTACCCTTTTACCCTACTACCTCAGTGTTATTCCCAACAAAGGTCAAATAAATTGATTCTGATTCTGAGTAGCTCCTGTTGAGGGAGGGAAGACAAAGAGGGGACAAGCGTAGTCACCCATTTGTTCTCAATGTTATACTATTGTGGCGTAACATATTGTATAGTAACAATAAAACTGCCAAAAGGTAGTCATGAACCAATGTCCTCTAAACAGACCGATAATATACTGGGACACAGGCCGGACCTACCTGGGATGTGTATTTCGCCGTGTATTGGAGCCGAGTTGACTATACGTGCTTCCAGTACCCCCGAATCACTGCAGAAAATACGCCATCAGCCCACGAAATCTGCCGAGCACTGTGACTGACTGGCTGAGAACTGCCACTAGGCTTTGCGGAACGGCGCGGCGGTATCGGCAGAACAGGTGACCGACTGCACGTGCATAGCTATAAAAACACGAGGCCCTTTTTTGCCGTCGATTGTATAACGCCTGGACTCATTACCGGTCAAAACAGCTATGGGAGACAGCAGAGGATAAACACGCCAATGTGGTCAGTTTTCAGAATGTATTCCTACAGTTTTACTCTTAGACTCGTTATTTATTTGTTACGACACCATTAGGCCTGTAATTACACGCATTTTATCATAAATAGTAATACAAAATATATGTACTTAAAACGTTAGTCGTTATTATTAATAATAATGTTAGAAATGGTAGTCAAGAACAGATCAGGAAGACACAATGTTCCAGTAGAAAGATATCACATTATTAGTTTAAGACAACGCGAACCAGGGAGTTCATTATCCACTGCAAATGTCACTTCTCTTGGACCGTATTTACTTCTTAGCCACCATAGGCGACACTCTCCAATAATGTGTTAATTTTTTAATTTATGTGTATTTTTATTATCAACTCTTCTGTCTAAGTGCTTGGAAAATGCAGAAAACCATATTTTCGCAACCAAAGCTACATCCTCCAATTATATCCTTCTCACCATCACCATTACCATCACCGTGATAAAAAAAACCTCGACATTTCGCGGATGGCCGCGTTGCCATGGTAGCAGGTGAACATATGGGCCTACTACAGCCAATACATTGACCACAGCGTACACGTCTCGATCCGTTTGATCGTATCTCTTCCTGGCACGCCTCCAAGACACGTGCGTCATTGGTGTGCCACAAGTGATCAAGCAAAAACGATGTTAAACGACCAATGTTATCGATGTCGGTATCAAAGAGTTGGTCAACGAGTCGCGATATCTGATGGCTGGTGCAAAACACACGTGCATACATACATGTAGGCGCATCGACGAATGAACATCGAATGTCGGTGCGTGTAGGTTAGTAAGTGCGCTGGTGTACACACACGTCAACTTAAATACGTACGTACGTATGTCTGTAAGTTGATGTATACATACATACTGTTCATACATACATACATACGTACGTACTTATGTACGTATATAAATACATGTATATATATATACATACGTATGTACATACGTACATACATACATGCACACATATAAATATATACATACATGCATACACATACATAAATAAACACGTACGTACGTATGTACGTACGTATGTATTTATTTATGTATGTGTTTGCATGTACGTCTATTTTTAATAAACATATACGCTTGTACGGATGTACGTTGATATGTGTACAATGATGTATGTGTGTATCCGAATGTGGCCCGCCATGGTCCAGTAGGCCGCAATGTGTCTAGACAGCATTGACCTCGTCTATCCTCACGGGCTGAGTTGTCAGACGTCCGTTGACCGGGCAGCAGCGCTCTTTCATACCAACCTATTGATTTTTCGATATGTGTGCGAAAACATCCGATTGCTTTATTTCACACAACCGTTTCGTACAAACCAATGAGTAAACGTGCCAACTGATATTATCGAACATAGATGTGGGTTAATAAGTTGCTATTGAACCGGCGATTTATTAGCGCAGAACGCACGTGGCATTTGAGGAATGGGATGATGTTCCGTGGTAAATGTAGTCACCTCTGGCTCTATTCGTGATCCAGAACAAGTCGGAACCGCTCGGGCTCGGTGTTTACATGTCGCTCGTCCCATTAGTTGTGGAACGTGCGTATCTACACCGGACCTACGTCGTAGGCTCGCAACGCCCCAATGAACGCAAACGTGTACAGATAACGGCTGCAGGAAGTGTCCAAATAATATGAAAGATGTTTTTTCATGAGACCTCTTACCAACTACTGTCTAAAATTCGCACAGTATTATACTAGAACATTCACATTTTTATACACGCGGGTACCTCACCAGCCGAGCGCCCACAGCTGGATATTCACATGAGGGACACTTCCTGGGAAGACAACATTACTCAAACCGAGTGTTCGAAATTACTACCAAAACATTACTGGGAGATGGTACCACGGCGTGGTAGATGGAGCCTCTTATAAAAAATACCGATCAATCTAATTCCTCGATCTTACGTGCACGTTATATTATACACAAACATTCCAACACCAGACGAACACGCACGTATGTCCGCACGTACACAAAACGGCAGCAGACAGCGAGGAATGCGGTCAAGAATATAGGGTCAGCGGGTATGCAATGACCATCCACGTTGGCCTGAACCAGACATATAACAAGTACCACCGACAATCTTTGAGTAAATGTGTTTGACATATTGTTCTCGAAACCAACTGCGGAGAGATAATAGTGAGTTAGTGGGTGAATATGTGAATGAGTGTGTGAGTGACTGTATGAGTGGGTGAGTGAGTGAGTGTGTGAGTGAATGAGTGTGTGAGTGAATGAGTGTGTGAGTGAATGAGTGGGTGAGTGGGTGAGTGAGTGAGTGAGTGAGTGTGTGTGTGTGAGTGAGTGAGTGAGTGAGTGAGTGTGTGTGTGAGTGAGTGGGTGAGTGAATGTGTGAATGAGTGAGTGAGTGACAGTGAGCGGGTGTACGAGTGAGTGCATATGTGAGTGTGTAAATGTCTGAATGTGTGAGTGCGTGAGTGCGTGAGTGTGTGATTGAGTGAGTGTGTGATTGATTGAGTAAGTGAGTGTGTGAGTGAGTGAATATGTGATTGATTGAGTGATTGAGTGTATGTGAGTGAGTGTGTGTGAGTGAATGGGTGTGTGATTGATTGAGTGTGTGAGTGTGTGAGTGTGTGAGTGTGTGAGTGTGTGAGTGTGTGAGTGTGTGAGTGTGTGAGTGTGTGAGTGTGTGAGTGTGTGAGTGTGTGAGCGAGTGATCGAGTGAGTGTGTGATTGATTGAGTGAGTGAGTGAGTGTGTGTGATTGATTGAGTGAGTGAATGTATGTGAGTAAGCGAGTTTGAGTAATGAGTAAGTGGGTGGGTGAGTGAGCGTGAGCTGGTGAGTGTGAAAAGGGTGGTAGACTGAGAAGTGAATGAGTATGGATGAAAGATTGATTGATTGAGTGAAAATGTGAGTTTAGTGAGTGAGTGGGTGAATGAGTGAGCAAGTTAGTGAGTAATAAAAAGAGAAACCGGAAATGTGTCGACCACGTCTCAAGAATGACGAGTGAGGTGCAAATGAAACAGCTGTAAGTTGGATTCCAGAAAGGAATAGGTGTAGAGCAAACCCAAATACAACTAGAAGAGGGAGACGAACCACGAAACAAGTAGTGAAGACTGCTGGGCTGACATGGGGCACAGAAATAAGGAAAGTCCAAGAGAGGCAAATGCTGGACGAGATCTTCTACAGGCATTATGCCGTATGTGTCACCCTGAACAAGATGGGAAAAGAAAGTAAGTTAGTCAGTGTAAATGAGGATATTCGAACATGATAGACCGAGATAGAAAAAAACGTTACAACGACCATATGCAGAAAGTTGATATTCTAAGTTGTTACGATTTTGCGTTATATATCATGGATGTGACTCATCATTTTTAAAGTTCTGTAAAAAAATAGCAAACAGGTTAAATATCTTGTGAACAGAGCTCATTGTTATTTATAGCTTCCCTTGGTTTTTCAGCCAGTTGATCTATACTGTAGAAAGGTCACCGCAACCACAACTAGCTAGTCATCACATATCATGTCTCACATATTTCCTGTGTGCATCACTAATTTTAGCATTTGTATTACTGATATGCTCAAAATATAAAATCGCTAAAAATATATATAGTATATCCCACACAACTAGTGCCTACACCTGCCAACGCTTGAGTTTCGAAATCCAGGAGAATGTTAGGTTCAGTATAAAATATACAACTGCATCTCCTTTGGACTTCCAACGGCCCACCCTCTGACGCTCACCAGTAACTTCCAACGGCCCACCCTCTGACGCTCACCAGTAACTTCCAACGGCTCACCCTCTGACGCTCACCAGTAACTTCCAACGGCCCACCCTCTGACGCTCACCAGTAACTTCCAACGGCCCACCCTCTGACGCTCACCAGTAACTTCCAACGGCCCACCCTCTGACGCTCACCAGTAACTTCCAACTGCCCACCCTCTGACGCTCTCCAGTAACTTCCAACTGCCCACCCTCTGACGTTCACCAGTAACTTCCAACTGCCCACCCTCTGACGCTCACCAGTAACTTCCAACGGCTCACCCTCTGACGCTAACCAGTAACTTCCAACGGCACCCCTTTAAGCTCGCAAAAAGCTACATTGGCACCGACAACCCTACAATTCAGAAAATGTCATCTGGGAGGGAAGGGGTTTCACAATAAATCTAAGAGACTCCCGGAGATCCGGGTGTGTTGGCAGGTATGCACACTTGAATGGCAAACGTACTGGGTTCAAAGATCAAACATTGTTAATGTTATTGGTAGACTTGTGACGTAACGGAATGGAATTTGTTTGATGTCCACGTAGCCTATTCAGTAGCCAGTGGTAAATGACTAGACTCGATGAGAATAAGACCTTTATACACTGTTTAAACAGCGACAAGCGGAATACGAATATTAATTAGTAATTACTATAATAATTCTACGGATTCCAACGAAGAAAAAGCGGGATGAATGTCAGTTGAAGTACGAATCCATATAGTAATTAAACTAGAAAATAACGTGAACCCCGCTAAACAAAACTATACCTGTCACCGTAAAACACAAACACATCAAATGTCAGCGACGTGGATAAACATTACACATTTCGTACACACGTCGGTTTAGGATATTTTAGAAGTTATCGATCCAAAAGGCAGCATTGTGTTTTTGTTAAGTGAGGCTATGACATACATTTGATTTTGACGATCATCTCCGAAGCAGAACCAACAATCTGGAATAAACTGCCCATTACTTTAAATTCATCTGAAACTATCAGAAACAAAACCGATGACTTATTTATGTGAAATTGCGCTCTATGTCCTAGACGGGCCCTTTCTCTAATGATGACTCTTGATGTCACTGTTCCTGATTTTGTCTACTGTTACTTGTTTGTTGCACCCCTGAGCTCTGGAACCTGGTGATATATGCCCAATGGACGTCAACTGTTATTTTTAACCAGGTGAAATTATATAGTGCAGGAGGCAGGCCGCACTTATAAGCGCTTATGAAATGGGCGATAATGTGCTTAAAGGGCACACACTATACCCACTTCTCTATGGTGGTTGTCGTGTTCCGTCTTTCGAAGTCTTTGCCTTTGGTCAATGTCTTCTAACCAAATCAACTGTGCGTTGCGAAGCAAAATATATAGTAGGCCCCTACTTCGTGGTTAGTACGTGCCCGGTGTACACTGTATATCGGACGTGACCAGCCTCCACACCACATAAATAGTGTTTATGACTATTTCAGTGCAAGTACGAATGTGCATTTAATTATATAACATTTCTGTTATAATTTTGATTGCTTGTAGGTAGATTTAACATATATCAAAACTAACTAATTATACCTATGTATAAAGCATTAATAAAGATAAGATCTGGATCAATATCCAGTCCTCGGGATTGCTCAAAGCGCTTTACACTTTACTCCCTGGCAGACCTGTTCAATGGAACACCATCTCGATTTCTCTGCGAAGTATTCAGCCACGCTGCAATTAATGCGCGAAGACTATTCGTACACAAATATCCACCACTGACTGAACTGATGCAATGTAGAGTAAACGAACTTGCCAAAGGTTCGACACCGCCGCACAGGTTTCGAACCCGCGTTCTCTCAGTCGAGAGTCCGGAGTTCTTACCGCTGCGCTACTGCGCTCCACGTGATGATGATGCCTAATTTTGAAAATTGTATAGCTTTTTTTGCGAAACATCGCCTAAGTGAATTTGGTCTGGCAACCTTTTACCTGATAGCCATGGACATTAAGAGAAGGTCAAAATATGTACGTTTTAAAAATATTGACCAGTTATGAAATATTGATAAAACTAGTTGTTCCCACTTAAAAAAGAATTATAGGATACCAATTAACAATAACGAAGAAATAGTTTAAATTAGATATCCGAAAGTATTCATTTTCACAGAGGTCAATAACATAACGCAACGAATGATCTAAAGGTTGCGTAAATCATAGCAACGTGACTATTGAAAATGGCAAATACATGACGACGGCGTTGCAGTCTCAATAAGCTAAAGGATTCTTTGTAAACTTGCCACCTGGGTTTTTTGCTATGGATGTATGTCTTGTTCCATATTGTTTACAACGACTACAATATATTTGAGGGCGGCCCTTAATAGTTGACGTTGATCTAAACTGTCTGAAACTCGTATCCGTAGATAATCATACCATATGATATAACACCTTGCGGGGTAAACAACTCACGAGCAATATTCGCACTCAGCTTGAGTCAGACGGATATGTATTCGTCGTGACGTACATGACGCCACGGAGCGGGTCATACACGTCACGACGCGACAAAGACGCAGCTGGCGGCTACGGCAGGTTGGTGTATGTGCTCCTGTTGGTAGTGGCTGGAACCCTGGAACTGCCGCCACTGTATAGAGGAATCACGTGGAAATATTGGAATATGTTCGTGATTACTGCACGAATATACAAAAATTAAATAAGGAATAAGTTAAATAAAGTTAATAAGTAAGTATTAAAAGATTAACAAAAATAATTAAACAACTATGTAAAACATGATATAACATCACCGTTTCACTACATACATATGGATTGGCCCATTAACAATGTGTGTACAATTGCACATACAATTTATCAGATCATTGTTAACATTGAGAATCCGGTTTTTAAAACCGTAAACATTCTTACACAATAGGGCATCAAAAGTATCGATAGCATTATTGACAAAAATGCTACTCGCACTGTCCCATCAGTGCTGCCCTAGGATCTGTCCATGCATATTGTTGTAATAATAGTAATAATAAAACTTTATTTTGAAACCGTCAAATCCGGGACGGTTGTCCCGTTCACGGGTGTGTACAAGCATTAAAATACTAAATAGCTTAACATTATAATTCCATTCCTAATTCCATGAATACTACAATGGTAATAAATAAGATACTATGTAATATATGTGTTAAAGTCCAATGTCAGTCATGTAAAACTGTCTTTAGTTGTTTCTTAAATCGAGGGAGATCGCCGCTGTTGCGGATGTTCATGGGAAGTTTGTTCCACGGAGTGGGGCCAGCACAAGCAAATGCACGGCGGCCAAAACGTTCTAAGTTCACTCTATGAACTTGCAAGAGTAACCCGCCTGCAGAGCGTAGGGGACGGCGTGGTGTATATTGGTGTAATAGTGCCGCAAGGTACTCAGGCGTACCATCGTATAATGCCCTGTGCACAAGGACGAGTATCCTAAACTCAATACGCCTCCTAACAGGCAGCCAGTGTAATTTCCCGCCGAATCTGCATAACAGTTCGAGCCGCAGACCGCTGAACCATTTACAAACGGTGTAGGTGACGGTCGTTTATTCCGAAAAGGATCGCATTACCATAGTCAACTCGCGATGTCACTAGTCCGTGGACCAAACTCTTACATGCACTGGTGGTAACAGAATCTCGAATCTTTGCAATTTGTGACAGGTGATAATAGGCGTTGCGACATACGTTCGCTACTTGTGACGCCATCGATAGATCAGTGTCAATGGCGAATCCGAGATCTCGTATAACGGAGGAGGTGTCACCGAACTGGCCACATATGTTGACGCTGCTTAACGATATAGGAGTACGCAGACTTGGCGAACGTATGACAATGGCTTCGGATTTGGTGTCGTTCATCACGAGTCCGTTGTCGTGGGCCATATTTTCACTTCCTGTATGCAGGCCTCCATACGTGCAAGGGCTTGTGTGTGGTCGGCTGGTGGGAAAGTGATGTTGAGTTGAGTGTCGTCTGCATATAGGTGGTGTTGAATGCTGTGCCGTTGTAAGTAGTATTGTAGGTGGTCCAGCGTGCGCAACTGTCGCGGTGCGGAGGAAACCCCATGTTAAGAGATAGGGATTTTCCCCCAAGACGCTCCAAACGCTTACGCTTGGATTATGCAAATGAGGTCTTTGGAGCGTCTCGGGGGAAGTGCAATTGACCAATCACGAGCGAGCTGGGCATTGTGGGCGTGGTTAGTTATGCAAATGTGCTTGGAAAAGTAGTTCCGACCCCATGTTAAAGCATAGGCCATTTTTATCCCTTGTTAAAGCATAGGGAATTTTCACCCCATGTTAAAGCATAGGCCATTTTATTGCAAAGGTATGCGACCACTTTTGGGGTTTTTATCCCATGTTAAAGCATAGGCCATTTTTATTCCATGTTAAAACATAGGGAATTTTAACCCCATGTTAAAGGATAGGCCATTTTTATCGCAAAGGTATCTGACCACTTTTCGAATTTTAATCCCATGTTAAAGCATAAGCCATTTTTATCGCGAAGGTATACGACCACTTTTCGAATTTTATCCCATGTTAAAGCATAGGAAATGTTCAACTCCATGTTAAAGCATAGGGAATTTTTATCGTAAAGGTATACGAACACTTTTATGAATAAAATAACATATACCGAACAGCATTTGGATATGTCACACACGAGATTGCTTGACACGTAGGCCGAGGCTTCGCCAAGGGACCGAGCCTTTATTTGTTTGACTATGACATGTCGAAAATGTGGTGTTATAATAAGGCGTAATGTATAACAAAAGGGTTATAAATTCAACGGAGACCATTTGATCTGAAGTAATGTATACGAAATGTAGATTACATATAGGACTATGTTATATCAGAGCCTATAGTCTCGTTTTTTCGAACAGAGCGACCATTTTGGAATTATACCTTTTGTGTCTCTTATAAAACCCGTACTCGAGGCGTGTCTGGACATGTTTGTTTGTCGCAAGCACGCGCACCCTGTATGACGTCATGGTACGCGCAGTAATTTTGTACACGAGGCGAGTTGTTCAAGCAGATAGTGCTTTGGTTAGACCTTGTATTGAACTTGCGTGTATGTAATGTAATCCCTTCATGTGATGTCAATTAAATAAGTAATTGTGCATGCGCAATAGTGGCTATTCTTATATGTCGTAGGTTGTCGACCATTTGATTAGGTGTAGGCCTCTCCTAGTCTATACATTTACAACTTTAACATAGGTCCAAACCCAATAAAGCATAGCCATAGCATAGGCTAAGGGGCTAAAGACTATCTGCCCTACAGTGCATAACCACGGACAAACAACTTACAAACACTGACAAACAACTCACAAACACCGATATACAACTCAAAAACACTGACATACTATACCGAGTGAAAAATCTCCCTGTTAACCGGTGTAAACTGGTATAAATCAAGCCTCAAGGCTCTGTATTGAAAAAACATCCGTGTATTTGTCCCGTGTAAAGGCATGGGGGATTATACGAACTTATCTGCTAAAACATTCAAACTACCAGCTATCTGTGTAATATTTTGTTCAAACTGTTTGTCATGTAACAGTATTTGTCATACGAGATACTGTACTTACCAACGGTCACAGTTGAAAGTCTGCATACAAACTGGTTCCAAACTGGTGTCAAACTGTTTTGAAGAGGTATTCCTTGTTCAAGGCTCATCTACATGTATGTCTCATCTGTCCCTAGAGACCAACAATACTGTTTCAGCATTTTATCATGCTGGTGTTCTTAATCTATACGTGTGTACGTATGTACGTATGTACGTATGTGTATAATTGCGTTCAACATTGTTATTAAATAAATAAACACGCTATGTGCGATGCACAATGGCGACTCGAGCGTCTTGACGCCAAAGAGCATATATCAATACAAGACGGCGCAGTGCTCGATATCTACATTATTCGAGGAAAGTGAAGCATTATGTTAGAACAGTACAGACACATAATAACCTCCCAGATAAGATGTACCAGTATCTATATAGTTTACCGTATTAAGGATCAAGTGTACAAATGTCCATTAGAACGGTTTTTATCTTTTTTCGTACTATAGTATTTAAATTCGTGCTTCTTCGGTAAAACCTTTCAAACTAGCTTCGGTCGTAAAATAACTAACCTGGCATGGGTAACCGAAAACGAACTCATAGATTCATACATAGATACATACATAGAGACATACATAGATACATACACGGGGTGATGTCGCGAGACTACGGATGACACATCACACGAGACTACGGACGAGACAAGAGACGAGAATATGACCGAGACACGTCACGAGACTACGGATGACACATCACACGAGATTACGGATGACACATCACACGAGATGGCGGACGAGCCAAGAGATATGCCACGAGAATACGGATGACACATCACACGAGACTACGGATGACACATCACACGAGAGTACGGATGACACATCACACGATACTATGACCGAGATATGTCACGAGACTACGGATGACACATCACACGAGAGTACGGACGAGACAAGAGATATGTCACGAGACTACGGATGACACATCACACGAGACTACGGATGACACAGCACACGAGAGTACGGACGAGACAAGAGATATGCCACGAGACTACGGATGACACATCACACGAGAGTACGTACGACACAGCACACGAGACTATGACCGAGATATGTCACGAGACTACGAATGACACATCACACGAGAGAACGGACGAGACAAGAGCTATGCCACGAGTCTACGGATGACACATCACACGAGACTATGACCGAGATATGTCACGAGACTACGGATGACACATCACACGAGAGTACGGACGAGACAAGAGACGAGACTATGACCGAGATGTGTCACGAGACTACGGATGACACATCACGCGAGAGTACGGACGAGACTATGACCGAGATGTGTCACGAGACTACGGATGACACATCACGCGAGAGTACAGACGAGATTATGACCGAGATGTGTCACGAGACTACGGATGTCACATCACGCGAGACTACGGATTTCACATAACACAAGATTACGGATGTCACATCACACAAGATTACGGATGACACATCACACGTTATGTCACGAGACTACGGATGTCACATCACACGAGACTTCGGATGACACATCACACGAGAGTACCGACGAGACAAGAGACGAGACTATGACCGATATATGTCACGAGACTTCGGATGACACATCACACGAGACTACGGATGTCACATCACACGAGATTACCGACGAGACAAGAGACGAGACTATGACCGATATATGTCACGAGACTTCGGATGACCCGAGACAAGAGACGAGACTATGACCGAGATGTGTCACGAGACTTCGGATGACACATCACACGAGAGTACTGACGAGATAAGAGATGCCGCGAGACTACGGATGACACATCACACGAGACTATGACCGAGATATGTCTCGAGACTTCGGATGACACATCACCCGAGAGTACGGTTCGACGTGTTATCGCATCAAATCCCTCCGTTTTCAGGAAAATAGACGTGTTATCGCGTGGGATTTGCTTCAACACTCACTCACTCACTCACTCACTCACTCACTCACTCACTCACTCACTCACTCACTCACTCACTCACTCACTCACTCACTCACTCACTCACTCACTCACTCACTCACTCACTCACTCACTCACTCACTCACTCACTCACTCACTCACTCACTCACTCACTCACTCACTCACTCACTCACTCACTCACTCACTCACTCACTCACTCACTCACTCACTCACTCACTCACTCACTCACTCACTCACTCACTCACTCACTCACTCACTCACTCACTCACTCACTCACTCACTCACTCACTCACTCACTCACTCACTCACTCACTCACTCACTCACTCACTCACTCACTCACTCACTCACTCACTCACTCACTCACTCACTCACTCACTCACTCACTCACTCACTCACTCACTCACTCACTCACTCACTCACTCACTCACTCACTCCCTCACTCACTCACTCACTCACTCACTCACTCACTCACTCACTCACTCACTCACTCACTCACTCACTCACCCTTCGTGTATGTTCACTCACTCACTCACTCATTCATTCATTCACTCACTCACTCACTCACCCTTCGTGTCTTTTCACTCACTCACTCACTCACTCACTCACTCACTCATCCTTCGTGTCTGTTCACTCACTCACTCACGCCGTCCCTTCGTCGTTTTCTAACAGTTTATCTTTTCAACATGTTACCGTGGTAACATTTTCGTAACTTTCTGACAATTCGACGGGTTATCGCGTGACATCTCACTTCTTTCTGACAACTCGACGGGTTATCGCGTACAGCTCACCTCTTTCTGACAATTCGACGTGTTATTGAAACACTAAACTTAGCCGAACACGTGACACGAATTGAACACAGTAAGGACAACCACCTGACAGGACTTCATTCAAAGAGGTGACCATCAAGGTTCCCAACATCACTCAAAGGATACCAATGTAATTAGTCAGAGTATCGCCATCTACCGACCATGACAGATCTCTATTCGTGGACACACTTCCGGGAATACCCGAAGCACAGAGGCCGCCATGACAGTCAAGTAACTTCCGGTGTGACATCACTTCCGACGTAGCATCCCTAGTATAGGCTGCCATAGCAAACGAATTTGAAAACTGCTATGACCGAAACACTAAACTATATACACTAGTTTTCGGCGTCATCTCATTTGCATAACCAATCAGACCGAACGTACATCACGTGACTTCACTTCACAAAAAAACTGTGCACGTCCATGAGAGAGGCGACATTCGACGCCACCTGTTATGTCTGTGTGTAGTTCACTACAGACGTTAGCTGGTAATGTCTGTGTGTAGTTCAGTAGAGACGTTAGCCAGTGATGTATCTGTGTAGTTCAGCAAGGAGACTTTAGCCTGTTATGTATATGTGTAACAAACTTGCAGGATTCTGTGACAAACGAAACACCAAACACTTAGATCAGCGTGTGAGAAGAATCAAAGTTGTCGGATAAAGAAAACACCAAACACTTATTAGGTTTCGGCGTCATCTCATTTGCATAACCAATCAGACCGAACGTGCATCACGTGACTTCCCTTAACACAAAAACTGTGCACGTCCATGAGAGAGGCGACATTCGACGCCACTCAAAGGACACCAATGTAATTATTCAGAGTATCGCCATCTACTGACCATGATAGATCTCTATTCGTGGACACACTTCCGGGAATACCCGAAGCACAGAGGCTGCCATGACTTTCAAGTGACTTCCGGTATGACATCATATCCGGTGTAGCGTCCCCTCGACGTAGTGTCCCTAGTATAGGCTGCCATAGCAAACGAATTTGAAAACCGCTATGACCGAAACACTAAACTATATACACTAGTTTTCGGCGTCGTCTCATTTGTATAACCAATCAGACCGAATGTACATCACGTGACTTCCCTTAACACAAAAACTGTGCACGTCCATGAGAGAGGCGACATTCGACGCCACTCAACGGACACCAATGTAATTAGTCAGAGTATCGCCATCTACCGACCATGATAGATCTCTATTCGTGGACACACTTCCGGGAATACCCGAAGCACAGAGGCCGCCATGACAGTCAAGTGACTTCCGGTATGACATCACATCCGGTGTAGCGTCCCCTAGTGGATAATTGAAGTACTACCCTACACGATAGCGCCATCTAACGGGTAAAAATATATAATTATTCCCTAGTGGATAATCGGAGTACTACGTCACATGATGGCGCCATCTAGCGGGTAAAAATATATAATTAGGTTAACTAGAGAAAAAAGTTGGGGTTAACCTCGCGAAAATTTAAACAACCGGTTGTATAAATTTTCGCGAGGTTAACCCTAACCCGAAGGGTGAGTGAGTGAGTAAGTGAGAGAGTGAGTGAGTGAACAGACACGAAGGGAGAGTGAGTGAGTGTTGAAGCAAATCCCACGCGATAACACGTCTATTTTCCTGAAAAAGGAGGGATTTGACGCGATAACACGTCGAACCGTATTCTCGGGTGATGTGTCATCCGAAGTCTCGTGACATATCTCGGTCATAGTCTCGTGTGATGTGTCATCCGTAGTCTCGCGGCATCTCTTATCTCGTCAGTACTCTCGTGTGATGTGTCATCCGAAGTCTCGTGACACATCTCGGTCTTAGTCTCGTCTCTTGTCTCGGGTCATCCGAAGTCTCGTGACATATATCGGTCATAGTCTCGTCTCTTGTCTCGTCGGTACTCTCGTGTGATGTGTCATCCGAAGTCTCGTGACACATCTCGGTCATAGTCTCGTCTCTTGTCTCGGGTCATCCGAAGTCTCGTGACATATATCGGTCATAGTCTCGTCTCTTGTCTCGTCGGTACTCTCGTGAGATGTGTCATCCGAAGTTTTGTGTGATGTGACATCCGTAGTCTCGTGATATAACGTGTGATGTGTCATCCGTAATCTTGTGTGATGTGACATCCGTAGTCTCGTGTGATGTGTCATCCGAAATCTCGTGACATATATCGGTCATAGTCTCGTCTCTTGTCTCGTCGGTACTCTCGTGTGATGTGTCATCCGAAGTCTCGTGTGAGGTGACATCCGTAGTCTCGTGACATAACTTGTGATGTGTCATCCGTAATCTTGTGTGATGTGACATCCGTAATCTTCTGTGATGTGAAATCCGTAGTCTCGCGTGATGTGACATCCGTAGTCTCGTGACACATCTCGGTCATAATCTCGTCTCTTGTCTCGTCTGTACTCTCGCGTGATGTGTCATTCGTAGTCTCGTGACACATCTCGGTCATAGTCTCGTCTCTTGTCTCGTCCGTACTCTCGCGTGATGTGTCATCCGTAGTCTCGTGACACATCTCGGTCATAGTCTCGTCTCTTGTCTCGTCCGTACTCTCGTGTGATGTGTCATCCGTAGTCTCGTGACATATCTTGGTCATAGTCTCGTGTGATGTGTCATCCGTACTCTCGTGTGATGTGCCATCCGTAGTCTCGTGGCATAGCTCTTGTCTCGTCCGTACTCTCGTGTGATGTGTCATTCGTAGTCTCGTGACATATCTCGGTCATAGTCTCGTGTGCTGTGTCATCCGTACTCTCGTGTGATGTGTCATCCGTAGTCTCGTGGCATATCTCTTGTCTCGTCCGTACTCTCGTTTGCTGTGTCATCCGTAGTCTCGTGTGATGTGTCATCCGTAGTCTCGTGACATATCTCTTGTCTCGTCCGTACTCTCGTGTGATGTGTCATCCGTAGTCTCAAGTGATGTGCCATCCGTGACATATCTCGTGACATATCTCGGTCATAGTCTCGTCTCTTGTTTCGTCCGTACTCTCGTGTGATGTGTCATCCGTAGTCTCGTGACATATCTCGGTCATAGTCTCGTGTGATGTGTCACCCGTACTCTCGTGTAATGTGTCATCCGTATTCTCGTGGCATATCTCTTGTCTCGTCCGTACTCTCGTGTGATGTGTCATCCGTAGTCTCGTGTGATGTGTCATCCGTATTCTCGTCGCATATCTCTTGGCTCGTCCGCCATCTCGTGTGATGTGTCATCCGTAGTCTCGTGTGATGTGTCATCCGTAGTCTCGTGACGTGTCTCGGTCATATTCTCGTCTCTTGTCTCGTCCGTAGTCTCGTGTGATGTGTCATCCGTAGTCTCGCGACATCACCCCCTGTATGTATCTATGTATGTCTCTATGTATGTATCTATGTATGAATCTATGAGTTCGTTTTCGGTTACCCATGCCAGGTTAGTTGTTTTACGACCGAAGCTAGTTTGAAAGGTTTTACCGAAGAAGCACGAATTTAAATACTATAGTACGAAAAAAGATAAAAACCGTTCTAATGGACATTTGTACACTTGATCCTTAATACGGTAAACTATATAGATACTGGTACATCTTATCTGGGAGGTTATTATGTGTCTGTACTGTTCTAACATAATGCTTCACTTTCCTCGAATAATGTAGATATCGAGCACTGCGCCGTCTTGTATTGATATATGCTCTTTGGCGTCAAGACGCTCGAGTCGCCATTGTGCATCGCACATAGCGTGTTTATTTATTTAATAACAATGTTGAACGCAATTATACACATACGTACATACGTACATACGTACATACGTACACACGTATAGATTAAGAACACCAGCATGATAAAATGCTGAAACAGTATTGTTGGTCTCTAGGGACAGATGAGACATACATGTAGATGAGCCTTGAACAAGGAATACCTCTTCAAAACAGTTTGACACCAGTTTGGAACCAGTTTGTATGCAGACTTTCAACTGTGACCGTTGGTAAGTACAGTATCTCGTATGACAAATACTGTTACATGACAAACAGTTTGAACAAAATATTACACAGATAGCTGGTAGTTTGAATGTTTTAGCAGATAAGTTCGTATAATCCCCCATGCCTTAACACGGGACAAATACACGGATGTTTTTTCAACACAGAGCCTTGAGGCTTGATTTATACCAGTTTACACCGGTTTACAGGGAGATTTTTCACTCGATATAGTATGTCAGTGTTTTTGAGTTGTATATCGGTGTTTGTGAGTTGTTTGTCAGTGTTTGTAAGTTGTTTGTCCGTGGCTATGCACTGTAGGGCAGATAGTCTTTAGCCCCTTAGCCTATGCTATGGCTATGCTTTATTGGGTTTGGACCTATGTTAAAGTTGTAAATGTATAGACTAGGAGAGGCCTACACCTAATCAAATGGTCGACAACCTACGACATATAAGAATAGCCACTATTGCGCATGCACAATTACTTATTTAATTGACATCACATGAAGGGATTACATTACATACACGCAAGTTCAATACAAGGTCTAACCAAAGCACTATCTGCTTGAACAACTCGCCTCGTGTACAAAATTACTGCGCGTACCATGACGTCATACAGGGTGCGCGTGCTTGCGACAAACAAACATGTCCAGACACGCCTCGAGTACGGGTTTTATAAGAGACACAAAAGGTATAATTCCAAAATGGTCGTTCTGTTCGAAAAAACGAGACTATAGGCTCTGATATACCATAGTCCTATATGTAATCTACATTTCGTATACATTACTTCAGATCAAATGGTCTCCGTTGAATTTATAACCCTTTTGTTATACATTACGCCTTATTATAACACCACATTTTCGACATGTCATAGTCAAACAAATAAAGGCTCGGACCCTTGGCGAAGCCTCGGCCTACGGGTCAAGCAATCTCGTGTGTGACATATCCAAATGCTGTTCGGTATATGTTATTTTATTCATAAAAGTGTTCGTATACCTTTACGATAAAAATTCCCTATGCTTTAACATGGAGTTGAAAATTTCCTATGCTTTAACATGGGATAAAATTCGAAAAGTGGTCGTATACCTTCGCGATAAAAATGGCCTATGCTTTAACATGGGATTAAAATTCGAAAAGTGGTCAGATACCTTTGCGATAAAAATGGCCTATCCTTTAACATGGGGTTAAAATTCCCTATGTTTTAACATGGAATAAAAATGGCCTATGCTTTAACATGGGATAAAAACCCAAAAAGTGGTCGCATACCTTTGCAATAAAATGGCCTATGCTTTAACATGGGATAAAAATGGCCTATGCTTTAACATGGGGTCGGAACTACTTTTCCAAGCACATTTGCATAACTAACCACGCCCACAATGCCCAGCTCGCTCGTGATTGGTTAATTGCACTTCCCCCGAGACTCTCCAAAGACCTCATTTGCATAATCCAAGCGTAAGCGTTTGGAGCGTCTTGGGGGAAAATCCCTATCTCTTAACATGGGGTTTCCTCCGCACCGCGACAGTTGCGCACGCTGGACCACCTACATTACTACTGTTGTAGAAGTTTGGTTAAAGGTGCGATGTATGCGTTAAAAAGTATCGGTAGGCAACTTTAAATTTTAAATAAGTGCCCTTGTTAAACTTTATCCAGTATTATGAACAATAAATTGTACAACAATATGCATGAAACAGATTTAGTTTAACACTGATTGAACAGTGGAGAAATTTACGGATAATGCTATTATACCTGGCATAAAAGCTGTACAGATGTCTCAACATATCTTCATCACCCTTCAGGTCATTGCATATCACTACTCCTAAATACTTCGTCTTTTCAACAAATACAAGTTTGTAACTGTTCATATAAATATCAGGGCATTTGAGATGAAAGCAACGTGGTTTGATGACCATACATATTGACATGATAGGATTATATTCGATATCATTTTCAAAACAAAAAGTTGCACAAATATTCAGCAAAGACCATAACATAACATAACATAACATAACATAACATAACATAACATAACATAACATAACATAACATAACATAACATAACATAACATAACATAACATAACATAACATAACGTTTATTTGACCCCATGTAGGTACACACTTAATTGGTTTCTGAACATCACTTATGCAGTAAAAACAACAAATACAAACAGTATGCAGGCGTACATATACGTGTATCATTATATGTTCAACATACTCTTGGAAAATACATACAAACGCATGTACAGCTATTATGGTATTGATGTACCATAGACATTAATCATATAGCTTATTCAATTACTACCAAAACATTACTGGGAGATGGTACCACGGTGTGGCAAATGGCCTCTTATAAAAAAAATACCGATCAATCTAATTCCTCGATCTTCCGTGCACGTTATATGTTGCGCGCAGAGTGGATTACAAGATACTGGTACTCACGTACAAAGCCATGCACAATGACGCGCCCGTGTACCTGTGTGAACTCGTGCATCCATATCAACCGGCAAGAGCACTGCGCTCTGCGAGCAGTAGCATGTTGGAAGTGAAGCGAACTCGTATCAAGGCTGGGGACGGCTCGTTCGCTGTAGCTGCTGCGTCCCTATGGAACACTTTACCGAGTGTTGTTAAAACCTGTGACACTCTCGCCAGCTTCAAATGTCGTCTGAAGACACATTTCTTTTGTGTTTCATATTAGTACCACTCTACATGAACACTCCCCTCTATTAAAACCAATTTTAATTAGTTATCGTATTCGTATAATGATTATTCATTATTCCTCACGTAAACTATTTTATATCAAATGTTTTACTAAATTAGTTATTATTATTAATCGTACAGATTTATATTTATTTATTAGTATTATTTTATGTAGTTATTGTGCTAGATTGATTATTATTAATATTATTTAATTTTGATGAATAACTGCTATTTATTTACTTGTTTATTTATAAATTCTACATTATTCAATATGTATGAATTTATTTATTTTATTCTTTACCACTAATATTTATTTTAAATTAATATACATATACATATTTATTGCAATTCTACCATTTTTTTGTATTTTAATATGTTGTGAAGCGCCACTAACAATACTGGATGTGGCGCTATACCAAATAAAATATATTATTATATTATACACAAACATTCCTACACCAGACGATCACGCACGGGGTCGGTGACTCCTATTAAGGCACAATTGTCGCTATCATAGGAGCCACCCTATTTACGTAATGATTTATATGGACCTTTTACAAGGTGTCTATCTCATGAATGTTTATGGGAGTGCTTGTTTCATGGGAGAACGTAAGTTTGTTTGTGTGCTGGTTGCCTGAAACTAGCATCAAATTATAGTATTTAATGGTTTTGTTGACATGTGTAGCAATTTAATAAAGCCTCGCAAACTGTGAGTGTATATTTTGTCTTTGATTATATCGGGGGTGTCATTTATCGTATGTGGTAGGCTGTATTTGAGATATTTCATTGCAAATTCATGCTTAGTTCTAAAAGTATGTATATAATTTTGTTTACGAGTATTATAATTATGTTTGTTTACACTTGGAATAATTTGCCAATAAGGAGATAACATTTTATGAATGTATTTATAGTAAAATTCTAATTCATTTAACTTTAATATGTCTTCTGCTTTTAGTAGTTTTTTAAAAGTGGTTCCGTGTGTGAGTTGTATTTATTTAAGGTTATTTTTCGCACGGCTTTTTTGAATTTTTGTAATTCTATTTATTTGGTATCCGCAAATCATGATACAATAATTAATATGAGATAATATTAATGTGTTATATAACAACACATTTATATCTAAATGTAATACACATTTTAATATGTTTATTATGCCAATTGTTTTAGAGCACTTATTTGAAATTTTCTCAGTGTGTTTTTTCCAATTTAGGTTAGTGTCTAAAGTCAATCCTAGAAAGTTAAATTCATCTACTCTTTCAATATTTATATTATGTATTTTAAGCGTAAGAGTCTGCGTGCGTTTGTTAGGCAAATAGAAAATCATGTATTTTGATTTGTTTTATTTAAAGATAATTTATTTATGTTTAGCCATTCATTAACTTTAAAAAGTTCTTCATTTATTAAGGATTCTGTACTTTTATTGCGTGTGTTGTTAAGACATTTTAAAGAGCTAGATAATGTGGTGTCATCAGCGTACATGACTAAGTTAAATATTTGACTAGCTTGTGAGAAATAATTTATGTAAATAATAAATAATAGTGGTCAAAGGATTGAACCTTGTGGGACGCCGATTGTTATAAGTAAGATGTCTGAATTTACTTGTTCAATTTCCTGTTTTGTAAGTAATTTATGAATAACTGCAAAGTTGAGCCATTTAGGCCATAGTATGTTAATTTGTTAAGTAAAATCTTATGGTCAATAGTATCAAAAGCCTTAGAAAGGTCGAGAAATACATTAATTGGTTCATCATTATTATCCATTTGAGTTATAATTCTATTTATTAGCTCAAGCGCAGCAAATTCCGTTGAATATTTAGCTCTAAAACCATACTGATTATCGAATAAAAGCTTCATATCATTGAAATATGAATATAATTGAATAAAATTTAATTTCTTTAATACTTTATAAATTGTAGGAAGAAGGGAAATTGGTCTGTAATTTTTTTAATAAAGATGGATCGTCTTTCTTAAATATAGGAAAAACGTTTGCAATTTTTAGTTTGTCTGGGAATACCTCGGATTTTAAAACTTTGTTTACTAACAGCTTTAATAATTTTATAATTGTAAGCTCAATTATCTAGCCATCAAATCCACAGCTGTTTTTTTTGTGGGAAGATTATTAATAGTTTTCCTAATAGTGTCTTCATCAACACTCTGAAACGTAAATACAGAATTTACGTTTTTATTTAAATAATAACTATAGTTTTTGTTATCTTTATATTTAATACCTTTTGCGGTAGTTTGACCTGCATAAATTAATAAATATATGTAAAATAATTATTACATTTGTTTGCAATATCCTTTTTATAAGTTATTTTTGTATCATTGTCTATAAAAAATAATGGTAATCTTCGGTTTGTACGATTTTTTGAAAGAAATTCATTAATAATTTTTCAGGTATTTTTTATAACATATTTAAATCGATTAAATCTTTGTTCAAAATACACTTGTTTGGCTGCACGAATGTTTTTCTTTAATATCGTATTAGACGTTTTTAGATTAATATTAACAGCTTCATAGCTTGTCGAATTTGGTTGTCAATTTTAATTGTTTATAGAGTTTGTATCGATTTTGAATAGATTTTAGTAATTCTTGTGTAATCCACGTTGATCTTTTATGTTTATATTTATTAAATGTCACCAGCTTAGTGTGCATATGCTTATTTTTTGCCCGTAAAATATCTTCGTAAATTATATCATAATTTAAGTTTGTGTCTGCATTTATATTTTTATTTAGTTTATTGTATACCTCATTTGATTTAATTTCGTGTTTAACTTTATGCATTGCCTCTTCATTTAGTATATTTATGTTAACATATTTAGGCGGAGGTTCAGTCTTCAATGAGACGTTGATGAATATAAAATACGGCTGATGATCAGAAAATTGTTTGATTAAAATCCCTGCAGTACTCTGCAATATAGATGTATTAAGTTTACAAAAGAAATTATCTATTAAAGTACCATTTGTTCTAGTAAATCTAGTAGGAAGAGTAATTTGCGGGTAAAGGCTGTGTGATATTATGTTGTCAAAAAAGTTATTATATGTATCATTTTGATATTAATGATATTATAGAAGTAAATTTATTTATAAAAGCATTTAAGTTATCATTAGAAGTTCGTGGAGGTATATATATGTTTCCGATGGTTATGCTCTTAGATATATTAGCACCATTAATTTGGATAATCATCCCTTCCCAGTGTTCGTACATGTTTACATTTAATATGACCTCTGGTCTATATTTGTTGTTGACATATATAGTAGCCATCCTTTGTTACTGCACGTCTTACCTTGAGCTAAACAGTCATTACCATGTAAGGAAAATTGTGAGAGGTGATCGTTTTCTGATTTCTAAGTTTCTTGTAAGCAAATGACATTAAATTTAAATTTGTTACTACTTAGCTCTTCTACAAAAGCTTCCAGTTAGTTAAATTTATAATTTATTGATTGAATGTTAGTGCTTAAGACACGCGTAGTGTTTTTCTGTGTAAGTTTGCTAAACTTGTCAAAGTCATAATATGATGACCGACGTATTAGTTGAGGTTCATAATTGTCAACATCATTTGTGTCTAAGATGTTAATTAAGTCATTGTTATTAATACCTCCTAAATAGGAGAGGAACGTATCGTCTAATGTCATGCCTTTATGTAATTATATGTTATTATATTTGTATGTATAAATGAGTATTAATTTGTTTTTTATGTATGCATATCCCGATAACTAAATGTATTTGTAGCATTTCCTGTCGTAAGTTTTATTGACGTAATGCACTGAACGTAAATGTGAGAGTGATTAAACATGAAAATGTGAGAACAGTTTGAGATAGACATCTTGTAGTTTTGTATATAGAAAAAATAACATAAATAATAATGATTTGCATAATGAATGCAAGAAGACCTTGTCATGGGAGAGGTGTAGAGCATACAGTATTAAAACGGTTTTACAAGCCACATTTACCTGAGATTCCGTAGTAATATACTAATGCATTTCACAGCAACAAAACGAAATACATGTATTAAGATAACTTCAGTGACAAGCTAAAATGTATGTTTATATAAAGTACAGCAGTAAAACATAGTGCAATACAACGTTAAGTATTATGCTTGGTTATCCATTTTGCATGTGATATGATAAGATTTAATTATACACATATAAATGCACATATACATATACATACTTGAAAGTTATTTCTATGTATGTATAGTAATATGACTACAGGTTTACATTGCACAAAAAACAAAGATTCTGTGAAGAAGCTACCGATTAACATCGTGTTCAATAACTAACACAGTGCTTTCATTTCAGATTTATACATCATATTTGTCAATCCATTTTACTGACAATAAAAAAGAGAAAAATATATTATTCAATTATATATATTAAATACAGACGTGTTTATATATTAGCTGTATAACTATTTCAACTAACAAATATACAAAACAACATGACTAGCATTCAACTCAAAGAAAATAAAACATATATATTTTCATAAGAAAACAAAATAAATTACAGTTTCAATTTAACGGGACGTGCATTAGTGCACAAGGAGCTGGAGCTAATATTTCTAGGAAGATACTAAAGACTAAATATTATGTTACTTAAATCACTTGAAAGAGTCCACGGAGAAACTGAATGTCAAGAGTGCAACAAATCATTAGCAATTTAGATAGAGCAATTAAAGTAGATTGATTGTTCAGCATGTAGTAACAGACTAACTAGCTAGGAATGTCACCAGATATATTGATAATATTCCAAATATCTCTGATGTCACTGCAATATCACTTGCGTGTAATCTCTGAATCAAAGTAGAAAATACAGTTTAACATTGTGCAGAAGTCGACATAGTGCTGTCGTGTGTTTACGTAAGCTTTACAGGTATTGTAATTTGAGAGAAGGAGAAAGGAGAAGAAGAGAAAGAGAAAAAACAGCTTGTAGAGAAAGAACTAGAACTAGAAAAAATAATAATTTAAAACCATTAAAGATAATATTAACTGACATTATATTATATTATCCCGGAGTTGGCAGAGTAAGTAAAGAGGACTTATTTCTCTTTTAATTGTCCTCGCTGCGTAGATCACATCTCGCTCAGGAGACTCACGTTGCGCAGTCTTGTGTAACAAAAATAATAAAACAATAAAAAAATATCGTTCGTATACAGGGGCCGATTCCCGGTCGCAGGCCACGGGTTCAACGTAAAGTGTTCATATCCTCCTGCGTGTGGATGACCCTGATCGTGTTTGCGAATGTCTTGATTACCACTTTCCCATTATAGGTCCAGCAGTCAGCAATTTTCTTCGCATGTTTCAACTGCCTTGTAGGGGTCAGCACACTGTAAGTTTTCCCATTGGCGACCATGTTAATGTTTTGTGTGATTATAAGAAAACGTGACCTATAAAGTTTCTTAAACTTCTCACCTGCTGTTATTATCATCTCATTGACATGCTGGTCGAGTGTAATCAAAATCTAATATATCTAGCTCTTGCAAAATGCCTGTATGTATGACACCCGTCAATATTTACAAATGGATGCAGGCAGTAATCCGGCTACAGTGTCAACTAGCCAGATTGCTGCCAGATACCCTTCCGTTTAATACAATCAGCTAAAAAGACACCATTTTACTGTCAACAGCTTCTACAATCACATCTAGAAATATGACTACTCAAGTGCACTTATGTCAGAGCAAGTGAATATTGTAAAAAGTCATTTCTCAAAAATAGACTGCACTTTTTTTCGTTTGTAACCAAGCAGGGAGTCTAACAGTGTCCTTAACCCCTGTATTGCTAGCCAGCGCAGCGCGGCGCTGCGACAAGTCTTCCCTGACGAAGATTTAGTGTTGGTTTTCACTGACGCTGTTACGCAATCGGCTTCTAGCCCGTATGACTTCGTCACGCACGTTAACTCTATTAAATCGCACAATGACTACACGGTGTCGTTCGCCGGTTTCTGCCTTTTTTCCAAGCCTATGGCTGATTATATATATATATAGCACATTTTTGTTATAGAAAACTATAAATTTCCTATAGTATTTTATAGTATTATATAGTATGCTATAGTATTCTGTAGTTTTTCTATATTATTCTATAGAAAACTATAAATTGGTTATGGAAATCTTAATTTCCTACAGAATTCTATAGAATATTCTATAGAATTCTATAGAATATGCTATAGTTTTTAGAGAACCTATAGTTTTCTGTAGGATTTTAGAGGAAACTATATAATATTTTATAGTTTTCTATAGTTTTTAGAGAACCTATAGTTTTCTGTAGGATTTTAGAGAAAACTATAGAATATTCTATATAATCCTATAGTTTTTAGAGAACCTATATTTTTTTAAAGGATTTTAGAGAAAACTGTAGAATATACTATAGAATCCTATAGTTTTTAGGCAACCTACAGGTTTTGTTGTAGGAATCTAGAGAAACCTATTTAATATTCTATAGATTTCTATAGTTTTTAGAGAACCTATAGTTTAGTTTACTGTAGGAATTTAGAGAAAACTATAGAATATTCTAGATAATCCTATAGTTGTTTTGTAGGATTTTATAGAAAACTATAGAATATTCTATAGAATTTTATAGTTTTTAGAGAACCTATAGTTTTTTGTAGGATTCTACAGAAAACTATACAATATTCTATAAAAATTCTATAGTTTTAGATAATCTATAGTTTTCTGTAGAAATGTTTTTTTTAGTTTCAGTGGAAACTTTTAACCACTGTTTTAGAAACATGTTTGTACTTTTTTGTTTTGTACATGTGGTGGATGTTGCATATACTACTATGTATGTCAGTATGTATTAAACTAAAACGATGCTACTGTATTATTTTATACCGAAATATTCAGCTAAACATATAGTTATAAATCCGGCCGCGCCACTACCGCATCCCATAATGTTATTACGCGTGAGTCATTTCGGCGCGTAACGTTCAAACTTCAAACAGAAGAAGGCCAGACGATCTAGCGCGAAGTCAATAGATTGCGGACAGAATCATTATAATGAAGGAATTTCGGCCATTTATGCCACGAGACAAACGGTAGGATGTTGCCAAAGATTGATGTGTGTTGTTTTTATAACTACTTGATCCACAGAGTAAAATACTGTTAACAATATTACGAAATAGTTATAGTCTAGACAGCCGTTTGGGCAACCGCAAGTTTTTAGAGAACCTATAGTTTTGTGTGCGCCTTTTAGTCAAACTATATATGACTAAAAGGCACACGACCACGTACGACCACGCACGACCAAAATGTATGTAGTGTTGGTAACCAAGCGGGCTGTTGATGGCACGTAGGAGGTATGTGTAACAAAATTCGCAACTTTTATCATCGCTTGTGATAACTCGCCGGTTCCATTCGAATTTGACATGGTGGCGCTACCTGGTGGGTAACATTAAACTAAAATATTCTTGTTACTAGGTTAATCCACCGACTTATTTATGCCTGGATAACGAGTATTAATGACCTAGCCTGTTTTATTTTAATATTGAGGCAGCCAAGCCCAAGCTGCAGATCTGACATCTGGATTAGGCCCACTCATTAGGCAATAAGGTTTATACATTATGGTTAGTGTAGAAGGATCAATTTCAGTAATAAACTCATTCATAATGCGTTTTGCCTAGAATATAATTAATTATACTCTTGACGTCATTGTTATGGTAATTCGCTATTTAAAGGATACTATAGTGTTATTCACTTATTGGTTAAAAGTTAATGTTGTTATGTTCTGTGTCAATGTTCGACGGCGATGTATTTGGGGAATTGACATTATGTAGATATATATATCTGACTCTAAGAAGTTCGTTATAATACTATTATACACATTTAGGATCTACCTGTACTTGTCACACATTATATGTACAATCCAACACATACATTGTTTCAAAAACATTTATTTTGAAAAATAAATACAAATAATACTAAATTCAACACGCTCATAATTCACAATTATTCTGTGTAAGGACTAACGACAGCCAAATATGTATGCATGTCTCCATGCACCAGCACGCAACTGAAAGACAAAAAATATGTGTTAGCACATTATATATATCCACATATAGTAGACCTACATGTTTACTGTTAATATTTACACCTTTCCTATAGACAGCATGTCAGAGATTCGTGTTACTGTTCTTAGTTCACACAATAATAATATAAATTACTTTTGTGATCCACGGTAGAAACCAACGGGAAGGTAACAGTGTTCTTCTACCATAATTATGTTTTGTGAATATGCAGTATGATGTATGTCGAGACTGTGTATAGTGCCATATTCTGTCACTTTGCAGACGGTAGTTAGAAATTAAATAACACTGGAAGAATATACTAATATTGTTTTCACTATCATGAAGTTATTTTTTGAGATAATGTCAAATTTTACAGGTTACCCACAACACCAGACTTAACATAACAATAGTTTAATCTAAAGGGATAACTTGATGCCAAAAATAATTATTACAACATAAATCAACTTTTGAAATGTCTGATGGTGTAAAACAGCACTATGGAATGTACCAAACTACATTAATGTATAGGCCTATACTTTGCAAAATGTGACAGAATATGGCTTAATGATGTGCTAAGTATGCATAAATTGTACCTGGAAAGAATTCAAAACGTTAGTTACATAACAGAGCATACTGTCACCGCCTACAGTCCTGTTACACAAACCACAATCACCACCTAATTGTACATTAAAAGATAGAAATTAAAACGTTAGTGACATGAAAAAGCAACACCAACACCGTGTATAGTCCTATCACTCAAACCAACATCACCACCTAATTGTATCTGGCAATTAAAACATTAGTGACATAAAAAAGCAACATCATCGCCGACTATGCTCCTGTCACTTAAACTACCATCAGCCACCATCACCACCTAACTGTGTCTGGGTAGAAATATAAATGTTAGTCACACCATCACCTCCTATAGTCCTGTCATCCAGACCACCATCACCACCTAATTGTCATCACCTCCTATTGTCCTGTCATCCAGACCACCGTCACCACCTAATTGTCATCACCTCCTATTGTCCTGTCATCCAGACCACCGTCACCACCTAATTGTATATGGATAGGAATTTATATGTTAGTGGCATAACAAAGCAACACCATCACTGACTATAGTCCTGACATTCGGTCCACCATTACCACCTAAATGTATCTGGATACAAATCAAAATGTTAATGACATAATAAAGCACTTTCTCTGCCTATAGTACTGGCCCTCAAACAAACATCACCATGTGAATAGTATACCAACCTCCATCCCCCCAGTCAGCCCTACCTAAGTAGAAAGCTTCATGGGAGAAATTATGTTGTGTAACGTCAACACATTTAGAGATGTGGTATGGTATGTGTATGTGCTGGACTAACGTGAAAATCCATCTGCTCACATTCTATATTGCCGCAGTACCTGATAGTAACATAAATGGCATGCTAAATGGTATCTCGAGGTCCAAAAGGAATTGGGAACTATCTATATGTATATGATGTTCTGGTCACTAAGGTTAATTTATATTCTTTTCCTTTTTGGGACACTTGAAGTCTTGGTACACCTCTTTCTCTTCACCTGACCTGGCTTATTCCCACCTTTCGGTCCTGTCACTGCCAATTTGCCGTCAGTTGATATGACAGTTCTGGAATCCATCATCCAAATGAAACGAATACATTTCTTGAAATGAGTATCCCTTTTCTCTTTGGGAAGGCACGACCACACCTCAATAGGCACATACAATTGGGTAAATGGTGGGCACAAGATATAGTCTCCCTGGCCAGACAAACATCTTCTCAGATCCTGGTATTGAGTCCGCACAACATCGCCAGGGTGGTCAACGGTTGTCCCTTCCATGCTTCAGAATGGCATTCAAACGATCACAATTATTGTTAGTCCAGTTTACAAGAGGGGTCACACCTACTGCTTTAGCCTAGGTTATGAAGTTGGAATGAAGAAGAGAGACAACCCTATCTTGAAAATATGTGTTAAAGGATGGTGCAGCAATATTGATTAAATCCTCTGTTTTCTTTAATGCGTGGTCAAATGTGACATCCTCATCAGCATTTGTGATGCCACTTGGCCCAAATATTGAGGTGATGATAGATGAACGGTCTTGATGGCACACACCAATCGTGTCTTTTAGGTAGGCGTCTACATTCTGTTTCAGGTGCCGGTGCAACTGAGTAGGTTAGAATCCGGAAAAGCTGCTTGCATGGCTTGCTTCATTGCCTTCTCATCATCTGTGCCAAAGATGGGATGTGATGGTGTCCCTCGTAGCTTATCAGCAAGGTGGCTGAAGAAACTGTTGTAACTTAAAAAGTCACTGTTGCCGTGTAAATAAAATGGGCCTGCAAAGATTGGGTGGTCATTTGTGTCCCTCCTGGTCACTGCTAAATGGTTAAAGACGCTAACGGTAACATGGACGTCGCCTAAATTAGTCTTGTCAACGCCGAGAACAGTAGAGTGGGCGAGTGGAGCAGAGCAGCAGAAACGTTTGATGTCAAGCAGCTGGTTCTCTGGGAGCAGTACCAAACAACTATACATCACTGTCTATAGCCAGGTATTCATTCATACAACGGAGTGAATTCAAGCAATGTAGAGTGAATGTACTTGCCCAAGGTTCAAAATGGCAGCACAGGATTCAAACCCGGGTTCTCTCATCTAAGAGTCTAATCGCCGAGTCATTATGGTCCACTATTCCAGTTATAAATGAACCTCTAAGGGTTTGACACCTGAGGAGTAGGCCTTACTACTACGGTACTCAGCAGGAGGAGTATGCCCTACTACTACTACGGTACTCAGCAGGAGGAGTAGGCCCCATTACTACAACGTTACTCAGCAGGAGGAGTAGGCCCTATACTACTACGGTACTCAGTAGGAGGAGTAGGCTCTACTACTACTAAGGTACTCAGTAGGAGGAGTAGGCCCTACTACTACTACGGTACTCAGTAGGAGAAGTAGGCCATACTATAACGGTACTCCGCAGGAGGAGTAGGCTCTACTACTATGGTACTCAGTAGGAGGAGTAGGCCCTACTACTACTACGTTACTCAGCAGGAGAAGTAGGCCCTACTACTATTACGGTACTCAGTAGGAGAAGTAGGCCCTACTACTACTACGGTACTCAGCAGGAGGAGTAGGCCCTACTATTACTACGGTACTCAGCATGAGGAGTAGGCACTACTACTACTACGATACTCAGTAGGAGGAGTAGGCCCTACTACTATGGTACTCAGTAGGAGGAGTAGGCCCTACTACTACTACGGTACTCAGCAGGAGGAGTAGGCCCTACTACTACTACGGTACTCAATAGGAGGAGTAGGCCCTACTACTATGGTACTCAGTAGGAGGAGTAGGCCTTACTACTACGGTACTCAGTAGGAGGAGTAGGCCCTACTACTACTACGGTACTCAGCAGGAGGAGTAGGCCCTACTACTACTACGGTACTCAGCAGGAGTAGCTTAACACACACATACATGCAAAGTCGAAGTTTTCATGAAACAGTTACACTCAACTGCCGTAGTATTAAACATAATAACGTTAGCTGAATATGATGTAGCAAGGTTACACTAACGTATATGTAATGTACTGTAAACAAAACTCACCGATGCACCCATTTCAGGCACGATGAACACTCAACAGAGATGGTGCCACAGCCCTTTGCACAGACGCCACATTGGTATTTCAAAGGCGCCATTTCCTTACACTCTACTCAAACAATGATCAGAAGTCCAATCAAAATGTTGACATTGAATGTGGTCATTCCCCAAAATATGCAAGCTTATATACAAAATAAGATGCAGATTGACATATGTGCTGATTGGATGATAGGTTCATGTTAGTAGGCACAGCCTATCTAGAGTTGAACCAATCAAACACCCTGACAGGGAAGATGACAGTTTTACACACATGTAGAGTTTGTTAGAATGTGTTACAAAACTGGCAAGATGTTCGTCCAACTTCCTAACCATTTCCTAATATGTGTGGACATTTGGATGTTATTTGAACAGTTTTAAGGCACATGTTTAAACGTTATCTGTTATCCTAAGCTCTATAAAGGTTACAATGGATTACTAGACACAATGGTACAAAAATTGACATGGATTCCCACTATATGTGCTTGTTTTACCCACCACCATTTCTGTAATGTCCCCCCTCCAGAAATTGATCCACTTGACTGGCCAATCAATGTCACTGAGTAGCACCTGTTGACTGGGATGACTTCAGTGACATCTTTGGTAGGAAGTTTGATTGTCCATCAATATGAAGTGGGTCATTTTTTGGAGGAAGGCATGCATGTCAAAGTGTTTTATGCAGTAACTGTTCAGTCAGAGCTGGAACACATGCCGATTCGTGGGTAGTCAGCGATATAATATTGCTTTACGTTTCTCTTTGAAACAAAACAATTTTTTTCATGAATGCCAAAGTATCATTTAGGAATTTTTTCTGTAATTATATAATCTGTATATACAACTGTATTACTGTGTTTATAACTTGAAAAGTGCATTTAGACAACTAAACTTAAAGGTTATTTATAAAATTATATCAGATATATATATATACTGCGGTATTGCAATTTTGTAAGTAGTGTAACATGTATATTTATGTTGTATATTACATGTCAAACAAAGATATATACTGCACATATGAATCAGCCTCCATTCATTGTGGATGCTTCCCAGTAAAGTCGAGATGGTATTCAGTTGAACAGGTCTGCCAGGGAGTAAAGTGTAAAGCGCCTTGATCATTGATATCCTGAGGACTGGATACTGCGCTATATAAGAACCTACCTTTACCTTATTTACCATCATTTTATAGTAATGAAATGTCTGTGAAAGTGTAGAAATTTTAATGATGGTGGACTGGCATCATCTTAATTAGTTGACAATTAAAGGAAATGACTGATATGTTGATAAGTGTGCTCTGGCAGTATCAGTTATATGCTTGGCTGCACATGTTTGCATAAGCAGATATCTACATAGTTCTGAACTAGAGGGGGTACCCTAATGACAGCATGTATACTGATATAACAAAATGCCATTCTGTAGAAATGCTACTTAGATGATTAGCTTAAAGACACCAGTACTAAATGTTAATTGTGTCAAGATACTTGCCCACCTGTGTGGTTTGATAGGAGTGAAGTCCCTAAATCTAATATATATATATACAGCTGTATATTACACACATATATATATATGTATATATATATTATTATGTGTATATATGTATATATATAGTCAGTCACAGAAATGATGCAGAAAAAAGGCAAAGGAAATAAAGTTACAACTTTAAATTGAGTAATAACTGAACATCTGACTGTACAAATTACCAGACGTGTTAAGAATTAAGACTCATTTTGCTATAACGACCCATTTTTTCCTCAAAAATTATGTACAGTGTATATTAAAAATCATTATTTATATAGAGTGTATATATATATATATATATATATATATATGAGTCTGTATGTATGCCTAAAACAGCTATTGTCAATTATGTTCTTCTGTCATGAGGTACTGTAGTGCCATTTCAGTTAATTGTGCCTACACGCTGGGCACTGCTAGATCCTGGAGTTTATGGGAAAGCCCATGCATTAAAGGCCATATCCTGGGATAAAATGTGCTCTGTCCCTTAATAACGAATGGTTGATACCCTTTAAAATTATGATATTGCCAAAATGTTTAAATATCGTATATGAACATACGACATAAAAAGAGCATTTAAATTTGCTATTTTACGGAAACTCCCGAGCGATGCCGGGTTTGCATTTGATGCTGAAATGGTTCCGCCTTGAGTTAGTGCAGCGGCTTCACGCCTGCGGCCCTGGGCAGTCGCGCGGTGTCATGTAAACAACTCGATACAAATGGCGGCTTACTCGAGTAGTTCAGAGAGCGATATCAATTTTGACCCGGATCACGAAACGTTTGATCATATATATTTCGGTGACAGTGAGGATGACATTGCCAAGATCGACAATGTTGATGTTAGTCAGCACGTTGTGGCACCGTATAGACACGAACCAGTGAAGAAGCTCCGACAACTGACCGGGCCCACTTGCGCAGATTCGCCGGTAAACGATTCGCCTTCGGCTTCGCCTCTGTTGTGTTCTTCGAAGGAACGGCATATTTCTTTACATCTGACTTACGCCTGAAACCCATCTTCCATTGTACGAAGCCTTCGAAGTTGTCAGGCGCAACGAAATGCGAACCACAAATAATGCTAGTTGCCGTAGCATGCGTCCAGTCGGCCCTGCCGTTTCGAACAAAACGTTCCCATTACTGCCGAGTAACTGGCTCTTTGGGACATTTGTGCACAAAATGACCAGTCAGATTCGAATTGTTGCAGTTTCCAACAACACATTTGTTCACCATTTCTATATGTGAACGAATATATACCAGTTCAAACATCCACCAAAGAAATCCAGCCGCCGAGAACGCTTGCGATCTCGGGAATGTTTTACACAACTGACGTCACGATTCTGCACCTCGCGGCATTTCCGGAAAACAGGCTTTTCGAAGCCTGCACCAAGACAGGTCCCGTTTAATGTCAATTTTAGAAATGTTTCAGCAAATGTGGTTTCGGGGTTATCATTATATTGCAGAACACACATGTACATGCATATTTTTTTATACTTATTAGCACATTTTTTTCTCCCAGGATATGGCCTTTAAAGGGTCATTGTGTGATTTTCTGTAGTGATACTAATGCACAAATCCCCAGTTAAATCAATCAACTAATTACCTGATACTGTCACAAGCTACGATAATGAATGGGGGCAGTCAGGGAAGAACATTAGAAGGTTGTAAAACCACACATGTTGAGTTTGGTGCATTGACTGGCCCACTGACTCACACAGTTGTAAAAATGTCAGTACTTTCCACTCCTCCAACACTGTGAAATGCTTTAGATGAACATGATGTGCATTCATTTGATCAGATTGATGGTTTAATCATAACAACTGTGTTGTGGGCTTTCTTAGCGTGTCATTAACTGCTTTCAACTACAATTTCTTAGTCACAGTATTTCATAATAATAAGTAGTAGTAGTTAACAACCTTGTTTCGTTGTTGTTTTGTGTCAATAATAATTAGATCAGTTTCATCTGGATTTAGCTTCAATTTACTTGCTTCCACCCACAGCAAGATGTCAGTGAGGCAGTCATTTAAAGTTGATAGAGATGTGTATTAGTATATTTATTTATTTTTTAAAATAAATATACTAAATGAAGAGGCAATGCATAAAGTTAAACACGAAATTAAATTAAATTATATATACAATAAGCTAAGTAACAATATGAATACAGACACAAACTTAAATTATGATATAATTTACGAAGACATTTTACGGGCAAAAAATAAGCATATGCAAACTAAGCTGGTGAAATTTAATCAATATTTTATGAACATAAAAGATCAATGTGGATTACACAAGGATTGCTAAAATCTATTCAATATCGAGACAAACTCCATAAACAGTTAAAATTGACAACCAAATTCGACAAGCTATGAAGCTATTAATATTAAACTAAAAAGTTCTAATACGATGTTAAAGAAAAATATTCGTGCAGCCAAGGGGTGTAGGATAAGGAGGGTAAGGGATAGTACCTCACGGTGAATAACAGCCACGTCCCACACAGGACGGTCAGGATCCTATTTGGTTCCCCCTCCTTGTCTAGCTCACATATGGCTCCTAGTGTCTCCATGTGTACTGCAGCGCCATACCCCGGGCAACGGCTTTGGCTGGCCGGCCAAACTATGTGAGTGTCTTACCGAAGGGATGTCCCCCTGTTAGTACACACATCTGTCGGCGGAGTAGGCGGATGAATCTCCAGAGGTCAACGGCTACGAAGGCGGGAGGTGGAAAGGCCTGGTGTCGGGCCAAGGGCGCATCAGGGATTTAGAATGATAAGCAGCCAGAACCGTCCAGAAAACAATGGCAAACTGCTGGAATGTACACTGCCAAAAACCCAGATGAAATCATGATTGCAAAGAGAATCGATATGGGACTTGGTGGTGAGTCCCCCAAGCCAGAAGAGTCCTTAATGGCTATTGGGGAAGAGCCAGAAGCAACAGGGAGTACTAATCAAGCTGATGAAGGCAATTTTCTCGACTGTGCGGAGAAGGGAAAGAAGTTCGGTGGATAGCTAACAAACAAAACGAGAATAGCAACTTGGAATGTCCGCAGCATGGCGGATGGAAAAATGGACAATGTCATAGAAGAAGCGAAACAAAACAATATAAGTGTCCTAGGAATAGCAGAACACAGATGGGCGGGACAAGGTCATTTTACACCACACACAGGAGGAACATTCTGATACTCCGGACGGGCAAAGGCAGGACAAGGAGGCGTAGCAATATATCTGAGTAAACAAATAGCAAATACAGTACTTGGATACAAACCAGTAAATGACAGAGTTGTGAGTATAAGGTTACAGGGAAAAATGAAGAATATCAAAATAATACAAGTCTATGCGCCGACATCAACAGCAGATGAGGAAGAAATAGAAGCTTTTTATACTAATTTGCAAGGTGAAATAGACGAATCCAAGAAATCAGACATCACCATTGTCATGGGTGATTTTAACGCCAAAGTAGGACAAAGACAAGACGAGATAGAACGAGAAACAATCGGGAAATTTGGATTAGGAGAGAGAAACGAAAGGGGAGAACGACTTGTTGAGTTCGCCATCGCTAATAACCTCACAATCGTAAATACCAATTTCTCAAATCACCCTAGAAGAATCTACACGTGGACATCGCCAGATGGAAAGACTAGAAATCAGATAGACTACGTCATGATACAAAAGAGATGGGTATCAGCAATAAGAGGTGCAAGAACACTACCAGGAGCAGACAGTGGATCTGATCATGAACTACTGATGGCAGAGATGAAACTTAAGTTGAAAGTGAAAAAAGGAGTGACTACAACACAGAGATATGATGTAAAAAATCTGACAGACGAATACACAATATCTGTGAAGAATCGATTTTCAACTTTACTGACAATGACAGAAGAGAAAGAACCAGAAGAAATTGCAAATGATATCAAGACAATTTTCCGAGAAGAAGCGGAAAAACACCTACGGAAGAGAGAGAGAGAGAGAGAAAAACACCAACCCTGGATCAGTATAGAGACCTTAAAGAAAATAGCAGAAAGGAAAGAGCTTAAGAAACGCAAAAACGAGGAATCGATCAGATTAAGGTATAATGAGATGAACAAATTAATAAAAAAAACTCTGCAAATGGGACAAACAAAAGTATATAGAAGTCAAGTGTAAGAAAATAGAGGACTGTATGGCAGAAAACCGAAACCAAGAAATGAAAGAAAGAAATAAAGAACATGACAGATAAATTCCAGCCCAGACTCGGTGTCATCAAAGATAAAAATGGGAAAACTGACTGATGCAGAAGACATAGCCAAAAGATGGAAAGAATATTGTGAAAATATGTATGCACGAGATGGAGACAACAACGACCCTCCTGATATGGGAAACGAAGACCAAGACGAGGACGATCTCGAACTATTAAGAGATGAGGTGAAATGGGCCATTAATAGTCTGAAAGATGGGAAAAGCCCTGGGTGCGACAACATACAGGCAGAAATGATAAAAACAGTGGAAGAAGAAGGAACAGACATATACCATGCACTGTGTAAGAGAATATGGAAGAGTGGAAAATGGCCAGACGACTGGAAGAAATCAATATACACCCCATTACCAAAGAAAGGAGACCTACAGCTATGCTCCAACTACAGAACCATTACTCATTAGCCATGCAAGCAAAATATTGCTGAAAATCATAATTAAAAGAATGCAAGATAAAATGGAAGTGAGCAGTACACAGGCAGGCTTCAGAAAAAAACAGGCACAAGGGACCACATATTCAATCTGAGAATGTTGACACAGAAATTCAGAGAGATAAATAATGATCTAAGAATATGCTTCATCGACTATTCCAAGGCTTTCGACTGTGTAAATCATCAGATGATGTGGAAAACGCTCAGCGACATGAACTTCCACTCAAAGATAATCGCCCTCTTAAAATCACTTTACAGCAACCAACAAGCAGTAGTCAGGCTGGAAAACTCAACTACAGAAACGTTTACAGTGGGAAAAGGAGTAAGATAAGGATGTATTTTATCTCCATACCTATTCAGCCTCTACACAGAAGACATCATGAGAGATGTAGAATTAGATGACAGAAGTACAAGATACGATGAAGTGAATATTCATGGACATAGAATCAGAGACCTACGATACGCAGACGATACCGCACTCCTGTCCACTACAACAATCGGCCTAACAAACCTAATCATGTCTGTAAAAGAACACAGTGAGAAAAAGGGCCTGTTACTTAATGTGAAGAAAACAAAGATCATGGACACTAACAAATGCATTGAAAAAAAAAGAAATTGCAATCAACGGGGAGCAAGTTGAAAATGTGAACCACTACGAATACCTTGGAGCAAGACTACAAGGAGGCGGCAAGACATCATCAGAGATCAGAAGAAGAATAGCCATAGCAACGCAGAAACTAAATAATCTGAACAATTTATGGAAAGGACAAAACATACCAACAAAGATAAGAATTTTAAAAACCTGCGTTTTCCCAACAACTCTATACGGGAGCGAAACGTGGACACTGAACAAAGAAGACACGAGAAGAATACAAGCGTTTGAGATGAAGTGCTACAGAAAAGTCCAAAGAGTGCCATGGATAACAAGAACAACCAATGCAGAGATCCTTTAAAAATGTGACATAAAGAGCTGCCAACTAGTGAACAGAATAAAAGGGCTAAAACTGAGTTATTTTGGACACATCAAAATACATAATTCCTTAGAGAAAACTGTCATAGAAGGCAAAGTGGAGGGAAAGAGAGGAAGGGAAGACCAAGGAGAAGATGGGAGCAGGACATCAGCGACTGACTGAAAGACGACATCGTGAGAGCAGGGAGACAAACGGCAGACAGAGCAGCGTATCGTGGGACCATCTCGCAGAGATATGCTGAAATGAAGAAGAAGAAGAGATGTATGTGTATCAGTTGGGAAAAGTGATATATATATACCTGTGTGTCATCAGCATACACGTGATGATTTATATTATGATTAGATATGAATCGACTAATAGATGTAGTGTATAAGCTAAAAAGACCAGGGCCAAGGACAGAACCTTGTGGGACACCAAATGGAAGATGTTCTGGACAAGACAGTGAGCCAGATATGTTACTTATTTGGTATCGGTTTGAAAAATATGAACTAAACCACTGAAGAGCAGTGCCAGATATACCAAAATGTATATTAAGGCGATGTAAAAGAATGTCGTGATCTATTGTATCAAAAGCAGCTGATATCGATACATCTATTAAGGTGAGAGCAGTTAATTTGCTATTGTCCATATTGCATACAATGTCATTGTGTATTTTAAAAAGAACCGTCTCAGTTGAATGAAATCGTTTATATGCAGACAGTAGATCATTTGATAAATATGTTCATGGAGTCGATTTGCAACAACCTTCTCCAATACTTTCGACAAAAAAACTAAGATTTGTGATAGGACTTCAGCTATAATATAAACACCCACAAATATCCAGTCTGATCACTTGTATCTGTATGAATAAAACATTTGAAACAACATTATTTTGCTGCATGTTTATTATAAATAGCATGTATGTTAATTTGGGCCCACGTGTCAACGGGCTTTGCACTGTATATTATTTGTTATCAACAAACTTATGAATGTTGATACATTTGGCTCAGTTACGTAAAATGTTACACACCATGATTTATAATGTTATCTAAGAACAGTTTTTTTCTAACATGTAATTTCATGTAGGTTTTTGTCAAAACACTATTGGAATATATAGGAAATTAGCCTTGGTTTATGGGAATGTGTATCAAATCGAACGTTATGAAAGGTATGTAAAATTGTACATCACAGTATGCGTTTTTATAATAAAATTGGGCATCTGTTAGATAATTTATCAAGGTTGGCATATTTGCAATGTATTCAGTGTCTCTCCCCCAGAATGATAAAATCAAAGAGAGTCAGCACACATTGAGCCAAGTAATCAAGATTATCTTAACTGCACAGCAGATCCCACCCCTGGGTGTCCCCCCAGGGTATGCATGCAGACCACCAAGTGTCTGGAGCTGTTCAGAGTGGCACTGCAGCTCCCACCCCGGGTGCCTCCCCAGGGTATGCATGCAGACCACCAAGTGTCTGGAGCTGTTCAGAGTGGCAGATTGTCCAGTACTACTGAACAGTGAGGCAGGAGAGTCTAATGACAGTACACAGGAATAGCTTAGATCCATATATCAAATTACCATTTGGGTCATTAACTTTAATTGTTGTAATGTATAGCCCATAATATGTTTTAATTTAACTAACTAAACTTTCAAGTTAAGAAATTAATATTTTATAAAGGTAAATATTGTACATAATTTGTAACAAAAATATAACTTGCACTACAAAGGAATGTTGTATATAAAAACAGTTGTTGAATAGAACAGTAATGATATATACCAATATATATTGTATCAGTACTGTTGTAGTCAACAACTTATGTATGCTAGATATCGTAAACAGAATGCAGAAACCGTTTTGTATCTGTGACAAATAAATTATGACAGTTCAAGAATCTCAAATTACAGTACCACATAAATTTTGACCAGATCCCAGTACTTGCTAAGGTGATCTGGTGATACTACTCTAATTAGGAACATTGCACAGAGGAACATTGGTGTTTGACAAAAATGTTTTAATAATTGAGTGATTCTCATTTTCATCTTTTTTTATTTTGAATGCAATGTTATGTATGCTGTAAAGATAAATGTCTACAGACTTTAAAACAGAAGAAGATATTTAAACAAAACATGGTTTCAAGCTGAAAATACTGGAGTTGTCGCGTGCATAACAGCGTGACACCCAAACATGTGTTGCTGTCACATACGAGAAAGAATTTTGCTTTTTAGTGTTGAATGTGAATTACTTAAGTTACAGAAACTATCTGATGCCGTTACAATAGTTGCCACTGTGATGTTTGTGATACAGTTATGCGGACATCTGGTGTGACACTGATATGCACGCAACACCTTGAACTGAAACATTTCCTACAAACATGTGTTTGTGAGTATTTAATAAAAGCAATAACAACATTATAAAACATGGTAAATTCATTTGTACTGAGTTCAGTATTATGTAAAAAAATATAAAATAAAACACAGTTCATGATAATGAGCGAGGCGTTGCAACATAACGTGTGACACCAACAGCTTTTTGGTCACATTTGCTCTAAGTTTTTGCGCTAAAAATCTATGAACAAAACTATACTCATGAAAACTATAGAGCTATGACAGCTTCTTTGAACTGAAATACGTTGTAAATCAACCACTGTTTGTAATTGGTGATGTGTAAAATGAGAATACTAAGGTCCACAAATAGGTCGCCCACGATCGTGACCAATAGTTGGCAACAACGTAGTCGTAGAACGACTCAGTTACAAAGGTGAGGTACTTTTTGAGCGAAAGGTCCAACCATCAATGAGATGCCTCAATAGGAAGCCATCCTTCGAAGCGCATTATGATATAACCGTTCAATTTGCAAAAAATATTATTAATAAAACTACTAGTGATGTACGGTACCCGTGATGTAATACTAATTTATTAGAATAATAGTACAATATCTTTATTTAGGATAGCCCAACTAAAATAAATACAGAGCAAATTATTAACTTTCACTGGAATGGATTTCTATACAAATTACAGTGAGGTCCTCATATTAATGTAATTATTATTATAAAGTACTAATATACATTACCAATGCATACTGGCGTAGTTACGTAGAAGCAATTAAGCTGAATATCTTGCAAAATTATAACTGATTATGTGGCAACGGCTGTTGACATTGATGCTGACAGATCAGTGGTTGACATACGCCGTACGATACGTACCCTCAACCAAAGCCTCAATGCAGAAATACCTTCTCACGAAAAGTGTATAGTAATGGTAAAGTACCATGCCAAAAATAAATGTTTAATCTATGGTTTACTAGTATTGTTAAATTAACAGAACATTTATTTGTTGCATGTTACTAAGCACTTTTGCGATGTTCTTATTATCCTTATAGTTATAACGCCATTCGCCAGGTGGCGCTACGGTGCCAAAACTAAATGTTCGTCCGGAAGATCGAATAAAATGCCTAAATTGCGAAACTCCTGGGAGAAATACAGCCTGAAAGTTTTTAATAATGCACACACAAACCCTATAAATATCATCAACGGCCAAACTATCTACCAACACATTATGTTACACCAGCGCCTTCTCAAACAGTTGGAAAGCCTAGGAATCAAAGACAAAGCCTTAGGATGGATAAAAGCATTCCTGTGTGACCGGAGACAAAAGGTATCAGTACATGGAGAACAATCGGACTGGAGTAGTGTACTTAGCGGAGTTCCTCAGGGGTCAGTCCTGGGACCAATACTATTCACAATGCTTGTCAGCGATATCCCAGGACGCATGGACAATCTGACCTCTATGTTTGCAGACGACACCAAGCTCTATGCAGCATTGACAGACGACATCAACTCCTCAAACTCTCTACAAGAAGACCTGACAAAACTACAAGACTGGTCGGATACGATGCAAATGAAATTACATCCTGACAAATGTCACGTTCTACACCTCGGACATTCAAACCCACGAAAAAAATACCACCTGAGAATGGACAGTGAATGCAGTCACAAGCTTGATGCAGTGACCTCAGAAAAAGACCTCGGAGTCACCATCAACATACAACTTAAGTTTTCCGACCACATCGAAAATAGTGTCAAAAAGGCCAATCGAGTTCTGGGGTGTCTAGCCAGAACATTCCGGCATCTCAACAAGGAGACATTCCTACTACTATATAAGGCAATGGTCAGACCACACCTGGAATACGCATCCTGTGTCTGGTTCCCTCACCTAAAGAAAGATCAAGACCTCATCGAACAAGTCCAACGGCGTGCAACACGACTAGTGCCAGAAACAAAAGGACTACCCTACGGCAGCAGATTGAAAGAACTGAAACTCCCCACACTGCACTACAGAAGACAAAGAGCCGACATCATTCAAACTTTCAAAATTATCAAGGGACTCGACCAAATCGACCAGGACTGTAAATGCCAACTCTGTCCACAAAAACAGATGTACCTAAAAGCCACTGGAACCACAAGAGGTCACACAGAAAAACTAGTTACACAGACATCAGCAGGAACCAGACATTCTTTCCTTTCCACCCGTGTAGTAAGATCCTGGAATGCACTATCAGAAGACACAGTCCAAGCACAGACAGTCAATCAGCTGAAGTCCCGCCTCCAAAGAGACTGGAGAGACCATCCAGACCTCTACAACTACAACTTCACATACTAACACATACACACGCACGCATGCATGCACGCACGCACACAATCGAGCCTAGAGACTAGGCAAACCGGAAAAGACAAGATAAAGAGAAAAAATAGCAATAACGCCAACAGCAACAACAATAGCAGCAAAATCAATAGACAATGGAATACCACTACAGAAAACTAACCTTGAGACGGTCTCAGTGCTCAACTTGGGCAATTATTGACCGTTCTTAAGGTAAGAACTTAAGGTAAGAATTACATATGGTCGTGCGTGGTCGTGCGCCTTTGCTTTAGTCAAACTCAATTCCAACCTGCATCGAATCAACGATTTTACCTCGTTTTCTATACCAAATCGGTCATTCCGTCACTCCATATTGTTTGTGTATGTCAATTATTGTTTGAGGTACACACCGAGCATTATTTTCTTATCAATTATTTTAAATTTAGCCAGATGGTAAAGTGGCCTCGACCCACTAGAGTAGATTTGCCTCAATTGTCGCTCATTTCGGTTTAATTACGTACCAAGTAACCAACTGCATTGCCATGACCACGTGAATGACATCTAATAAAAACATGTAAAATGCAACACAGACTGTTACAAAATACCCTAAATTAAATGACAATAAAATGCAAATATGTGCTCGATGATATGTGTGTGTTTCAAGTTCAAACCGAAACGATGTGAATTTATTTTATTGTGGGCTTTTTACCTTTGTTTGTGATGCATAGCCAGCTAGGGACTAGTGTAGCCTGTAGGTATATAATTAACGTTTTAGATATAAACATCAAGTCTATGCTAATGTATGTAATGCCCAATGGAAATAGCAATGCCAATGATTTAAACAACTATTTATTTTGATTCATCATAAAAATATTAACAATTTAGTTGTCTGTTTGACAATCTTAATGTTACTAAGCCTGATAATAATGAGCGCAAACCAGTCTTCAGTTGACCGTAGAAATGCGCCTTTGGTATGCGGTCATCCGTCATGCGGATCAAGCGACGACACTATCGTAGTTGTATGCGCTGGATATGAAACTGGATTCCGAACGTTTCCCATTTGTCCAGCACCTCATTACTTAGTATCCTGTCTTGCCACTTGATGCCTGCAATCTGCTGTCGACAGCGCATGTGCAATTGCTCTAAACGTCTGATATCGCGTCGATATTGGGTCCACGCCTCACAACCATGCAACAGTGTCGACAGTACGACGGTACAATACACGCTGATTGTTATGCTCAGGCGTACGCCACGTTAAAGAAGGAACGTACTGACACTGTACTTGAGCCTGAAAGGTTAGAGTAGAGTAGTTTTGCGCAGATCTATCTCACACACGTGATCCAGTCCCTCTTAATCTAGTGGCTCAGTTTGTTTAAGACATACATTTCTTCTTATGCATCTAGTTGCATAACACATGCTCTGTTTGACTGGAGCACGTGCACAGATTTTCCACAAAAGGTTATTGTCTGTGTGACTGCAAGACTGTAAATGTCCACTTTGTGAGATTTGTGCAACCTAGCCTACGCGTAAGGAACGGTTACCATATCCCGGACGGTGCCGGGGTAAGACCACATTTACATTTTACATAGGCGGCCATTATAACGTTTCCTTTATTTCCTGCGAAATTTGACATGCAATTTTCTTGAAAATTTCACAGCATATTTATATTCTCCATTGACACAAGTGCTGCGGAAAACTTGTCATACCTCAGTTTTCAGAAAAATCCACCCAAACCTAACACCCCTCAATTTCGCCCCAATCTTGTGACGGATTTTGAAATATTGGTGCGTTCTGCAAAATAGACACTGTGCGAATACGCGAACGACTAGCGTATGTTTATTGCTACCCCGTGAAAGACCTAATGCAGTAGTACATTCAGTATTCACTGGACTGACATGTGCCATGCCAAAGTGCTCGAAAAAAATTAACACATGACACCAAAACGGTATTTTCAAGGGCACTCTTTCGGTCGGTAATGGCGGACGAATCCTTAATGTGGTCTTACCCCTGCCCAGTGTGGGATCATACATGTTCTTCCTCAGGGCTACTGTCATTTTGAAACTGTTTTCATTAAGGATGTTAACAGATGGCTCTGCTAATTCAGTCCGGCTAGAATCAGTTACGATTTTCTAATTGCTTGCACATTTCTACTCCTTGGTAATATATTTTTGCTGCTTTGGAATAACATTACAATAACATTACTAGTATTTATTTATATTAATTTCTTTCATTTTTTAACTAGCAATAGCTATGCGATGCACTATATGTGTGTGCATACCTTGTGAGTGAGTGAGTCAATGTGTGTGTGTGTGTGTGTGTGTGTATGTGTGTGTGTATGTTTGTGTGTGTGTACAGCTGGTTCGTGTGCGTGCGTGTGTGTGTATGCATGTGTGTGTGTGTGCGCGCGCGCGCGTGTGTGTGTTCTACGACAGATATATTCGTCAGTGACGTAAACACGAGCCGACCAGGATGATCAGCAACTAGCTGTTCCTCCAGAAAACCACAATGGGGTTGAACATGGCCTCACAACGTCTTATGCCTATTCAAGGGTATAAACCCAGTCCCCGGGGAGGTGTTGGGACATCATGCATTCCAGTTTCTTTATCCGGGGGAGGAACGTCATTACAGGGAACGATAATTCAGAAATAAAGACAATGTTAATGCGATTTGTTTCATGTGTTAAAACGACAAAGTTAGCGTGAAATTAAGGTGTGCAGAATTAGTGGTTCATTTTCATCTCCACCTTTTCTAAAGCTCCAAGTCACTCCCACCTTTAGGTTTAACATCATCAAAAAGAAGCCGGTGAGTATCGTGTCATTCAGCACTTGCCCTTCCACGAGGGCACACCCATTAATGGCGGCATTTCACTGATGAGGTGACCGTACATCATCAAACATTAGACGATGCTATTCCGGTAATTCAGTCAATTGATAAGGGTGCTCCCATTCCTAAAACTGACATTGAGAAAGCATTCGGAATCCTACCAGTTCACCCGAAAAACAGGTCCGGATGTTGGATGACCCGGATGCAGGATGATTGGGGCTGTGGTGAACTGGTTGTAATGTAATCATACTAGCGTTCGGCCCATGATAGGCGTCTACAGTCTGAAGACCATACAATTGATTTTTGTTGCACAAAAGACAACCTCATTACAACAAGTTCTTAAATAGAGCACTGTACAGTCATTGGGATTGCTCAAAGAGCTTTATACTTTAATCCCTGACATATCTGTTCAGTCGATCACCATCTCGATTTCACTGAGAAGAATTAAGTCACGCTGCAATTAATGCACGAAGACTATTCGTACACATATATCCACCACTGTCATTCGTACCGCAGTGTGAACCGGAGCAATGTAAAGTGAACGAACTTGTCCAAGGTTCGACACGGCAGCACGGGATTCAGGAATCCAGGAACCCGGGTTCTCTCAACTGAGAGTCAATACACCCTCTCCCTGTGATTCTGACTACACACAAGTGAGTTTATCTTCCAGGTAGAGAATCGTGTGGTCTTTGATGGGTCTGCAGGACATAAACAGTATTGACGAATGACGACGGGAGTATTGTCTGCATCTTACGAATATCCCCACATCCAGACTGTTGGCAGTATCTCATATATTACTTGGTAGGTAAGGAAGACATCAATGCCACCTTAGTGTAGTATTGCATTAATGAGCCAAGGGGCCGTTGGAAACGCTAAGGCCGGTCAAGCCAATGTGTGACCAATATTTTTTGGTAAGCATTTATAGTTTTAAGGCGTCGTTTGTTGTTGCATACACATTTCGCAATGACAAAAGAACGTTATGGTCGTCGCTTCGAACTCACAAACGTAAAGTATATGCATATAATCATATTATAAATTGTGTACGTAAATCCTGGCCCTATTGTCTAAATGAATTAATCAATCCAGTGATGCCATCTGACAGTAACAGTGGAGCATATATATACGTGTGCGTGTGCGTATTTCGTCAGAGCAAGAGCATCACAAGTACTGAAGGATTCACTTTAGTTCTTAACAAATGCCGAGGTCAGTGCTATGAGGGATGTAGCAATATGACAGGTGCTATGACGGATGTAGCATTATGACAGGTGCTATGACTGAGGTAGCGCTATAGCGGGTTGATTTGACGGATGCAGCTCTATGGAAAGTGCTATGACGGATGTAGCATTATGGTAGGTGTTATGACGGATGTAAAAGTATGACAGGTGCTATGACGGATGTAGCACTATGGCAGGTGCTATGACGGATGTAGCACTATGACAGGTGCTATGACGGATGTAGCATTATGATAGGTGCTATGACGGATGTATCATTTGACAGGTGATATGACGGGTGTAGCACTATGGCAGGTGCTATGACGGATGTAGCATTATGACAGGTGCTATGACGGATGTAGCGCTAAGGCAGGTACTATGACGGACGTAGCACTATGACAGGTGCTATGACGGATATAGCGTTATGACAGGTGCTATGACGGATGTAGCATTATGGCAAGTGCTATGACGGGTGTAGCACTATGGCAGGTGCTATGACGGATGTAACATCATGACAGGTGCTATGACGGATGTAGCACTATGGCAGGTGCTATGACGGATGTAGCACTATGGCAGGTGCAAGGAATGGAGTTATCGCAGCCATAAGAAGGAAAGACCCGGCTCCCTGTACACTCACTGCCATGGTCATGCACTGAACCTTTGCCTGTGCAGACAGCATACCAAGTGCAAGGCTATGAAATCACAAAGCTGGTTATTAACGAGGGATGCAAACCTGAGTAAAGTACAAATAAGCAATGACAACAAGTGTGCGAGGAAACAGGAACTCTGTACTTGTTAACTACCCGTTACGCCCTCTGGCGTTTAGGGCAGCGACTAAGTTCCTCCACCTCTGTCTGTCTCCGGCCATTCGCTGTATGGTGTCCCAGCTATGCTTCATTCCCCTCGGCTCCGCCTCCACTGTTCTCCATGTTGTCTTTGGGCGCCTACCCTTCCGCTTCCCTTCTGGCGTCCACCGGACAGCTGTTTGTTTGTGATGGTGTCTGCATCCATGCGAAGAACATGTCCAATCCACATCCAGCGTCTTCTATAAATGATGGTGGGCATTTGGTTGCTGGCATTTGGGCAAGCAACACCTGGTTGGATATGGTTCGTGACTAGAAGATGTGACACAGAGATGGTGACGTATTCGGGGGGCACAGACCTGAACATAAAACAGTTTAGCTTCCGTTTTGGTTTCGTGTTTGGCTAGTGCTTGCTCCAGCATGGTGACAGTTTGAGTGCATCACTTTAGATCGTGTCACTGTGAGCAGGCGACGTACAAACAAATGCTCAAATGACTGTCAATACACTTCACGCCAAATGAATGCGAATTAAGTCTTTTCTGGAAGAAAGTTGTATTTCTTGCCGGTGATAAACAAATAGATGAGCGTACCCTTCCACGAATGTGGAAACCTTCGGCTTGGTGGAAGTATGTTCTGCTTCATCAGAATGGCACAACACCCCAGATGATGGGTATAGACAGATATTCTACGAGGCACTTGATCTTATGATAAATGCACTAACCGACAAGTTCAATCAAATTGACTACAAGACGTGTGCAATGTAAGGAGCTGTTCCTCAAAGCACCAAAACGAGAGGAGTGTGGCTTTGAGTTTGACCAAGTGACCACCTTCTATGGATCTGACTTTATCCCCACAATATTGTGAACATATCTAATTACATTCAGATTAAATGTGTGATAGTCCTAAGTAACTCTGCATGATGTTCTGCACATGTATCTCAATTTGGCATTGCAGCAATTCCATCTGCAATTGTTGATAGTAATAATTCTTGGTCCATTCTGTGTTTGTTCTTCGGTTGTTCCTTCTGGGGCAAACCATTCAAATAAAAAACGCTGCTTGTATGATAGTAAAAAAACATTGGGTTAATAAAAAAAAATCGAATTAACATTGTGGACCACGAAACCCATGTCGCGGATTGGCAGTATCAAGGTCAACGTTGTCAAATAGGTTGAATATTACTAATGTAACCTCAACAAGTGACGTTGCTAACCACAACTGGTATTCCCTTGTTTTGATTTCCAGTGTTATGTTCTTGCAGAGGTCAACACAGTTAATGAACATTTTGATATAATCACATATATATATATATGCATTTGTTACTTCTGACGCTGCGTCAGCGAGAACGTCCATATTGCATTTCCCACTCCTAGGTGATAAGTCAACTATTAAACCAATACCAATGAAACATTTGTACCGTTAAGAAGAACAATGCGTTGTCGTTCTACTGTTACAACTGCTGTGTGATCTTGTGGTTGGTGATGATTACCACATTTAACTTAAAGATTACGTTATTTATGTGACTTGAATATCGCACCATTGAATTCCACACAAATCAGTTGTTTGGAAGAAAATAATAATAATAAAGTGTGGTCTAGAAGGAGGTATATAAAAAAATCTAGACGTACTATGGTGGCTATTTTGAATTATAAGATGGCGGCAGTAAATATCAATTTCATAATAAAATAGCCACCAAGATCAATATTACAGAACAAACTCATCTACACGATGAAATACTTTTTTTATTAAGAATACCAAAAAAGGTAACCTCAAAAAGTTTCACAGTAGACTAGAATATACGATAGGAAAACCTATATTAGAGCTCCATTTAAATAATAAGTGAAGTGAAAAGTTAAATGTCTTTGAAACTTCGTATTCGTAAAGTACCGTACATGCGCCAGGAGCGCTGCCTCAACATCTTCCACGTGTGGTGCTTAAAAAACAACTGGTCAACAAAATCATACCAACACCAAATAACATGTATACATTAGATATGATCAACATAACAAGTTATATACAATCCAAAGCTTGCAGATAAACCTGCTATTACACCGTATATAAACGTAACAAAACATTAAGTCTAATCACATAGCAGTGTAGAAATAAGTAATTGAGTTTCCGTTCTATAAATCGAACATCATTGGCCCTGCATCTTCGGCTGCACGCATACATTGCAAATACAATGTACGTTACATACTTTGAAGGATACGTACAGTTATATTAGGCGTATAGCTACATTAGCCATATAATTACATTAGGCGTCAAACACTTCGTACTGACTTAAAACATCACGATCATGGGAGTCTTATTTAATTTAATTTTAACAAAAAACCTGGTGATCGCGAAATTATGACGGACGTAATTATTAGCAGATTGACCCTGTTAGTACGAAATTACACTTTTTATTGTCAGTGTCAGGCGACGTTATACATCCACGTTATACAAAACGAAAGGCAAGTAGTCGTCACATTGTGTGAATTGCGAATGTTGATCTAACTTTAACTTCAGTTAACCAAACGTGACTCGGTATGCCGTTATTTCACCCCCGGTGTTCACTACTCCGCCCCTCCTGTAGCATCATATCACTGAAGTAATCGTCTATACAAGATGCATTTATTAAATGAGGGTGTTTTCTTGTGCTTTCATGTCTGTTCCCACACTGCTGTCAGCGACCCGTATGTGCCCGGAAGTAGACATCCCAAACGCGTGTCACCCTTCCCATCTCATCACAAGCGAGCTGAAGATGTTCTATATATAGAGCTGTGCATTGCACGGACGGCATTCTCGTCGTCACTGACCACGGCCATGGGGCTCATCAAAGTCAATGTCCGGTCCAACGGCGACCAGACCATTATTGTTGAACTTTGGGCTCTCCTGGAAGCAAGGAAGACCATAACGACGTGTTATATATAATGTAGAATCAGGCGTCACATATTGCAACTGTTGTTCATCCGGATGTAACTACAGAACGCCTGAGGTTAAAGCATCGTCCATGGGAATCTGGTCCAGAATATGGAATACACACACGCACACGTACGCAGGTACGCAGGCGCGTAAGCACGTATGCATGCACGCACGCTCGCACACAGACACACACAGACACACACAGAGACACAGATACACACAGACACACACAGACACACACATACACACACAGACACAAACAGGCACACACTGGCACACACACACACACACACACACACGCGCGCGCGCACACGCACACGCAGACACACATACACACACAGATGCAGACACGCACACCCACAGGCACACTCAAGCAGGCACGCACACACACACGCACACACATTCTTCAGAGAGGTAATCATTATAACAAAAGCATGCACCACTTCTGGTTTGTTAAGGATAATTTGAGTGAATGGATCCAAACAGATGGAATGTTCTCAAAGTGGAAATAATGTCATATTTCTGGAATGTAAGAACAAACTGGGGACGCCACTTTAAGTTTGGGTGAACATGGCAACAGTACTACACTTTGTTATACTAAAAGTCACTAATGAACGTCATATGGAAACAAGCAGATCCAGTACCACTGTAAGGACACGATAGAGAAAGACAAGGCTTATAATTCCATTACACCCGATAAACGTATACGTACGTAGTAGAAGTGCGTGATGTGGTGGAAGTTGGTGGTCTCTCTGAGGGCGGGTATCTGGTAGAGATCCCGTAGGTAGGGCCACAGGTACTTGTAGTCGACCACTCGTTTCTTGTTGCACTACACGACACAGTACGGGTTAGAGGAGATACGAATGCGACACAGAAGGTACACGTAAACTGGTGACTACGTACCGCAATACGTAAACATGAAAGAAGGGAATGTGACACACCGATGTGCATTTGTAAACAAATTAACCTAAACTCTGCGTGTCGTGTGTACTTGCACCTTTACGGAAATATTAGTTAACCTGTCAAGAGAACAAAATTTAATGTTTTATAAGACACGATATTACAAAACACACCTTTATATGGAGACCGGCGTGACATATGAGACTGTATTTGCACGACATAACAACAGTATGTGTAATTGCAGCAGCAGCAGCAGCAGCAGCAGCAGCAGCAGCAGCAACAACAAAAATAACAGCAGAGCACAACTTGTCCCACTACGTGCAGTCCTACAGCGACCTAGAATAGGAAAGTCGTATTCACCCAAAAGAGTGCGTTGTAGACTTTGTCGAAGCGGATGAGGGTCGTGTACAGGCCTATGTCTATCGTCGTCAGCTGGTCTCCCGTCAGGTAGCGCTTCTCCGACAAGATGGAGTCCACCTGGAGTATAAAGTACCCATGAGTCGCTAATAATGCGTAAACTAAATGTTGAAGTACGCTATACACTCGCCAGATGGCAGCACTGGACGGACATCCAATGACTTGATGACCAAGTGGTGGAATATAGTTGTTATTGATTGATTTATTTATGTGAACCATTGAACCGTTTTATAACAATTGAATATATATATATATATATATAGCGCCCCATGGCCGGCGAGGATGGCGAAAATGTTTTAATGCCACAAATAAAAGAATCACGTTACCAAAACGTAGTACCTGGTGACGCAGCTTTGTAATTCCGCAATAATTTCGTCTTTCCCGAATTTGCACCACGATTAACACATGTTCAATGCTGTCTTTTGTAACAGTGTTTTCCTATGCATTTCAAACATAACTAAGCCTATTTAACAAAGCACGCATTTTATCTACAATCACATTTTAACTTCCCCTTTTCTGTGTATGTTGGATTAGCCCTTTTAGAATAATACTTGTGTTTCCTTTACTCCACCGACATTATTCAATGTAGGCGATTTTGAATATTATTCCAAAAGACTAGAAAATGCATCATATATTTGTGACCCAAGCACTAAACAAACATCAATCTTTGCCCCGTCACGGCCCAATATATATCTGGTAGAATACAGAAATATGTTTTTCTCATATTTACCTAAAAAAAACATTAGTGACATATTTTCAACAGAAAATATACCAAGACAATACTAAAATACCTTCCATAAAATACGGCTACATGAAAAAAATAAAAAATAAAGAAAGAAAATGTGTCCTACATATCTACTCGAACAAGTAACTGGAAAGACAAGCGTAATTATGAAAGGTCAAGATGGAAAATGATTGTTTATACCATGTCCAAGGTGGAGAACACCTTTTTGACCGATCGGTCATACGTCGCCTGTGTAACCGCTCGTGTCGCCTTGTATACGCCTTGGCTGAGATCTCTGCAACACCAGGTAGAACAATATGTCACATACGTCAATTACAACCCCATGCAGTGGCGCAATAAATATAGGTCTGACGCTGCAGAATCTATTAAATGTGGGTTCCACAACTTCTAGTGTATATTTTATCAAATTCATGAAAAATACATACATGTTAGCGGACAAATTATACAACTAGAAGCGCCACTATCCGGACAATATGCTAATTTACGAATGTTATAATAGTTGTCTGATAATACAGAAACGTCACGATGGAAACATTGTCAAGTAAGATAAAGGATAGATGCCTATTCTTATATTCTCTGTATAAGAAACCGTCATTTATGTACAATATTAAGCACATAAGTCCGACGTGAGTTATCAAGTGTGACGTCACAGTTTTTGCTGCCCAATCAGAAACGAGTGTTTTCTGCGTATGCGCCAACGCAACATTATTTTGCTACAACTAGTTATCCCTACTAATTGAAAAGTATCTATGCAGTGTACGATACAGCGAGGTGCAATGCCAAGGCAGTGACATAAAATGTGCTTGTTGGGCTCATTCATCTTAGTCTTAGGTCAGTATATTTACATTGTTAGCTGAGTATCTTATAAACGTTGTAAGTCTATTCGCACCAATGTTTTACTATAATGGAATATTCTGTGTAGATGTTGAACATAGAACCGCTCAGTGTGCGTTTTGCTAACGGTTTTTGCTAGACGTCGACGCGGGATTTAGGATTACAGTAACATAACATTTAGCGTTGGCGTTCGGCGCGTATTGAAAGTTGCGAAAGAATCGTACGATCGATCCGAACTCACGGCTGGATGTCGCCCAGGAGCTCGTCGATCTCGTCTCTCAGGTGTGGGGGGTAGAAGTCGAGGTCTCGCTGCTCGGGCGTCGCGCAGAAGGTGTTGAAGTTCGAGTTGAGCATGTGCATGATGTCCTTGGATGAGTTACTCACGATCGTGCTGCCTTGCTTGTCCCACAGCACCGGCACCGTGAACGCACCGTTGTAGTCTGGGCGCAACAACGAACGGCAACGGTCAGGTAAGTAAAAGTAACTAACATTTATGTCATGGTGACGTATACATCCTGATTATCAATGGGCCATCACTCAGACATAATAGGAATGATAATTACAATAATAATAATAATTAGGATAATGATAATAATATATATATATATATAATGATTATGATGATAATAGTAATAATAATGATGATAGTAATAATACTGATAATAATACTGATTATGATGATAATAATTATAATGATAATAATACTGATGATGATGATAATAATTATACTTATGATTATAATAATAATTATAGTTATAATTATAGTGATAATTATCGTTATAATTCTAATTCTAATAATTATTATAATTATTATGATTATTATTATAATAATTGTATTAATAATAATAATGATGATAATAATAATGTAACCTCTATCGCACCTAGATCCTCGAAAACAAAACTTTGAGGCCCGTCATACACTCCTACAGCCACATCTATAGAGCTGTTGATCAAAATACAATTCACAACAATAAACAAATAAATAGAAAATAATTGAACTGTCATCACAATACAAACAAAATAAAGAAACAATTTACCAATCCTAGACATTAAGAAAAAAGAAAATATAAAAAGTAAATAAAAAATGAAATAAACGAGTAGGGTGCGCAATGTTGTAAACATGTCAGTAGTTTTACTTGAATAATTAACCATAATTAACACGAACACACACAGTTAAGGCAAGTGGGCGGGGAGTCTTTGCTCTACTGAGACAACACTGTTTCAATTATGTGTACCTATCCACCTTTTCCGGGTATCGTTTTAAATATATTTTAATATTTCTTAACATTGCTACCGTCTACACAGTCAGTAGACTATTTGTGGAAATTAATATTTTCGTATTCCAAGTATAGTCTCTGTGTACAGGTATGCACCTTGCGTCGGCGTTTCGTATCGCAAATTACACGGAAATTCTTTCATTAAGTAACTTTTAATTAACGCATACCTTCAGACACAATTCGAAATTTGGTTGATGAACAAAACGTTGTTTGGTATGGATATTAAATAACTTGTGTTATGCGGGATGATGCAATGGTGATACCAAGGTGACATAGGATTGATACAGGAATGATACAAGGGTAACACAGTGCCTATACAAGGGTGACACAAAATGATAAGTGTGATACAATGGAGACTGACCGGGTTCAACCATTTGATAGATCTCCGCCATTCCTCCTTTCCCGTTGATCGTGTCACACGTACAGTCGGGTTTCTGAAAACAATGACACGCGGTAAACAACTGATTAGTTGCGTACGTGAAACCGTGACAGGCAAAGTCACAGCGTATCAGGCAAAGTCACAGCGTGTCAGGCAAAGTAACAGCGTGTCAGGCAAAGTCACAGCGCGTCAGGCAAAGTCACAGCGCGTCAGACAAAGTCACAGCGTGTTAGATAAAGTCACAGCGTGTCAGGCAAAGTCACAGAGTGTCAGACAAAGTCACAGGGTGGCAGGCAAAGTCACAACGCGTTAGATAAAGTCACAGCGCGTCAGGCAAAGTCACAGCGTGTCAGGCAAAGTCACAGCGTGTCAGATAAAGTCACAGCATGTCAGGCAAAGTCACAGCGTGTCAGGCAAAGTCACAGCGTGTCAGGCAAAGTCATAGCTATCTGACATGGTGTCACGGTGACCGACAATGACGTTGTAAAACACGCAACTGCAAAATTTATTATGAATAACTGAAGCAGTCACCGCCGCACTTGGCTAATAGCAATTATGTGGCAATTAGTGACGTAAATGTAATAAGATGTTATGTTAAAAAAACGCCCAAACTCGTCACCGACATATTCCTGTCGGTCGCCGTGACAAGGTGTAAATTATTGTTACTTTTCAACAAAAAAGGCGTTAGTTCGCGCGTCATAACGTGTTGCGTTCTATTGATCATGTGGTACATTATCAAACTCGGCGCCGTGCCAATGTTTCGTGTTCATACATAACATTGATTACAAGGCAAGTACTTCGGGTGTGCTTTTTTAATGTTATCACATCACATTATCAGACATTAGAGTGCCAGATTACGACATGGAGATGTCGCTAGACTGAACACATGCAATGATCGGAACTGTTTGACCTGCGTGCGTTGTCCACTTTTCCCCCTCGGCACCTAGGCCTGGTTGTTCGGTACATATCGGCCGACAACGATTTGGACCTAGACGCGTCCGGACAAAACGTTCCCAGTCTGAGCAAAAACATACTAATATATGGGCAGATCCAGGGGACGTGAGGGGCACTTGCTCCCTCAGAGCTTTGGAATTTGGCCGCGCGATGCCTTGCGCTAGATTGGCGTACCCCCCAGATATTTTGAATGTGCCGCCCAGACGTTCTGAAATGATGAACGTCGCCGCGAAAACTGTCCAACCTCACCACTCCACTCGTTCTCCTATCTGACATCGCAACGCTGGAGTGGTGAAAGTGGAGTGGTGTGAAGCTGCGGCAAAAAATCTTCAACAGCACCATCCCTCTCCGTCTTCCGATGTCAGGAGTCGTGCTGAAGCTCCGTCTCAGGCCACGCAATATGAATTTGGTTCGGCCGCCAGTCGTTTTTGCGAGTCTTAAGGAGGTTGCAATTGGATGTTACGCCCCCTAGACTGCCGTGTCTGGATCCGCCCGTGCTAAAGTAAGCTTCAAAGGTTTTTGGTCCGAGTTAGAAAGCGACACCGACCTGGTCGTCGAACTTCCACCCGTTAGGTGTCAGCACCCAGTCGACGACGTTCACCGAGATGGCGTCCTCCAAACCCTTCAGTTTGCGCATGATGAGGGTGCGGTGGGCCCACGGACAGCCGAGAGCCACGTACATGTGGTAGCGGCCGGCCTCAGGCGTGAACTCGGAGTCATCTGTTTGTGACAAATGATAGTGGTGTCAGTTGTGATATATACGTTGACATATTAATATTTCAGCAATACTCCTTTATAAGTTTACATACTGATCGGGTGCGGTGTGGCGTGGTTAGACCACTCTCTATAAGATAAGTGTTGGGCGCAAGACGAGTGGGGACGATGGCATGATGAGTGGTGTTACATTGTTCAGTGAAATCGGCATAGAATAAACAGATTTAAAGTCGCGGAAGTCAAATGTGTACACGTCTGTCTGTTGGTCTCTCGGTCTTTCTGACCGCCCCCTCTCTCTCTGTCCCTACTTCCCTGCCTCCTTCTCTCCCACCCCTCTCTCTCTCTCCTCCCCCTCTCTCTCACATCTCTCCCCCTTTCTCTCCTCCTCTCCATCTCCCCCCCTCCCTCCCTCCCTCCCTCCCTCCCTCCCTCCCTCCCTCCCTCCCTCCCTCCCTCCCTCCCTCCCTCCCTCCCTCCCTCCCTCCCTCCCTCCCTCCCTCCCTCCCTCCCTCCCTCCATCCCTATCTCCCTCTCTCCCTCCCTCCATCCCTCCCTCCCTCCCTCCCTCCCTCCATCCCTATCTCCCTCTCTCCCTCCCTCCATCTCTCCTTCCCTCCCTCCCACCCTCCCTCCCTCCCTCCCACCCTCCCTCCCTCCCTCCCTCCCACCCTCCCTCCCCACTTCTTCTCTCCCTCCCTCCCTCTACCCCTCCCTTCCTCCCTTCTTCCCTCCCTACCTCCTTCCCTCCCTTCTTCCCTCCCTCCTTCCCTCCCTCCCTCTCTCCCCCTCCCTCCCTCCCTCCCTCTCTCCCTCCCTTCCTCTCTCCCTCCCTCCCTCTCCCCTTCCCTTCCTCCCTTCCTCCCTTCCTCCCTCCCTACCTCCCTTTCTCCCTCCATTCCTCCATTCCACTCCTTCCGCCCCCTCTATCTCTCTCCTTCCTCCTCTACTTCCTCTCTCTCCTAGGTCCTTTGGTTGGTGTATGTTTTCTTCCTGTGTGTCATCAATCGAAAAGGGAGTGTTTCCTGTTATCTGTTTTTCTGAAGATAGTCACTTCTAATTGAACTGATGACTACCGCGGTGACAAACCACAGGATGTGTCTCTATGCGATGCATTGATGAAGGGTGTGTGCTGTCTGTGTTATAATAATTATTTTTGCTATTTTGTTGCGTTTTAGTACATTTACCACATGTTTAGCCCACTCAGTTTGGAAATGATGCAATAAGGTTACGGGTCGTACCTAGTCGCCGACTGTTTTAAAAGTGAATCAATTTCATGACAAAAGGCTTAAAGTTTACACCAGAGACGTCACGGGTCGCTATGGCTGCCTTTGATATTATGGGACCTGTGTTCGGTGAATGGCGATCATGTGCCGTGCTAAGTGAGTATGTCACAGCGGTGGCCATACGTAATGTTCAAGTGGCCGAGCGAGCGAGACCTCCTCTTTCCGCCGTCTGTCCCTGCCTCCCTTTCCCCTATCACTTCTACCCCATCCTCCCTCCATCCCCTATCCCTCCTACCCCCCTCATTCTCCAGCCCTCCGCCTCCCAGCCTCCATTTTTTTCCTACTCTCTATTTTGCCAATATCTATGTTCCTTTACCCCTCTCTCTGTATGTGTTTCTACTTCAGTCTGTCTGTCTGTCTTTTGTGTAGTTGTCTGTCTTCTTTTTATGTCGTTACTGTCTGGTCCGTCCCCTGCCTGTCTGCTCACTCTCTCTAATCGAGCTTATTTCCGTGGCAACGCTGGTGTGTCGCTATAAATTTCTCATCCTCAGCCTTAAGGGAGGGTGCCCCAAACAATGGCGGTAATGTCGACTCATAGTTACATTAAAAACAGTAGATCTTGTGCATACAGCTACTAAAGGTGTGGAACAGGGTCATCACAAATATAATAATACGAAGAAGGAAGTTCACTAACTACATATTGGGGATGTTGTTTTTCTTTTTTTTCGGTTTCTTTTTTAATGCACCGATTACGTATTAGTGTACTCAATTTATCGATGACGTAATAACGTTTAAGGGCATAGTTGAATTTGGCAACACTGTGCAAGACCGTTAGACAAGCAATCAACTTTATTTTATTATGTGAACGAACGTTTTGTGCGGAGCAATCGCAACTCAACTATAAAATAAACCCCCTTTAGTGGTCCTATGGAATTAATTCGGCGCAACTTAATAACATAGCTCTTAATACATTAAAAGGAAACATATGTTTAAATGATTGTCAACTTCAATTATTGGTGTAATATTATGAATAATAATAATAAAACATGTTCTATGGATATGTTTATTGTTATTATTATAACAAAACATAATCCTTTCAAATAACAACTATTACCGTACCTGCTACGTGATCGTTGAATCCAGTCGACGCTATGGGCGACGCTTTCTTGGATTTAGGTTGGGCGGCATAGTGACGCCGTCCACTGTCCACGCTGGTCAGTGCGATTTGACCACCACACAGCAACGCCTTGACCGCCTCGCTGGAGAGTCGCTGCGTCTGACACAGCACCACGGCACGATTTAGGCTGGACAACATGTCTATTGATGGATTTCCCTTCTCGCTTCTTGTTTCAACGTGTTAGTCTGAAAGCGACGATCGGGTGTAAGGAGAGGATGGAAATATACAGAGTTTAGCAAGTGTCCGCCATCTTGGCTAGCGTTCAACAGGCGCCTCTCAACCAGGTTAGAGTCGAGTAGTTCTCTCGTATAAACTACTCCAGTGTTTTTATTGACTGAATACCATTACACAGGCTACATGATATATAAATATACACATTTATAGAGAGCACCGATACATCGATTCAATTATAACGGGCACTTTAGATTATGACATCACGAATAGAAAGCGATTACTTACATTAAAACATGCTGTCAACATTCAAATAAAACATCACCGATATAGCACAACGTAACAATACGGACATTGTGCTTACGGCGGCAGGTTTTAATTATAGGCCTTATTGTTATTAATTAAAACAGAGAACATCCATTTATGAAATTATATCCAAATAAAATGTAGAGGTAACATATAGCACGCACACGAGAACACCCCGCCCTCCATTGACACCCCTTTCCCAGGCCGGAGACACGCACTCTTCCATTATTTACGATCTACATATGCGTGTAATCTTATCTAACCATATATAATTGAACATTGCACAGTCACACCGTGATACGATCTCTCTCCGGCGAACGGTAGAATGCGTCACGTTGAAAACAGCAGTTAATACGAAGTCAACCAAACAAATGCAAGTATTGTTTTCCATTGATTGGAATTGGTGTTGCGCCAGAACACACGTGGGTTATATATGAGTGCAGGTGAATGTAGATCGATGAACATGTTTGGACTTACAAGAAGCGATGTATTGCCTATATTTGTTTTGGTAAGAACTGCGTACGTGAACATGTTTATTATATATTCATTTTATAAACGTTTAATTCATCCCTACTTGTGCAGATAGTACAATAAACTGTAGACCTCGATGCGCAATTTGGTTGTTTAGATGCGTATAACATACCACAAATAAACTTGCTTAATGTGATGCATTTATAAGAATTTGCCTCTTCTCGGGACGGGGGTGTGATACAAATTATAAATTGAAACAATAACGTCATGAGAACACCCCTGATGTTTACTTTGGCAACAGCCATGTTTAACGGGCTCGGTAAACAGAAGCACACGAAACTGAAAACGCATCAAGCACTTGGCTTAACCGTTGACAAGGATAACCCTAGATTATGTCTGTCCGAGCTCAAAGTATCGTTTATAAATACCCGTGAGAAGACGCCAATGTGTTTTTCAGTTACATAATAGTGGAATGATTACCACCTTTTAACAACCTCCGCGCATGCCTAAAGATTGAACACAACTACACCTCTGCTAAAATTGGTATTTGATATGCAGATTTGGAACATATTTATCTAATATGGCAAGCTCCCGGTGTTTGTAAAGAGATTTCTCAATTTTCATTGCATACAATAATTGTGGATTCTATTTCTATTAGCAATGTAACTAGTCACACGTTGTTTCTTGCTTGACAGTACGTTACACAATTTCACAGTAACAATGACATAATAATTCGAAAACGACAGTGGCGTGGCCCTGTTTACCAATAGTTCATACATATTCGCAGAAGTCTGTCTTGACTTTATAACCACGCATAAATCTCTCTTGATTTTATAACCAAGGCTGGTGAGTAGCGACACGTTTAAGCTACTATTCCGTATGTATGGATGCGGCATGCGGATGCGGTATGCGACAACAAATGGCTATAGAGAGAATTGATAGGAGTGATTCCATGTGTGCGGATGCGTTTTGTTGTGCGGATACGGATGCGGCAAATTGAATCGCTCCAGGTAGCGATTCAAATCGTATCCGCACACGAATCGGGCAGGAAATTCCCAGGAGTGACGTCATTATATGATGACGTAGGTATTGAGGATTGAAACATGTCGTCTCGGAAACTTCCAACAGTTCAAGTAAAAACATTGGTGGAGGAAGTGCGTCATCACCCTATTTTATATTTTTATGCTGAATGTACACGCCGCCTAGACAGAAGCATTGGTGGAGGAAGTGCGTCATCACCCTATTTTATATTTTTATGCTGACTGTACACGCCGCCTAGACGGAAGCGGAAAGAGAAAACGCGCTGCTTCCGCACACACAAAACCCACTTCACATGACGAATCCGCATGATGAATCAGTATGCCGCATTAGCATGCTGCACCCGTACATGTGGAATCTTAGCTTTAGGGAACATGTTTTTAACGTGTTCCTGATTTAGCCTGTGTTATTAGCAATCATTCGATCACAGACCGGGTCAAATTGTTCGTGATCCTTCTATTATCTGGAAATGTCGATACATTCGTAGTATGGCAGGACTCGGTACAGCCACATCACAGGTTAAAGGGCGAGCATTCTGCAACAAAGTGGGCCACCGCACCCGACTGGCACTGAGCACCGAGACGACTGTTTTATTTAGCAGAAAATTAGTCATCTTTACAAAAACAAAAATCATATCACATCTTTACAAAATAGACCGATGTTTTGAAGCCGTCGCTCTACTTGACTGCGTTGACTGACGTCATACCAAAGCAGGTAGATACGTTTACTTGCTATGGTCAAACTCATACAGTGCTCAGCTAGTGCCCTAGTATTTGAAAGCGTTACTGATGCATATCTGTAATACGTATTTCCCGGGTGATGGTTGTCACGTGACTAGGCTACCGTGACTCAGAATCACTCTGATGAATGAGCATGTTTTATTAATCGCGAATTCGCTCGCTGAAAGAATCGCCGGCTTACGCGCAGAGAGCAAAAAGATAAGTCTGGTGTAGATACATAAATCAGCGCTCATTGGCGTTCTGATATGACACGAACGAAGACAACCTCCTATGCCGCCACCGCCACCGCCACCGCCAACGCCACCGCCACAAATAAACTTGGAATATAGTCTAGATATATATCGTTCGAGTGGGAACGTAAAAGAGGAAATCTCTTGAAACCTGGTATATGAAAGCATGTGCACGGGAGACTAAAATATCCCTTGGGAAATACAATAATTATTACTGTGGAAGGATTAAAGGCATACTCTCAACGCATACTCATTTTTAGGTATGTGCCAATACATACACATACACATACACACGCACGCACGCACGCACGCACACACACACACCCAAACACACACACTCTGACAATACTTTAGGGTAATATAAAAATAGGCACACACCAATAGCATTCGAAATATTCTTTAAACATTAACAACAGGAGAAAACATATTCTACCTTATACTATCCTTTATTCCAAACTCTGTTATCGCCTATATTATTTTTCACAGTATTATTCGACTGTTGATACCTTTACCTCGATATATAGTCAGTTAACATGTTTCCAAAGACGCTTGTCACAAAGTTCTTGGTGTTTCAGAGGAACTGACGGTGAATATGGAAACACTGACTTACAGGTGGGAGCGATGGTCACAGACGCAAGAGTGGTGGCCTTTTAACCACTGGTTTTGCTCCTTGTCGACGGAGTTGCTTTCCTGTCATGTGTGCGTATATCAGCAATATCGCTGACTCCATACAGGAGCTTATAGCAGAAACCGGATTGATTCACAGAATAACGACATGCCTTTAGTACATATGGCAACGAAATACTCTGCTCCAAGTGACGTGGTCAGTAGTGTGACGTAACACAAGGGGATTTGTTTGATGTAGACGTAGCCTATTCATGAACCAGTGGTAAATGACTATACTCGATGAGAATAAGACCTTTATACACTGTTTAGACAGCGACAAGCGTAATACGAATATTAATTAGTAATTAATATAATAATTATATGGATTCCAACGAAGAAAATATGGGATGAATGTCAGTTGAAGTACGAATCCATATAGTAATTAAACTAGAAAATAACGTGAACCCCGCTAAACAAAACTATACCTGTCACCGTAAAACACAAACACATCAAATGTCAGCGACGTGGATAAACATTACACATTTCGTACACACGTCGGTTTAGGATATGTTCGAAGTTATCGATCCATAAGGCAGCATTGTGTTTTTGTTAAGTGAGGCTATGACATACATTTGATTTTTACGATTATCTCCGAAGCAGAACCAACAATCTGGAATGAACTGCCCATTACTTTAAATTCATCTGAAACTATCAGAAACAAAACCGAAGACTTATTTATGTGAAAATGCGCTCTATGTCCTAGACGGGCTCTTTCTCTAATGATGACTCTTGACGTCACTGTTCCTGATTTTGTCTACTGATACTTGTTTGTTGCACCCCTGAGCTCTGACGTCAACTGTTATTTTTAACCAGGTGAAATTCTATAGTGCAGGAGGGGGCGCGCGACAGTGTAGTGGTTAGCACATCCGCCTGACATGCCGGCGCCCCGAGTTCAATACCCGGAAAAAACCTGGCTCTCAACATTGGGGACTGTGTATCCCTTATGACTCTGAGATCACGTCGATGTCGGCCCCGTCTCAACTTGTGTTGTAAAAGAACCACTGAGGACGACAAGCACCCTGGCAGTGGCCACCCTCAGTGCAAGGATAGAAAGATCTGCTTGGCGATAATGTTCTGAAAAAGGCTAGCTAGTTGAATGAGACCTGATAAGATCATAACATTGTAACCACAATATATATAGACTAGTCAGTTAATAGAACGTTGCCGAGTGCTGGAAACAACTAGCTTATGGAATGGGCGATAATGTACTTAAAGGGCACGCACTAGACCCACCTCTCTATGGTGGTTGTCGTGTTCCGTCTTGCGAAGTCCTTTGCCTTTGGTCAATCTAACCAAATTAACTGTGCGTTGCGAAGCAAAATATATAGTAGGCCCCTACTTCGTGGTTAGTACGTGCCCGGTGTACACTGTATATCGGACGTGACCAGCCTCCACACCACATAAATAGTGTTTATGACTATTTCAGTGCAAGTACGAATGTGCACTTAATTACATAACATTTCTTTAGAATTTTGCTTGCTTGTATATGTAGTTAACCAATTAATAGGATGTATTTAACATATATCAAAAATAACTTATTATACCTGTATATAAAGCATTAATGATGCCTCATTTTGAATATTGTATATTGTATGCAAGCTGGTATGGCAAAACATCGCCTTAGTGAATTTGGTCTGGCTGGCAACCTTTTACCTGAGAGCCATGGAGATTAAGAGAAGGTGAAAATACATTTCTAAAATATTGACCCGTTATGAAATATTGAAAAAACTAGTTGTTCCCACTTAAGATAGAATTATAGGATACGGATTAACAACAACGAAGGAATAGTTTATATTAGATACCCGAAAGTATTAATTTTCACAGAGGTCTATAACTTAATGCAAAAATGATCTAGGGGGGGGGGTAAATCATAGCAACGTGACTATTGAAAAATGTCAAACACATAACGGCGGCGTTGCAGTCTCAATAAGCTAAAGTATTCTTTGTAAACTTGCCACCTGGGTTGTTTGCTATGGATGTATGTCTTGTTCAATATTGTATACAACGACTACAATATATTATGTGAGGGCGGCCCTTAATAATAAATTTTTATATAAACTGTCTGAAACTCGTACCCGTAGATAATCATACAATGCGATATAACACCTTGCGGGGTAAACAACTGACGAGCAATATTCGCACTCAGCTTGAGTCAGACGGATATGTATTCGTCGTGACGTACATGACGCCACGGAGCGGGTCATACACGTCACGACGCGACAAAGACGCAGCTGGCGGCTACCGCAGGATGATGTATGTGCTCCTGTTGGTAGTGGCTGGAACCCTGGAACTGCCGCCACTGTACACAGGAATCATGCGGAAATATTCGAATATGTTCGTGATTACTGTATTCTTTTAATACGAATATACGAAAATAAAATAAGGAATAAGTTAAATAAAGTTAATAAATAAGTATTAACAGATTAACAAAAATAATTAAATAACTATGTAAAACATGACATAATATCACCGTTTCGCTATATACACTGTGTGTGTGCGTGTGTGTGTGTTTGTGTGTGTATGTGTGTGTGAGTGTGTGTGTGTGTGTGTGTGTGTGTGTGTGTGTGTGTGTGTGTGTGTGTGTGTGTGTGTGTGTGTGTGTATATATATATGGGTGTGTGTGTGTGTGTGTGTGAATTTGAGCTCGTGCGTGTGTGTGTGTGTGTATGGGTGTGTGTGTGTGAATTTGAGCTCGTGCGTGTGTGTGTGCGTGTGCGTGTGTGTGTGTGTGTGTGTGTGTGTGTGTGTGTGTGTGTGTGTGTGTGTGTGTGTGTGTGTGTGTGTGTGTGTGTGTGTGTGTGTGTGTGTGTGTGTGTGTGTGTGTGTGTGTGTGTGTGCGTGTGGAACTTTGGGGACTGGTTGCGACTTTAAAATGTCGCCCAGACTATTTATGTCGCAGAAACATTGCATCATCATATAATTATTTACTCGTCCACAAACTACCATGTTACCGTTGTCCAGTATATAAACGTACAACGAATCAGATTTTATGACATCGACATACGTTATTGCAATATTAACTTGTTGTAGATTTTTTGTTAAGACTTACATTTTCCCGAGGAAGTCAGCATGGGAGATGTTCTTGATCAAGTGTTGCCAAACTACATAAGGATTTTGTTTACACACGCGCGGGATTCTTTGATCATTGCCAAACCCACATGCTATGAACAAGCCATTACATATTTAACCATGTATATAGTCAGCATAACTACTGTAAACCTCACATGTGCGAGGTTCCCTGTTTCAATATTGTTTATGGGCAGCACCTAGGCCATAAGTCCCCGTAATATCACTGCTAGTAGGGTGTCGGTTATTTAAAACACATAGGCCATAAGTCCCCGTAATATCACTGCTAGTAGGGTGTCGGTTATTTAAAACACATAGGCCATAAGTCCCCGTAATATCACTGCTAGTAGGGTGTCGGCTATTAAAAACACATAGGCCTCTCGCCTCTGCCTAGCCGTAGGGAATCTACGATAGTACAGGCGTGGATCCTGCTCGCTTGGAAAGCTACTCGTCCGAGCCAAATTTACAAGTTATCAAAATGCCATGAAAATCAATAAACGCAACATGAATATATCGTAATAACAATAAGGTACATTGTTTTGTGCCTAAATCCTCGGAAACCAAGCTCAGGGGCGTAATACGAGTGAATTTGTAATTGCTAAGTTGTAGGCGACAAAAACAGCACCAAGGTTTCTATGCAAATTCGTATCTCAGGTATGTATTAGCATAGACACGTTTTGAGTAGGTTTCGTATATAGATATATGGCTTTCGCATATAGATATATGGATGGATCCTCCCTTATACTACGGTAATACCCTAGTGCTGTGGCCGCCTTCTATGAATTGTATGGACAGTTGTGGGCTGGCGTCCATGGTTCGGTCTAATTACATAATATCTAATCAGTTACAATTACTTTCACAGGATCATTGTGTTTTATATTTATTGAAACGAGGGAGTCCACAACAAAATGTCGCTGTTGCTCTCATGCAGAAGAGACAGTGCTAAAAACTGCTAGATTTTCTTGTTTAAAGAAGGCCCCTGTATGGTTACTCAGACCAGAACAATATTATATATATATAATTAATTGTAAGTGACTCTGATTTTGAAATTACTCTGTAATTGTAATTTCTTTGTATTTCAAACAATAACATCAACGTGTTTTAGGGGAGCTTCAGGGGTGCAATTGTAGGTTTGGGGATTTCTTGGGGATCCTCGCTTGGTGTCAACCCTCTTCAAATTTTCACCACTTTCCGTCGCCAATGTGTCGGTTTCGCGTATGGTACGACATTCATAAATTGGTAAGAACCCGAGATGCAAACCGTCTACAAAGAAAACGTCAACATGCCCTCAGACACACATGCAATTTGTCATAATTATGTCATACATTATCTCGACTATAATCAGGTCAACTGCAAAAATATATTTAATATACATAATTTTATATGTATATATTTATGTGTGTATACACAAACACACACATATATATATATATATATTTATAAATTTATAAATTTATTAACTGTTAATTAATTGTTAACAACGTGAGAAGATATTCTGCAAACAAGCACATGGGTGGATTTTAGGTCACCACACCGGACGTATAATTTACGTCAGTCAGTACAAGAACGTGTCCGGTCGGTTAGGATCAAGGCGTAGGGCTTGGTTTATCGTTAGCATGACGGCTTACGTAAACTTGTTTATCCTAGTAAGTCGACCCCCAATTTTTTGTTCCAGCCCCAAGATATATGTGCCGCCGTGGCTAAATATGGAACATTCATGCCGTCTTTCCCCGCATCCATACGTGATATAATTGTCACGTGTCTACACAGGGGACACGAACTAGGGAACGTGCAGTTGTTGACGCTTATATATAACTCCGTCAATTGCCCAACAACAGGACACTGTACACGGATATTACATTACAAATTATATTGAATACTGGAATTGTTTTGTAATTGCGTAATTGTAATTTAGTGAGCAAAAGGTTGTCCTTGTACTTAGGCCAAGTGCTAGCTGTGCATAGATGGGAGCAAAAGGTTGTCCTTGTACTTAGGCCAAGTGCTAGCTGTGCATAGATGGGAGCAAAAGGTTGTCCTTGTACTTAGGCCAAGTGCTAGCTGTGCATAGATGGGAGCAAAAGGTTGTCCTTGTACTTAGGCCAAGTGCTAGCTGTGCATAGATGGGAGCAAAAGGTTGTCCTTGTACTTAGGCCAAGTGCTAGCTGTGCATAGATGGGAGCAAAAGGTTGTCCTTGTACTTAGGCCAAGTGCTAGCTGTGCATAGATGGGAGCAAAAGGTTGTCCTTGTACTTAGGCCAAGTGCTAGCTGTGCATAGATGGGAGCAAAAGGTTGTCCTTGTACTTAGGCCAAGTGCTAGCTGTGTATAGATGGGAGCAAAAGGTTGTCCTTGTACTTAGGCCAAGTGCTAGCTGTACATAGATGGGATCAAACGACGGCACACTGTTGACAGGTACAGGTACGATATATACGTCTGGCCAACAACGAAACTGCCACGAATGGCGTCTTCAAGTACAAACGCATACAGAGCTACACGGTGCATGTATTTCTTGTTATGGAAAGAATAATGACTGATGGGATGGCGGGAATAAACAATTGCCATATTTTGCATATATGCGTTAAAACTGGACAAAGCATAATCTTGGGAAGATGCATCACAACACACGCACAAACACACGCACACATTCATGCACGCACGCACACACACACGCACACACACACACATACATACTCACCTACTCGTCCGGTCGCCCGCACGCCCACTAACCCACTCACCCACCCACCCACACACCCACCCAAATTTTAATACAAATTGACCCAATATTAAACGCATGCTTTTGGAAAAGCAGATGACACATGGAAGGAGAAGTTTGCGGATAGGCAGACGTGCAGACAGAGCGGTGCAGCATTAAAAATGAACTATAATGTCACCGCTTTAAATAATAATGAAAACCGCCAAGAAGAAGACATCGATGGTGTGGACTCCCGTTATGCACTCGTACAGATGGAACAGTCATAGATGGTTACAGGTCCTGGCGGAGGTTGACCATTGGGATGGAGCAAGACTTCAGCGTGGCCTCCGGGACGTCTTTGTAACGTTTTCGTTGCCCACCTCGTGAGCGCAAACCAGTCTTCAGTTGACCGTAGAAATGCGCCTTTGGTATGCGGTCATCCGTCCGGCGGACCAAGCGACGACACCATCGTAGTTGTACGCGCTGGATATGAAACTGGATTCCGAACGTTTCGCATTTGTCCAGCACCTCATTATTTAGCATTCTGTCTTGCCACTTGATGCCTGCAATCTGCTGTCGACAGCGCATGTGCAGTTGCTCTAAACGTCTGATATGGCGTCGATATTGGGTCCTCGCCTCACAACCATGCAACAGTGTCGACAGTACGACGGTACAATACACGCTGAGTTTTATGCTCAGGCGTACGCCACGTTAAAGAAGGAACGTACCGACTCTGTACTTGCGCCTGAAAGGTTAGAGTAGAGTAGTTTTGCGCAGATCTATCCCACACATTTGATCCAGTCCCTCTTAATCTAGTGGGTCAGTTTGTTTTGATTGGAGCACGTGCACAGATTTTCCACAAAAGATTTATTGTCTGTGTGACTGTGAGACCGTAAATGTCCACTTTGTGAGACGTGTGCAACCTAGCCTACACGTAAGGAACGGTTACCGTATCCCGGACGGTGCCCAGTGTGGGATCATATTTGTTTTTCCTCGGGGCTACTGTCATTTTGAAACTGTTTTCATTAGGGATGTTAACAGATGGCACTGCTAATTCAGTCGGGCGAGATTCAGTTACGATTTTCAAATTGCTTCCACGTATCTACTCCTTGGTAATATATTTCTGCTGTTTTGGAATAAAATTACAATAACATTACTAGTATTTAGTTATATTAATTTCTTTCCTTTTTTAAATAGCAATAGCTATGCGATGCACTATATGTGTGTGAATACCTTGTGAGTGAGTGGGTGAGTGAGTCAATGTGTGTGTGTGTGTGTGTATGTGTGTGTGTGTGTGTGTGTGTGTGTGTGTGTGTGTGTGTGTGTGTGTGTGTGTGTGTGTGTGTGTGTGTGTGTGTGTGTGTGCGTGAGTGCATGTGTTCTACGACAGTTATTCCGTGTGCGTGTGTGTGTGTGTTTTATACGACAGCTGTTTAGTGTGCGTGCTTGCGTGCGTGCGTGTGTATGTGTGTGATTGTGTGTGTGTATGTGTGCGCGCGCGCGCGCGCGTGTGTGTGTGTGTGTTTGTGTGTGTTCTACGACAGATATTTCCGTCAGTGACGTAAACACGAGCCGACCAGGGTGATCAGCAACTAGCTGTTCCTCCAGACAACCACAATGGGGTTGAACATGGCCTCACAACGTCTTATGCCTATTCAAGGGTATAAACCTAGTCCCCGGGGAGGTGTTGGGACATCATGCATTCCAGTTTCTGTATCCGGGGGAGGAACGTCGGTACAGGGAACGACAATTCAGAAATTAAGATTACGTTAATGCGATTTGTTTCATGTATTAAAACGACAAAGTTAGTGTGACATTAAGGTGTGCAGAATTAGTGGGTAATTTTCATCTCCACCTTTCCTAAACCTACACGTCACACCCACCTTTAGGTTTAACACCATCAAAAAGAGGTCGGGGAATATCGTGTCATTCAGCACTTGCCCTTCCTCGAGGGCACACCCATTAATGGCGGCATTTTACAGATGAGGTGACAGTACATCATCAAACATTAGACGATGCTATTTCGTTCATTCAGTCCACGGACCAGGGTGCAGCGACTAAGTTCGTCCATCTCTGTCTTTCTCCGGCCATTCGCTGTATAGTGTCCCAGCTATGCATCATTCCCCTCGGCACCGCCTCCACTGTTCTCCTCCATGTTGTTTTTGGACGCCTACCCTTCCGTTTCCCTTCTGGTGTGCAGTGGACAGCTGTTTTTGTGATGGTGTCTGCATCCATGCGAAGAACATGTCCAATCCACATCCAGCGTTTTCTATAAATGATGGTGGGCATTTGGGCAAGCAACACCTGGTTGGATATGGTTCGTGACTAGAAGATGTGACACAGAGATGGTGACGTATTCGGGGGGCACAGACCTGAACATGAAACAGTTTAACTTCCGTTTTGGTTTCGTGTTTGGCTAGTGCTTGCACCAGTATGGTGACAGTTTGAGTGCATCACTTTAGATCGTGTCACTGTGAGCGGGCGACGTGCAAACAAATGCTCAAATGACTGTCAATACACTTCACGCCAAATGAATGCGAATTAAGTCTTTTCTGGAAGAAAGTTGTATTTCTTGCCGGTGATAAACAAATAGATGAGCGTACCCTTCCACGACACTGGAAACCTCCGGCATGGTGGAAGTATGTTCTGCTTCATCAGAATGGCACA
>OZ023218.1:44385603-44590603 GCA_963995525.1 Escarpia spicata
TCCGGACAATGTATGAATGTTATAATAGTTGTATGATATTATAGAAACATCACGATGGAAACATTGTAAAGTAAGATAAAGGATAGATGCATATTCTTATATTCTCTGTATAAGAAGCAGTCATTTATGTACAATATTTATGAATATGTGTATATTTTAATCCATCCTTTAATTTGAGAAATACTTGTTTTCATACAAATGTTCCAAAAGTAAAGCATGACACTAAATATAACACAATATTTTGCTTGGTAATATTAGAAGGCCAAACAACTCATTTATGAACATACAAATATATGTAACCGTGACAAATAAAAAGTAGATGGTTACAAATCAAGATTTTAACAAGATTGCCATCCAGAGAATTAACTGTAAATGGCATGTGGACAAGGAAGCCCTTTGGCTTATCGAGAGTCCAAACCTTTTATTTACATATATCCAGCCCTTCTGAAGTATGTGTCGATTTTATTTTTAAACATATTCACACTACTAGCACCCACACAATCATCAGATAATATGTTCCATTCATTCACAGTCCTTTCTGAAAATGTTAACTTTCTTACATCTAATCTACACTGCTCCTTTATTAATGTAACGTCATGTCCCCTAGTCTTTCTATCTTTCTTAACAGAAAAAAAAAAATTCTATCATTATTTTCATAACCATTCAATATTTTAAACACTTCTATCTGATCTCCTCTCAATCTCCTGGTATCTAGTGTTGTTAAACCACATTCTTTTAGGCGTTTTTCATAACTAAGATCCCTCAGTTTTGGTATCATTTTAGTCGCTCTCCTCTGCACTCTTTCTAGCATATCTATGTCCTTCTTGCGGTATGGCCTCCACGCTTGTATACAATATTCTAAATGAGGCCTAACTATTGTTTTGTACAGCGGTATTATTAGTTCTTTTTCTTTACTTGCTATATTTCGCCTAATCAATCCAATGATTTGATTTCCTTTTGAAGCTGCAATTCCACACTGCTCTGAAACCTTTACGTCAGCACTAATTGTCAACCCTAAGTCTTTTTCTTTTACAGTAGTACTTAGTACAGTCCCCCCATTGTATATTCTACATATTCGTTCCCATGTCCTGTGTGAAGGCATTTACATTTCCCAAAATTGAACAACATTTGCTAATTTTCAGACCATTTGATCAACCTGTCAAGATCATCTTGTAAATGCTGTCTATCTCCATCACTTTTAATCCTTCTAAACACTTTTGTATCATCTGCAAATTTCAACACCTTGCTAGCTATATCATCGTCCAAATCGTTTATATATATTAAGAATAATATAGGTCCCAGTACTGATCCTTGTGATACCCCACTCAATACCGACTTCCAGTTTGAAGCCTCCCTATCAACTACTACACGTTGTCTTCTGTCAATGAGCCATTTTTATATCCAGTTAACTATACCATTTCCTATGCCATGGGCCTTTAGTTTAAGCAGTAATCTTTGATGTGGCACTTTGTCGAAAGCTTTTTGAAAATCTAAGTAGATGATATCTACTAGTGATCCATCATCTACCCACTTAGTGATATCTTCAAAAAAACATCGCATATTTGTTAAGCATGACCTCGCTTTTCGAAACCCATGTTGAGATGGGTTTATCAAGTTATGTTTAACAAGAAAATCCACCATGTGATCTTTAATTAGTCTTTCTAATAATTTACAAATCACCGATGTTAAACTAACTGGTCTATAATTATTTGACTTGTTTCTCGAACCTTTTTTGAATAACGGTATAATGTTTGCTTCTTTCCATTCTAAAGGAACCACTCCCTCTTCTAGTGACACGTTGAAAACTGTTGCAAGCGGTATGCTAATTTGTTCTACAATTTCCAATAGTAGTTTGGGTGGAATACCATCCACTCCAGGTGATTTATTATCCTTCATAGCTCTAATTTTCTTAGCTACCATTTCTGGGGTTACTATTAACTGCTTAAATAGTCTGATTCTGTCCCCTTTAACTTAGCCTCTGGCACTGGCAGTGAACTAATGCCTTCTCTGGTAAACAATGAACTAAAATAGTCATTCAGGTCTTCTGCCATTAAGAATCCTTCTGACATTATATCTCCAGCACTATCATCTAGAGGACCGACCTTATCCTGAACTTTCTGTTTGCTTCGAACATACGCATAAAAACTATTGCTGTCATGTTTTATATTACAAGCTAATTTATGTTGATAGCTTCTCTTTGAATTTTTAAGTTCAGCTGTAGCTTGGTTTAGTGCGTCTTTATAAATGTTGTAGTCTTCATCATTTCCAGTACATCTATATGATTTCCACATCATTTCTTTATACTTAATTTTTCTAATGGCTTCTTTCGACAAGTGTTTCTTTTTGGACCGTTTCCCGTGTTTTTTTAGGGAACAAATTTGACGATGATGCATTCAATTTCACTCGTTAAGATATTCCAGCATTCTGTTGCTGTCTTATTCTTCAGTGTATTATTCCAGTCTATCTTTGCTAAATATTTCCTTATGTCCTTATATTTTCCTTTGTGGAAATTTCTCCTGTACTGCTTTTTACTATTCCTTTCTGATTTTACTTTGATGATAAAATGTATCTGGTTGTGATCACTATTTCCCAGTGGCTCACATATCCTGACATTGTCAACTAATTCATTCTGTGAGGACAAAACTATGTCTAACACATTCTCTCCTCTAGTTGGTTCTAGCACATGTTGAGAAAGGAAACTATCTTGTACTAAAACTAAACACTTGTGGTCCTCTCTCCCCATACTCTGTAGAGATTTCCATTGTATATGCCCATGGTTAAAATCCCCCATAACACAGTCCCGTTTGCTCACTTCCCTGATAGCGTTTTTTTTTTTCATTCTCTTCTATGCTTATGGTTGGACTTCGATAAACTAATCCAACCGTTAACTTTGAGTGTCCTGTAACTATGTTACACCAAACAGCTTCTTCGCAATCTGCTTCTCTGTCTAACTTTATTTCATAAGCCTGGATATATTCTTTAATATATAAAATAACTCCACCTCCCCTTCTTCCTATTCTATCTTTCCTAAACATTACATATCCTGTCAGTCCCAATTCGACATCTGATATATCAGTGGTTGCCCATGATTCGGTTATACCTATTATGTGAGGGTCAATATCTTCTTCCATAATGTTTAGTTCATTTCTTTTGTTTTCTATACTCCTTGCATTTAAACAAACACATTTATATCCAGCTTCAGAACAGTTTTCCAGACTGTTCTTTGCTGAATTATTTTTGTTGTCTTTATCTATGCCTCAAGTTTAAGGCTTCTCTGCGAGTCCCCCCTGCGAATTTAGTTTAAATAGATGCAACCTCTCCCACTTTCAACAGATCGCAGCAGATTCTCTGAGAATACTGCTGCCCCCTTTCCACTTAGATGGAGGCCATCTCTCATGTACATATCTTCTCTCCCAACAAAGTACACCCATAAATATATGAATCCCACGCCCTCTTCTTCACACATCTGCTCAACTAGTGCGTTGATCGCCATCCTGTTACAGTTTCTGTATGTTGCCCCCCTTCCTCCCATTACTGGCAAAATTACCGAGAGAACAACCTGTTCCACTCTTGTCTTCTTTAGCTTCCTCACTAGATGTCTGTACTTCTGAACTATCCCAGTTGTTCACTCCTTGTCTGCATTGTTTGTCCCTACGTGTACTAGTATAGACCCTCCCTTGTCATGCCCCAATACCTTCTCTACCCTTCGGTCACATGCTCTATCCTAGCCCCCGGTAGACATACAACAACGGCCTTCCCCTCGAATAGTCTTGTCTGTTTTTCTCAGAATTGAATCGCCCATAAACACTCTCTCTTTTCTCCTTGCCCCCTCAATCACTGCCTCGGAGTAGCTCCTCCGGTTTGTATATGTCTGGTTGTTTTCTTTTCCTCTTGCCGTCCTCTCTCCTGTGATATTCTCTTCCATTCCCTTCTTTCCTCTCGCGTTTTCTCTTGTCCCCTTTCCTCCTGTCATCTTCTCTTCTAGCACATTTACTCTCCCTTCCTTTCGTCCCTTCATCTTTCCACCCAACACATTTTCTTCTCTCCTCTCCCGTTCCTTTTCCCCCTCTACCTCCTTCACTACGGTCACTTTCTCCCCTGTCACCTTCACGCCTGTCATGTTTTCTGTTTTTTGCTGATCTCTCTGTCTTCTTCCAGCAGTCTTCTGTCTCACCAACTGCCTCTGTGGTATCTACCTCTTCACCATCTGTATCGCTGTCACGTCTCTCCTCGTTCTCTACAGTCTGACTGACTACTGATATATCCCCACTGACCCGTTTTCTTTTTCTTTGCCGAACACTTTTCCTCCGTCCCTCTGTCTTCTCAATTTCTTGTTCCTTCACACCGGTCACCTTCCCTCCTCTCAGTCTCCTTTCTTCAGTCTCCGTGTCACAACTCTGCTCCTTCTGTGTTGTAGAATTCTCAACTCTCTCCGCGTCATCCCTCTCTGCTCCATCTATTTCTATGTTGAGTCTCACCTCCATCTCCTTCACTATATCCGTCAACTTAAACACCTCCTTCATCATCGACATTCCACCCTCAAACACCCTATACACCGAAAGGTGAATCCGTCATCTTTGGTCTCTGCCCATGATTTTGGTCAGCCAGACAACGCAAAATCCACCCAGCTCTGGCAGTCGTTGCAAACTAAGTGTCGTTTTGTCCTGAGTTGCCGCTTGCAAGGTGCCATATCAGAATTTATTTATGTTCAAAATAGTTTTAATATAGTCTTTGAAAAGACTTTTCTGTGTACAATTTACTCCATATTGTTTAGGTTATAGTTAGTTATATGTGTTAACACAGTGACACACCGTGCCTTACGGCTTACCTAGTTACGATGTCGATGACAATATATTCAAGTTAGGCTTAGATACCACTTACAAGGTAGTTTTTACAAAGAATGTTTCCTGTGTACTAATAGACACTTTAAAAGGTTGTTATTTCAGGTTTTAATTACTCATCTAACTACATCGATTATCTCAAATAACGCTATTCTATTGTCGTTCACATTACGTTAATTTCGCCAATTACCTACTTTGCAAACAACGTTCCGATTACATTAACGTCCCCAATTATTGCTCGCAAATAGCTTACTTTTTATCTACCCTAGATTACTCCCTCTAGCTAACTTTAAAAAAAAATATTGCTTAATATATATCTATCATTACGTTATGTATGCTATACACTCAATAAAATCACTTATCTTGATCAAATATCCTTATATTTTCGCAAGTTTGCTGCACCAAATTCTAACCAATTCACCACCGGAAGTTCCCCCCAAACGGTTGTCCGTATACTTGCATGCCAACGCTGCATTATTTTGCTACAACTAGTTATCCCTACTAATTGAAAAGTATCTATGAAGTGACGAATTTTTAAAACACCTACGATTTGCTTGTTGACATCTGCAGTGTACGATACAGCGACGTGCAATGCCAAGGCAGTGACATAAATATGTTTGTTGGGCTCATTCAGCTTAGTGTTAGGTCAATATATTTACATTGTTAGCTGAGTATCTTATAAACGTTGTATGTCTATTCGCTCCAATGTTTTTACTATAATGGAATATTCTGGGTAGATGCTGAACCTAGAACCGCTCAATGTGCTTTTTCCTAACGGTGTTTTGCTAGACGTCGACGCGGTATTTAGAATTACAGTAACATAACATTTAGCGTTGGCGTTCGCCGCTTAATGAAAGCTGCTAAAGAATCGAACGATCGATCCGAACTCACGGCTGGATGTCGCCCAGCAGCTCGTCAATCTCGTCTCTCAGGTGTGGGGGGTAGAAGTCGAGGTCTCGCTGCTCGGGCGTCGCGCAGAAGGCGTTGAAGTTCGAGTTGAGCATGTGCATGATGTCCTTGGACGAGTTACTCACGATCGTGCTGCCTTGCTTGTCCCACAGCACCGGCACCGTGAACGAACCGTTGTAGTCTGGGCGCGACAACGAACGGCAACGGTCAGGTAAGTAAAAGTAACTAACATTTATGTCATGGTGACGTATTACACAAACAAAATAATGAAACAATTTACCAATCCTAGACATTAAGAAAAAAGAAAATATAAAAAGTAAATAAAAAATGAAATAAACGAGGAGGGTGCGCAGTGTTGTATACACGTCAGTAGTTAACTTGTATAATTAACCATAATTAACACGAACACAAACAGTTAAGCCCTTAAGGCAAGTGGACGGGGAATATTTGCTCTACTATGATAACAATGTTTCAATTATGTATTCCTAATCCACCTTTTTGGGGTATTTGACGATATCGTTTTAAATGTATTTCAATATTTCTTAATATTGATACCATCTACAAAGTTAGTAGACTATTAGTTCCACTCGTCTTTCGCCATTAGTGAAAATTAATATTTTCTTATTCCAGGCATAGTCTCTGTGTACAGGTATGCACCTTGCGTCGGCGTTTCGTATCGCAAATTACACGGAAATTCTTTCATTAAGTAACTTTTAATAATTGCATATCTTCAGACACATTTAGACATTTGGTTGATGGACAAAACGTTATTTGGTATGGATGTTAAATAACTTGTGTTATGCGGGATGATACAAGGGTGATACCAACGTGACATAGGATTGATACAGGAATGATACAAGGGTAACATAGTGGCTATACAAGGGTGACACAAAATGATAAGTGTGATACAATGGAGACTGACCGGGTTCAACTATTTGATAGATCTCCGCCATTCCTCCTTTCCCGTTGATCGTGTCACACGTACAGTCGGATTTCTGAAAACAATGACACTCGGTAAACAACTGATTAGTTGCGTGTATGAAACCGTGTCAGGCAAAGTCACAGCGTGTCAGGCAAAGTCACAACGTGTCAGGCAAAGTCACAACGTGTCAGGCAAAGTCACAGCGTGTCAGGCAAAGTCAAAGCTATCTGACATGGTGTCACGGTGACCGACAATGACGTTGCAAAACACGCAACTGCAAAATGTATTATGAATAACCGAAGGAGTCACCGCTGCACTTTGGTGATAGCAATTATGTGGCAATTAGTGACGTAAACGTAATAACATGTTTTGTTAAAAAAAGCCCAATCTCGTCACCGACACATTCCTATCGGTCGTCGTGACAAGGTGTAAATTATAGTTCCTTTTCAACAAAAAAGGTGTTAGTTCGCGCGTCGTAGCGTGTTGCGTTCTAATGATCGTGTGATACATTATTAAACTCAGCGCAGTGCCAATGTTTCGTGTTCATACATAACATTGATTACAAGGCAATTGCTTCGGGTGTGCTTTTTTAATGTTATCCATCACATTATCAGAAATCAGAGTGCCAGATTACGACATGGAGATGCCGCTACATTAAACACACGTGTTGTCCGCTTTCTCCCTCGGCACCTAGGCCTGGGTGTTAGGTACATATATTCCGACAACACTTTGCACCGACTGTTTTAGCTTTTATTGGTCAGCAGCACTTTAGCCTGGCTATTTGATTTAAGTCGGTCATTCGCACCTTGGCTGAACGATTTGGACCTAGACGCGTCCGGACAAAATGCTCCCAGTCTGAGCAAAAACGTACTAATATATGGGAGTATCCAGGGGGCGTGAGGGGCACTTGCGGAGTGGTGTGAAACTGCGGCAGAAAATCTTCAACAAAACCATTCCTCTCCGTCTTCTGAAGTCATGAGTCGTGCTGAAGCTCCGGCTCAGGCCACCCGATATGAATTTGGTTCGGCCGCCAGTCGTTTTTGCGAGCCTCAAAGAGGTTCCAATTGGATGTTATACCCCCTAGACTGCCGTGTCTGGATCCGCCCGTGCTAAAGAAAACTCCAAAGGTTTTTGGTTCGAGTAAGAAAGCGACACCGACCTGGTCGTCGAACTTCCATCCGTCAGGTGTCAACACCCAGTCGACGACGTTCACCGAGATGGCGTCCTCCAAACCCTTCAGTTTGCGCATGATGAGGGTGCGGTGGGCCCACGGACAGCCGAGAGCCACGTACATGTGATAGCGGCCGGCCTCGGGTGTGAACTCGGAGTCATCTGTTTGTGACAAATGATAGTAGTGTCAGTTGTGATATATACGTTGACATTTTAATATTTCAGTAATATTCCTTTATAAGTTTAGATTCTGATCGGGTGCGGTGTGTCGTGGTTAGACCACTCTCTATACGATAAGTGTTGGGCGCAAGACGAGTGGGGACGATGGCATGATGAGTGGTGTTACATTGTTCAGTGAAATTTGCATAGAATAAACAGATTTAAAGTCGAGGACATGTCTGTCTCTCTGTCTTTCTGACCGCTCCCTCTCGTTTTTCCTCCTTCCCTGCCTCCCTCTCCTTCTCCCCCACTCCTCTCTCTCTCTCTCCTCCTCCTCTCTCTCACCTCTCTCCCCTTTTCTCTCCTCCTCTCCATCTTCCCCCCACTCTCTCTCCGTCCATCCGTCCCTCCCTCCGTCCATCCGTCTCTCCCTCCGTCCCTCCCTCCCTCCCTCCCTCCCTCCCTCCCTCCCTCCCTCCCTCCCTCCCTCCCTCCCTCCCTCCCTCCCTTCCTCCCTCCCTCCCTCCCTCCCTCCATCCCCCTCCCTCCCTTCCTCCCCCCTCCCTACCTCCCTCCCTCCCTTCTTCCATACCCTCCCTCCTTTCGCCACCTCTATCTCTTTCCTTCCTCCTGTACCCCCCTCTCTATCCTCGGTCCTTTGGTTGGTGTATGTTTTCTTCCTGTGTGTCATCAATCTAAAAGGGAGTGTTTCCTGTGATGTGTTTTTGTAAAGATAGTCACTTCCAATTGAACTGATGACTACCCGGGTGACAAACCACAGGATGTGTCTCTATGCATTGGACTGATGAAGGGTGTGTGTTGTCTGTGTGTCATCAATCTAAAAGGGAGTGTTTCCTGTGATGTGTTTTTGTAAAGACAGTCACGTCTAATTGAACTGATAACTACCCGGGTGACAAACCACAGGATGTGTCTCTATGCATTGGACTGATGAAGGGTGTGTGTTGTCTGTGTCGTCATAATTATTTTTGCTACTTTTGTTGCGTTTTAGTGCATTTACCACCTTTTTAGCCCACTCAGTTTGGAGATGATGCAATAAGGGTACGGGACGTACCTAGTCGTCGACTGTTCTAAAAGTGAATCAATTCCATGACAAAAGGCTTAAAGTTTCCACCAGAGACGTCACGCTATGGTTGCCTTTGATATTATGGGACCCGTGTTCGGTGAATGGCGATCATGTGCCGTGCTAAGTGAGTATGTCACAGCGGTGGCCATACGCAATGTTCAAGTGAGCGAGCGAGCCCTCCTCTTTCCGCCCGTCTGTCCCTGCCTCCCTTTCCCCTATCACTTCTACCCCATCCTCCCTCCATCCCCTATTCCTCCTTCCCCCCTTCATTCTCCAGCCCCCCCCCCTCCCAGCCTCCATTCTCCCTACTCTCTATTTTGCCAATATCTATGTTTCTTTACCCCTCTGTCTGTATGTGTTTCTATTTGAGTCTGTCTGTCTGTCTTTGTGTAGTTGTCTGTCTGTCTTTTTATGTCGTTACTGTCTGGGCCGTCCCCTGCCTGTCTGCTCACTCTCTCTAATCGAGCTTATTTCCGTGGCAACGATAGTGTCGCTATACATTTCTCATGCTCAGCCTTAAGGGAGGGTGCCCCAAACAATGGCGGTAATGTCGACTCATAGTTACATTAAAAACAGTAGATCGTGTGCATACAGCTACTAAAGGTGTGGAACAGGGTCATCACACATATAATAATACGAAAAACGAAGTTCACTAACTACATACTGGGGATGTTGCTTTTGCTTTTTTCGGTTTAGTTTTTAATGCACCGATTACCTATTAGTGTACTCAATTTATCGATGACGTAATAACGTATAATGGCATAGTTGAATTTGGCAACACTGTGCAAGACCGTTAGACAAGCAATCAACTTTATACTATTATGTGAACGAACGTTTTGTGCGGAGCAATCGCAACTCAACTATAATATTAACCGCCTTTAGTGGTTCTATGGAATTTATTCGGCGCAACTTAATAACATAGCTCTTAATACATTAAAAGGAAACATATTTTTAAATGATCGTCAACTTCAATTATTGGTGTAATGTTATGAATTATAATAATAAAACATGTTCTATGGCTGTGGTTATTATTATTACAAAACATAATAATTCCAAATAACAACTATTACCGTACCTGCTACGTGATCGTTGAATCCAGTCGACGCTATGGGCGACGCTTTCTTGGCTTTAGGTTGGGCGGCATAGTGACGCCGTCCACTGTCCACGCTGGTCAGTGCGGTTTGACCACCACACAGCAACGCCTTGCCCGCCTCGCTGGAGAGTCGCTGCGTCTGACACAGCACCACGGCACGACATAGGCTGGACAACATGTCTATTGATGGATTTCCCTTATCGCTTCTTGTTTCAACGTGTTAGTCTGAAAGCGACGTTCGGGTGTAAGGAGAGGATGGAATTTTACAGAGTTTGGCAAGTGTCCGCCATCTTGGCTAGCGTTCAACAGGCGCCTCTCAACCAGGTTAGAGTCGAGTAGTTCTCTCGTATAAACTACTCCAGTGCTTTTATTGACTGAATACCATTACACAGGCTACATGATATATAAATATACACATTTCTAGAGAGCACCGATACATCGATTCAATTATAACTGGCACTTTAGATTATGACATCACGAATAGAAAGCGATTACTTACATTAAAACATGCTGTCAACATTCAAATAAAACATCACCGACATAGCACAACGTAACAATACGGACATTGTGCTTACGGCGGCAGGTTTTATTTATAGGCCTTATTGTTATTAATTAAAACAGAGAACATCCATTTCTGAAATGATATCCAAATAAAATGTAGAGGTAACATATAGCACGCACACGAGAACACCCCGCCCTCCATTGACACCCCTTTCCCAGGCCGGAGACACGCACTCTTCCATTATTTACGATCTACGTATGCGTGTAACCTTATCTAACCATATATAATTGAACATTGCACAGTCACACCGTGATACGATCTCTCTCCGGCGAACGGTAGAATGCGTCACGTTGAAAACAGCAGTTAATACGAAGTCAACCAAACAAATGCAAGTATTGTTTTCCATTGATTGGAATTGGTGTTGCGCCAGAACACACGTGGGTTATATATGAGTGCAGGTGAATGTAGATAGATGAACATGTTTGGACTTACAAGAAGCGATGTATTGCCTATATTTGATTAGGTAAGAACTGCATTTTTTAATTTCCTACTGTTTTTTTAATAGGCGTTGGTACGTGAACATGTTTATTAGATATTAATCTTATAAACGTTTAATTCATCCCTACTTGTGCAGAGAGTACAATAACGAAGCACAATTTTGTTGTTTAGATGCGTATAACATATACCACAAACAAATTTGCTTGATGTGATGCATTTATAAGGATTTGCCTCTTCTCGGGACGGGGGAGTGATACAAATTATAAATGGAAACAGTAATGTTATCAGAACATTCCGGACGTTTACCTTGGCAACAGACATGTTTAACGGGCTCGGTAAACAGAAGCAAATGGAACTGAAAACGCATCGAGCACTTGGCATAGCGGTCGATAAGGATAACCCTAGATTATGTCTGTCCGAGCTCAAAGTATCGTTTATAAATACCCGTGAGAAGACGCCAATGTGTTTTTCAGTTACATAACAGTGGAATGGTCACCTCTTTTTAACAACTTCCGCGCATGCCTAAAGATTGAACACAACTACACCTCGGCTAACTGGTATTTGATATGCAGATTTGGAACATATTTATCTAATATGGCAAGCTCCCGGTGTTTGTAAAGAGATCTCTCAATTGTAATTGCATACAATAATTGTGTATTATATTTCTATTAGCAATGTAACTAGTCACACGTTGTTTCTTGCTTGACAGTACGTTACACAATTTCACAGTAACAATGACATAATAATTCGAAAACGACAGTGGCGTGGCCCTGTTTACCAATAGTTCATACCTCTTCGCAGAAGTCTGTCTTGACTTTATAACCACGCAGAAATCTGTCTTGACTTTATAACCAAGGCTGGTGAGTAGCGACACGGTTAAGCAACGATTCTGTATGTACGGATGCTTCAGAGAGAATTCGTCGGAGTGATTCCATAATATGTACGGATGCGTTTTGTCGTGCGGATACGGATGCGGCAAACTGAATCGCTCCACGTAGCGATTCAAATCGTATCCGCAAACGAATCGGGCAGGAAATTCCCAGGAGTGACGTCATTATATGATGACGTAGGTATTGAGGATTGAAACATGTCATCTCGGTGGTGGTGGTGATGGAGGAAGTGCGTCATCACCCTATTTTATATTTTTATGCTGAATGTACAAGCCGCCTAGACGGAAGCGGAAAGAGAAAACGCGCTGCTTCCGCACGCATGGAATCACACAAAACGCACTCCGCATGACGAATCCGAATAAAATGAATCCGCATGACAAATCAGTATGCCGCATCAGCATGCTACACCCGTACTTGTCGAATTTTAGCTTTAGGGAACGTGTTTTTAACGTATTCCTGATTTAGCCTGTGTTATTTGCAATCATTCGATCACAGACCGGGTCAAATTGTTCGTGATCCTTCTATTATCTGGATATGTCGCGACATCCGTAGTATGGCAGGACTCGGTACAGCCACTTCACAAGTTGAAGGGCGAGCATTCTACAACAAAGTGGGCCACCGCACCCGTCTGGCACTGAGCACCGAGACGACTGTTTCATTTAGCAGAAAATTAGTCATCTTTACAAAAACAAACATCATATCACATCTTTAGAAAATAGACCGATGTTTTGAAGCCGTCGCTCTACTTAACTGCGTTGACTGACGTCTTACCAAAGCACGTAGATACGTTTACTTGCTATGGTCAAACTCATACAGTGCTCAGCTAGTGCCCTAGTATTTGAAAGCGTTACTGATGCATATCTGGAATACGTATTTCCCGGGAGATGGTTGTCACGTGACTAGGCTACCGTGACTCAGAATCACTCTGATGAATGAGCATGTTTTATTAATCGCGAATTCGCTCGCTGAAGGAATCTCCGGCTTACGCGCAGAGAGCAAAAAAAGAAGTCTGGTATAGATACATAAATCAGCGCTCATTGGCGTTCTGATATGACACGAACGAAGACAACCTCCTATGCCGCCACCGCCACCGCCACCGCCACCGTCACCGCCACAAATAAACTTGGAATATAGTGTAGATATATATCGTTCGAATGGGAACGTAAAAGAGGAAATCTCTTGAAACCTGGTGTATCAAAGCATGTGCGCGGGAAACTAAAACATCCCTTGGAAATATAATAATTATTACTGTGGAAGGATTAAAGGCATACTCTAAACGCATACTCATTTTTAGGTATGTGCCAAAACACACACATACACACACACGCACGCACGCACGCACGCACGCACGCACACACACACACACACACACACCCACACACACACATACACACACTCTGACAATACTTTAGGGTAATATAAAAATACGCACACATCAATACCATTCGAAATATCCTTTAAACATTAACAACAGGAGAAAACATATTCTACCTTATACTATCCTTTATTCTAAACTCAGTTATCGCCTGTATTATTTTTCACAGTATTATTCGACTGTTGATACCTTTACCTCGACATATAGTCAGTTAACATGTTTCCAAAGACGCTTGTCACAAAGTTCTTGGTGTGTTCAGAGGAACTGACGGTGAATATGGAAACACTGACTTACAGGTGGGAGCGATGGTCACAGACGCAAGAGTGGTGGCCTTTTAACCACTGGTTTTGCTCCCTGTCGACGGAGTTGTTTTCCTGTCATGCGTGTGTATATCAGCAATATCGCTGACTCCATACAGGAGCTTATAGCAGAAACCGGATTGCCTCACAGAATAACGACATGCCTTTAGTACACATGGCAACGAAATACTCTGCTCCAAGTGACGTGGTCAACAGTGTGACGTAACGCAAGGGGATTTGTTTGATGTAGACGTAGCCTATTCATGAACCAGCGGTAAATGACTAGACTCGATGAGAATAAGACCTTTATACACTGTTTAGACAGCGACAAGCGTAATACGAATATTAATTAGTAATTAATATAATAATTATACGGATTCCAACGAAGACAATATGGGATGAATGTCAGTTGAAGTACGAATCCATATAGTAATTAAACTAGAAAATAACGTGAACCCTGCTCAACAAAACTATACCTGTCACCGTAAAACACAAACACATCAAATGTCAGCGACGTGGATAAACATTACACATTTCGTACACACGTCGGTTTAGGATATTTTAGAAGTTATCGATCCATAAGGCAACATTGTGTTTTTGTTAAGTGAGGCTATGACATACATTTGATTTTGACGATCATCTCCGAAGCAGAACCAACAATCTGGAATGAACTGCTCATTACTTTAAATTCACCTGAAACTATCAGAAACAAAACCGAAGACTTATTTATGTGAAATTGCGCTCTATGTCCTAGACGGGCCCTTTCTCTAATGATGACTCTTGACGTCACTGTTCCTGATTTTGTCTACTGTTACTTGTTTGTTGCACCCCTGAGCTCTGGAACCTGGTGATATATGCGCACTGGACGTCAACTGTTATTTTTAACCAGGTGAAATTCTATAGTGCAGGAGGGGGCGCGCGAGCGTATAGTGGTTACCCGAGTATTGATCTCGGGGCGCCGGCATGTAAGGCGGATGTGCTATCCGCCTGACATGCCGGCGCCCCGAGATCAATACCCGGAAAAAAACCTGGCTCTCAACATTGGGGACTGTGTATCCCTTGTGAATCGGAGATCACGTTGATGTCGGCCCCGTCTCAACTTGTGTTGTAAAAGAACCACTGAGGACGACAAACACCCTGGCATTGACCACCCTCTGTGCAAGCATAGAAAGGTCGGCTTGGCCATAATGTTCTGAAAAAGGCTGGCTAGTTGAATGAGACCTCATAAGATCATAACATTGTAACCACAATATATATATATATTATATAGACTAGTCAGTTAATAGAACGTTGCCGAGTGCTGGAAACAACTAGGCAGGCTGCACTTATAAGCGCTTATGGAATGGGCGATAATGTGCTTAAAGGGCACACACTAGACCCACCTCTCTGTGGTGGTTGTCGTGTTCCGTCTTGCGAAGTCCTTTGCCTTTGGTCAATGTCTTCTAACCAAAGCAATTGTGCGTTGCGAAGCAAAATGTATAGTAGGCCCCTACTTCGTGGTTAGTACGTGCCCGGTGTACACTGTATATCGGACGTGACCAGCCTCCACACCACATAAATAGTGTTTATGACTATTTCAGTGCAAGTACGAATGTGCATTTAATTATATAACATTTCTTTAGAATTTTGCTTGCTTGTATGTGTAGTTAACCAATGAATAGGATATATTTAACATACATCAAAAATAACTAATTATACCTGTATATAAAGCATTAATGATGCCTCATTTTGAATATTGTATATTGTATGCAAGCTGGTATGGCAAAACATCGCCTTAGTGAATTTGGTCTGGCTGGCAACCTTTTACCTGAGAGCCATGGAGATTAAGAGAAGGTGAAAATACATTTCTAAAATATTGACCCGTTATGAAATATTGAAAAAACTAGTTGTTCCCACTTAAGATAGAATTATAGGATACGGATTAACAACAACGAAGGAATAGTTTATATTAGATACCCGAAAGTATTAATTTTCACAGAGGTCTATAACTTAATGCAAAAATGATCTAGGGGGGGGGGTAAATCATAGCAACGTGACTATTGAAAAATGTCAAACACATAACGGCGGCGTTGCAGTCTCAATAAGCTAAAGTATTCTTTGTAAACTTGCCACCTGGGTTGTTTGCTATGGATGTATGTCTTGTTCAATATTGTATACAACGACTACAATATATTATGTGAGGGCGGCCCTTAATAATTTATTTTTATATAAACTGTCTGAAACTCGTACCCGTAGATAATCATACAATGCGATATAACACCTTGCGGGGTAAACAACTGACGAGCAATATTCGCACTCAGCTTGAGTCAGACGGATATGTATTCGTCGTGACGTACATGACGCCACGGAGCGGGTCATACACGTCACGACGCGACAAAGACGCAGCTGGCGGCTACCGCAGGTTGATGTATGTGCTCCTGTTGGTAGTGGCTGGAACCCTGGAACTGCCGCCACTGTACACAGGAATCATTTGGAAATATTCGAATATGTTCGTGATTACTGTATTCTTTTAATACGAATATACGAAAATAAAATGAGGAATAATTAAATAAAGTTAATAAATAATTATTAAAAGATTAACAAAAATAATTAAATAACTATGTAAAACATGATATAACATCACCGTTTCAATACATACATATGGATTGGCCCATTAACAATGTGTGTACAATCGTACATACACTTTATCAGATCATTGTTAACATTGAGAATCCGTTTTCTAAAAACCGTAAACATTCTTTCGCAATAGGGCGTCAAAAATATCGATAGCACTATTGACAAACATGCTACTTTCCCATCAGTGTTGCCCTAGGATCTGTCTATGCATATTGTTGTAGGCAACTTTAAGTTTTAAATAAGTGCCCTTGTTAAAATTTACCCAATGTTCTTGCAATAGTAAAACTAAATAATTACCCCTAGTCATGTGGATATTACATTACGAATAAAATTGAATACTGGAATGGTTTTGTAATTGCGTAATTGTAATTTATTGAACAAAAGGTTGTCCTTGTACTTAGGCCAAGTGCTAGCTGTACATAGATTGGAGCAAAAGGTTGTCCTTGTACTTAGGCCAAGTGCTAGCTGTACATAGATGGGAGCAAAAGGTTGTCCTTGTACTTAGGCCAAGTGCTAGCTGTACATAGATGGGAGCAAAAGGTTGTCCTTGTACTTAGGCCAAGTTACAAGTGCTAGATGTACATAGATGGGATCAAACGACGGCACACTATTGTCAGGTACAGGTACGATATATACGTCTGGCCAACATCGAAACTGCCACGAATGGCTTCTTCAAGTACAGACACGGTGCTTGCATTTCTTGTTATGGAAAGAATAATGAATGTTGGGATTCTGGGTATAAACAATTGCTGTAGTTTGCATTAATGCGATAAAACTGGACAAAGCATAATATTGGGAAGATGCATCACAACACACGCACAAACGCACGCACACACTCACGCAAGCACACACACACACAAACACACACAAACACACACAAACACACACACACACACACATATACTCACTTGGTCGCCCGGACGCCAGCACGCCCACTAACCCACTCACTCACTCACTCACTCACTCACTCACTCACTCACTCACTCACTCACTCACTCACTCACTCACTCACTCACTCACTCACTCACTCACTCACTCACTCACTCACTCACTCACTCACTCACTCACTCACTCACTCACTCACTCACTCACTCACTCACTCACTCACTCACTCACTCACTCACTCACTCACTCACTCACTCACTCACTCACTCACTCACTCACTCACTCACCCACTCACTCACTCACTCACTCACTCACTCACTCGCGGGGAGTGGTGCAGTGGGTTTTGGTCATCACCACGTGTAACAGGAACACAGTGATATAGTTGCACCACCTAGCGAGTCAATTGTATGCTAATTTTAATACAAATTGACCCAATACTAATCGCATGCTTTTGGAAGAGGAGATGACACATGGAAGGAGAAGTTTGCCGATAGACAGACGTGCAGACAGAGCGGTGCAGCATTAAAAGTGAACTATACTGTCACCGCTTTAAATAATAATGAAAACCGCCAAGAAGAAGACATCGGTGGTGTGGACTCCCGTAATGCACTCGTACAGATGGAACAGTCATAGATGGTTACAGGTCCTGGCGGAGGTTGACCATTGGGATGGAGCAAGACTTCAGCGTGGCCTCCGGGAAGTCTTTGTAACGTTTCCGTTGCCCACCTCGTGAGCACAAATCAGTCTTCAGTTGACCGTAGAAATGCGCCTTTGGTATGCGGTCATCCGTCATGCGGATCAAGCTACGACACCATCGTTGTTGTACGCGCTGGATATGAAACTGGATTCCGAACGTTTCGCATTTGTCCAGCACCTCATTATTTAGTATCCTGTCTTGTCAATTGATGCCTGCAATCTGCTGTCGACAGCGCATGTGCAGTTGCTCTAAACGTCTGATATGGCGTCGATATTGGGTCCTCGCCTCACAACCATGCAACAGTGTCGACAGTACGACGGTACAATACACGCTGAGTTTTATGCTCAGGCGTACGCCACGTTAAAGAAGGAACGTACCGACTCTGTACTTGAGCCTGAAAGGTTAGAGTAGAGTAGTTTTGCGCAGATCTATCCCACACAATTGATCCAGTCCCTCTTAATTTAGTGGCCCTGTTTGACTAATACATACATTTCTTCTTAAGCATCTAATTGCATAACACATGCTCTGTTTGACACAGATGCACAGATTTTCCACAAAAGGTTATTGTCAGTGTGACCGTGAGACCTTAAATGCCCACTTTGTGAGACGTGTGCACCCTAGCCTACACGTAAGGAACGGTTACCGTATCCCGGACGGTGCCCAGTGTGGGATCATACATGTTCTTCCTCGGGGCTACTGTAATTTTGCAACTGTTTTCATTAGGGATGTTAACAGATGGCACTGCTAATTCAGTCGGGCGAGAATCAGTTACGATTTTCAAATTGCTTCCACGTATCTACTCCTTGGTAGTATATTTTTGCTGCTTTGGAATAAAATTACAATAACATTACTAGTATTTATTTATATTAATTTCTTTCCTTTTTTAACTAACAAAAGCTATGCGATGCACTATATGTGTGTGCATACCTTGTGAGTGAGTGGGTGAGTGAGTCAATGTGTGTGTGTTTGTGTGTGTATGTGTGTGTGTGTGTGTGTGTGTGTATGTATGTTTGTGTGTGTGCGTGTGTGTGTGTGCGCGCGCGCGCGTGAGTGCGTGTGTTCTACGACAGTTATTGCGTGTGCGTGTGTGTGTGTTTTATACGACAGCTGTTTCGTGTGCGTGCGTGCGCGTGTGTGTATGTGCATGTGTGTGCTTGTGTGTGCTTGTGTGTGTGTATGTGTGCGCGCGCGCGTGTGTGTGTATTTTACGACAGATATTTCCGTCAGTGACGTAAACACGAGCCGACCAGCAACTAGCTGTTCCTCCAGACAACCACAATGGGGTTGAACATGGCCTCACAACGTCTTATGCCTATTCAAGGGTATAAACCCAGTCCCCGGGGAGGTGTTGGGACATCATGTATTTAAGTTTCTGTATCCGGGGGAGGAATGTGGGTACAGAGAACGACAATTCAGAAATGAAGATAACGTTAATGCGATTTGTTTCATGTATTAAATCGACAAAGTTAGCGTGAAATTAAGGTGTGTAGAATTAGTTGGTCATTTTCATATCCACCTTTCCTAAACCTACACGTCACACTCACCTATAGTTTTAACACCATCAAAAAGAGGCCGGTGAATATCGTGTCATTCAGCACTTGCCCTTCCATGAGGGCACACCCATCAATGGTGGCATTTTACAGATGAGGTGACCGTACATCATCAAACATTAGACGATGCTATTTCGTTCATTCAGTCCACGGTGCTCCCATCGCTAAAACTGACATTGAGAAAGCATTCGGAATCCTACCTGTTCACCCGAAAAGCAGGTCCGGATGTTGGATGACCCGGATGCAGGATGATTGGGGCTGTGGTGAACTGGTGCCAGTAATCATACTAGCGTTCGGCCCGTGATAGGCGTCTACAGTCTGAAGACCGTACAATCGATTTTCGTTGCACAAAAGACAACGTCATTACAACAAGTTCTTATATAGCGCACTGTACAGTCATTGGGATTGTTCAAAGCGCTTTATACTTTAATTCATGGCAAATCTGTTCAGTCGATAACCATCTCGATTTCACTGGTAAGAATTAAGTCACGCTGCAATTAATGCGCGAAGACTATTCGTACACACATATCCACCACTGTCATTCATACCGCTGTAGGAACCGGAGCAATGTAAAGTGAACGAACTTGTCCAAGGTTCGACGCGGCAGCACGGGATTCAGGAATCCAGGAACCCGGGTTCTGTTATCTGAAAGTCAGATGCTGTAGCCACTGTGACACTGCGCTCCACAAAGTTACCAGGTTCTGCATTCACGAATTGTAGAGCAGGTGGCTCTACGAGTGGATCAGCTCTTTACCTAATGTTGACATTCGTGGTAGGGTCGTAGTCAGGCACTTTTGTCAGAACACCCTCTCCCTGTGATTCTGACTACACCCAAGTGAGTTTATCTTCCAGGTAGAGAATCGTGTGGTCTTTGATGGGTCTGCAGGACATAAACAGTTTTGACGAATGACGATGGAATTATTTTCTGCATCTTACGAATATCCCCACATCCAGACTGTTGGCAGTATCTCATATATTACTTGGTAGGTAAGAAAGACATAAATGCCACCTTAGTGTAGTATTGCATGGATGAGCCAAGGGGGCCGTCAGAAACGCTAAGGCCGGTCAGGCCAATGTGTGACCAATATTTTGATAAGCATTTATAGTTTTAAGGCGTCCTTTGTTGATGCATACACATTTCGCAATGGCAAAAAAACGTTATGGTTGCTCCGAACCCACAAACGTCAAGTACATGCACATAATTATATTATAAATTGTGCACGTAAATACTGGCCCTATTGTGTAAATGAATTAATCAATCCAGTGATGCCATCTGATAGTAACAGTGGGGCGTATATATACATGTATATATATGTGTGTGTGTGTGTGTGTGTGTGTGTGTGTGTGTGTGTGTGTGTGTGTGTGTGTGTGTGTGTGTGTGCGTGCGTGCGTGTGCGTGTGTGTGTTTCTGAAGGATACACTTGTGCGTATGAATTTAGTTTTTAACAAATGCCGAGGTCACTGCTATGACTTATATAGCATTATGACAGGTGCTATGACGGATGTAGCATTATGACAGATGCTATGACGGATGTAGCACTATGGCAGGTGCTATGACGGATGTAGCACTATGGCAGGTGATATGACGGATGTAGCATTATGACAGGTGCTATGACAGATGTAGCATTATGTCAGGTACTATGACGAATGTAGCACTATGGCAGGTGCTATGACATATGTAGCACTATGGCAGGTGCTATGAAGGATGTAGCATTACGACAGGTGCTATGACGGATGTAGCATTATGACAGGTGCTATGACGGATGTAGCACTATGGCAGGTGCAAAGAATGGAGTTATCGCCGCCATAAGAAGGAAAGACCCGGCTCCGTGTACACTCACTGCCATGGTCATGCACTGAACCTTTGCCTGTGCAGACAGCATACCAAGTGCAAGGCTATGCAATATGCCAACAACACGATCTATGAAATCACAAAGCTGGTCGCCAAGTTTTTTTTAATGAGGGATCCAAACCTGAGTAAAGTACAAAAAAACAATTACAACACATGACAACAAGTGTGCGAGGAAACATGAACTCTGCACTTGCTTACTACCCGTTACGCCCTCTGGCGTTTAGGGCAGCGACTAAGTTCCTCCACCTCTGTCTGTCTCCGGCCATTCGCTGTATGGTGTCCCAGCTATGATTCATTTCCCTCGGCTTCGCCTCCACTGTTCTCCTCCATGTTGTCTTTCGCGCCTACCCTTCCGCTTCCCTTCTGGCGTCCACGAGACAGCTGTTTTTGTGATGGTGTCTGCAACCATGCGAAGAACATCCAATCCACACCCAGCGTCTTCTTTCAATGATGGTGGGCATTTGCTTGCTGGCATTTGAGCAAGCAACACCTGGTTGGATATGGTTCTTGACTAGAAGATGTGACACAGAGATGGTGACGTATTCGGGGGGCACAGACCTGAACATGAAACAGTTTAGCTTCCGTTTTGGTTTCGTGTTTGGCTAGTGCTTGCTCCAGCATGCTGACAGTTTGAGTGCATCACTTTAGATCGTGTCACTGTGAGTAGGCGACGTACAAACAAATGCTCAAATGACTGCCAATACACTTCACGCCAATTAATGCGAATTAAGTCTTTTCTGGAAGAAAGTTGTATTTCTAGCCGGTGATAAACAAATAGATGAGCGTACCCTTCCACGAATGTGGAAACCTCCGGCATGGTGGAAGTATGTTCTGCTTCATCAGAATGGCACAACACCCCAGATGATGGGTATAGACAGATATTCTACGAGGCACTTGATCTTATGATAAATGCACTAACCGACAAGTTCAATCAAACTGGCTACAAGACATGTGCAATGTAAGGAGCTGTTCCTCAAAGCACCAACACGAGAGGAGTGTGGCTCTGAGTTTGACCAAGTGACCACCTTCTATGGATCTGACTTTATCCCCACAATATTGTGAACATATCTAATTACATTCAGATTAAATGTGTGGTAGTCCTAAGTAACTCTGCATGATGTTCTGCACATGTATCTCAATTTGGCATTGCAGCAATTCCATCTGCAATTGTTGATAGTAACAATTCTTGGTCCATTCTGTGTTTGTTCTTCGGTTGTTCCTTCTGGCGCAAACCATTCAAATAAAAAACGCTGCTTGTTGTTTAGTAAAAAAACATTGGGTTAATTAAAAAAAATGGATTAACATTGTTGACCACGAAACACATGTCGGGGAATGGCAGTATCGAGGTGAAGGTTGTCAAATAGGTTGACTATTACTAATATAACTTCAATAAGTGACGTTGCTAACCACAACTGGTATTCCCTTGTTTTGATTTCCAGTGTTATGTTCTTGCAGAGGTCAACACAGTTAATGAACATTTTGATATAATCATATATATGCATTTGTTACTTCTGACGCTGCGTCAGCAAGAACGTCCATATGGCATTTCCCACTCCTAGGTGATAAGTCAACTATTAAACCAATACCAATGAAACATTTGTACCGTTAAGAAGAACACTGCGCTGTCGTTCTACTGTTACATCTGCTGTGTGATCTGGTGGTTGGTTACCACATTTAACTTAAAGATTACGTTATTTATGTGACTTGAATATCGCACCATTGAATTCCACACAAATCAGTTTTCTAAGTTGTCTGGAAGAAATTAATAATGTGTGGTCTAGAAGGAGGTATATGAAAAAAGTCAGGACGTACTATGGCGGCTATCTTGAATTCTAAGATGGCGGCAGTAAATATTAATTTCATAATAAAATAGCCACCAAGATCAATCTTACAGAAAAACTAATCTACACGATGAAATACTTTTTTTAATCTAGAATACCAAAAATGTCACCTCAAAAAGCTTCACAGTGGACCAGAATATACGATAGGAGAACCTACATTAGAGCTCCATTTAAAGAATAAGTGAAATTAAATGTTAAATGTTTTTGAAACTTCGTATTCGTAAATGTAATACTCTTGTCAAGTAATTTGCCAAATATGAAGCCTGTTCATTGCGAACTAAGCCCGCTCAAATGTGGTCGTTTGCGTGTCACTAAGTATCCAGCCCGTCAGATGTTGTTGACGTTACCACAGGTAGGGCCGCGGAGCACTATGAGCGCCGGTGCGGCCTGTTGTTTCAGACTGCACATGAAATTACAATCGCGGAAAGTAATATTTTTGTTGATATCACCATGAAGCTAATCATCTTATCTACACGTTTGTCGCTGGATGTACACAGGAATTGTGCGTTTTTTTTTAATAGTTATTGCCGTTTGAACATCGCGAATACTCAACTTCCACTGCCGCGTATGCATTGCAGGATTAGGCATTCGCGATGTTCAAACGGCAATAACTAAAAACACTAAAAACAAATCCTGGGTACATCCAACGGCATACTTGTAGATACGATTATTATCTTATTAATATATATTATCTTATTATAAAAAAAATAATCAAATCCCATTCGCAATGTTCAAACGGCTAGATGCGCGACATGCTAAATCCTAGATGTGTTACCTGTGATGACGTCACCAACGACCGCTAAGTGTCGCAACAAATTGTGCGGAAAATGTACAGGAAAGCGCGGCCAAAAGGGGCCTTGAACAGGATGACGAAGGCGGCTAAAAATTTGTTGAATATCAGGACGCCATCGTTAGAGTACATTTAATTCAAATTGTGAATAAAAAGGTTCATTTCGCTTAGTTTGTAAGTAACATTTTACCTGTAATATTTGTGTGTGAAACAAACCTAGATTTTCGTACAGTAATATGTAACACTTAAAAGGTCACCACCTACATGCGCCAGGAGCGCCACCTCAACATCTTTCACGTGTGGTGCTTAAGCGCATCCTCGGCATCACCTGGCAACACCGTGTCCCCTACAGCGACGTACTGGACCGTGCCATGATCCCAGGCATGTACTCACTACTGAGCCAGAGACGTCTCCGCTGGATTGGCCATGAACTGCGCATGGAGGACGGCTGCTTGGTGAAAGACGTTCTCTATGGACAACTTGTCACTGACGCGAGGCATCGTTCCATAGTCTGCAAGCGCGACATGAAGGTCTGTGACATCAACTTCTAAGACTGAGAGGTAGTGGTCGATCGCTCTGCTTGGCGCCAGACTGTATTCAGAGTCATTGGAAGGGCAGATGAAAGAGACGCCAGCATGTGTCTGAGAAAGGGATGCGGCGCAAAGAACAAGCTGAACTACCACTGTCATCATGGTTCATCTGCCCTGGCTGTGAGAGAGACTGTCACTCCAAACTGCCGAAGTTCCAGAAGCTGACAGACGGGCGCACCAACATCGGCTCTCGAGACTACGCTTTGCCTACTACTACATAAGATAAGCTATATATTATTTTTGGAAGATCACAATAACTTGCTCGCGTTCGTGCAAAACAGGTTGCTGGCGTCGGATTTCATTTGGTTGCAGTAGAACGCACCAATTACTATTTTGCGCTGGTGTGCGTTGTGTATGTCCGGCAACAAGAACGTAGTCAACACCGCTTATGTGAGTTTTAGTTTCTAAGCAGAACATATTTACATAATTGATAGGGACATTCAGACAGGATGAATAGACAGTGGAACACATAACACCTAATAATATGTTCTAGGTGTTTTATTGAATACCTTAATCAATACAAAAGTGGGAATAAGTAAGCAAATGTATTTTTGCCAACATTATTTTGGTTAACGTTGATGCTAGTGTCACATTCACGTGATTTATTACATTTCTGGTAATATATAGTTAAGTAAGTTAACTGTGTCATAACTTTATCATAGATCCAGATACATGTTGTGATAATGTCATCTGCGAAATAGGCGTACATAGGACACACAAAACGTTAGCCAAAACGCATAGAGGTGAATGCTATGACAGACCATAGCAGTGCACATTGGATATGTTAACGCAGATCATATAGGTCAACGTTGAACAAGCTATGGCAGACCATGGTTGTGTTCTCCTGCATATTAAACGATGCGGACCAGTCGAACCATTTGTCTGTGGTGGGACTGTATTGTTCACAGACCTCTGTTGACAGGGCTGATCCACGCGTTGCCACGAGAATACAGCCGTGCCACACAACTGCCACGGCCAGGGCGTGCGGTTTGCATGGTGGGCTCAGCTTTGTCCATGAGTCGGAGGCAGGGTCATATCTGAGACATGTGCGGTTGTTGCCTCCCACAACATAGATGGAGTTATTCAGTACGACAGCAGCGCAACCACTGCAGGCTTCAGGCATCGCTGATCGAGTAGACCACTTCCCCCATGTCGTGTCAAAGACCTGGGTGCAACACGCGGCATCTCCCTGCATCAAACCTCCAAGAACGTACACCTTATTGTTGCACGTGACCACCAAGGGGTCAAGCACTGCCTGTGGCATGTCAGGCACGGACGACCACCGTCGCTCTCTAAGGTTGAGACACTCCACAGACTTAAGCATTTTGCTATAAATATCATTCCCTCCCACCACATACACGCAGTCGCCAAGCGAGACACTGCCGTCGCGATGGCGTACACTGGCAAGTTCCGGCATCGTCTCTACTTTAGTGGTGGCCAAGTGAAGGAGCCAGCCTATCTTACCTTCTCTCAGTAGATGGCCTTTGTCCGTGCCACAAAGACTGAAGTTGCTGTCCTCTAGTTGCGTAGACAGGTTCATCAGCTGCACCCAACACTTGGTATCTTCCCTGTAGTAGTAGCAGCAATTGTTGGTCTTGTTTCTGGTGACTTGATTATAACGATTATAATGATTACTGCGTGTGACACAGTTAATGGTTTGTGTGGCAAACATCAGGAGGCAAGACTTCATTTGGAAGTTGGCGCGTGGCACCGTGCGGCAACTACTGATTTCATGTTGGTGCACACGGTCTACTTGGAACTTAAACGCCTCGTCTATATATTCCAGGCACTTGGGAGTCAGCAGGTCGCATGTGGCCTTCGTGTGCCACAGGTAGTTGCCTTTGCAGTATGGCAAGCGGACGTGTTCAAGGATCGTTTCCAAGCACGACTTCCTGTTGTCAAGGTCGTGTTGGACCCAATCCAGCACGGCCTCACAGATCATATCCTCACTTTCAACAACGACAGCATCATCTTTGATCAAACCGATCAGTTCATCGAGGGACAACTCTTTGAACTCCGTATTACACGCGACACTCTTGAACTGGGCAAGCATCACCTGCCTGGCTTTCTGTTGCAGCTCGTTGACCCTGTACAACTTGGCAAACTGGCAGAATCCGACACAGTTGGCCGGCTCGACGTGCTTCAACATGAACTTATCGCAGGCCGCTTTGAGGATGTTCAGTTGCACGAGGTCGCATACCTTGATCAAACTCTCCACGTTCTCGACGGTCAGCTTAATCTTGCCCGTGTACACATACTCAACGATGCTGGACAGTATGTCCGGTTCCATTGTAAGCTTGACAACGGCGGACGTGGTTTCTTCGAGACCACACGTGAACATCGTGTTGAAGTACTCACTTGCGACTGCAAGAACAGCGCGGTGACACGGAATGTGGACGTCACCCGACTGCAACGTCACATCGGTGTACTGGGCGTTGCGACGCTGTTTATTCATGCACTTCATGAAATCATTCTGGTACGCAGTGTCAACAAACTCCTCGGCTGTATTGGAGGCAGATGCTACAACAAAAACACAAATAATTTATAACCTACTAATGTAAACACTAATGACAGCATCGTGTATAATATATACACACATATATATATATATATAATATTATAATAAAGTTAAACGATTTTGTTTTAGTTATTCCGCGGTGGTTATATACATGAACATACAACTGCATTAAAGTAATGCATATACATTTGGTATCCACATGTATACGCTCAGAAAGGTACTCATATATATCCGAGTAGAGGTTTAAGAGAGTTCACATGATCCCCCTTTTTGTGAATCCTCCTTTCTCGTAAATGTTAACCACCAACTTTCATCTTTAAAATGTGAACTCCTAATTGCATATACCTAGGTATCTTAATTTTATTCCAACTTTCTCAAAAGTGTGAACCCTCCTTTCTAAAAACTGCTGGATGTTGTTCAAACAATACCCAGCATACCAGGGCAGCGTGATTGATACATATATCAAAGGTAGAACCTTTATCTACTAAGTGATCATCAGTGAATGAATGGGAAGCCTGTCTGTGGGGACTGTCCCCACTGCCATGTGGGACATTCCATATCAAACCAATCCAGAATTTATATGTCTGTCTTCGATTTTGCTGATACTTGGTGTGTTGGTTTATATTCATGAGTTTATGTTACAAACCAAATTATAGATCACTCTGACCTTCCTGTCCAGAGATAGAGGTCATCAAAATATGACCCAACCTTGATACCTGATGATCTTCCAGGTGTCATAACTGGTGGAGACGGTACACGAACAAAAGCTCCTCTGACATAAGCCCCTCCGGACATAAGTTACTTCTGGTCATTTAGCCCCTCGGACCAAAGCGCCTCAATCTATACTATAATATGTATATACAGTGTATTTATATATGACATTGTATAAATTTGAATTAAGGAAATGAAGTTAGATGAAAAACGCTTAAATTTGAGTTCTTTTTATTTTAAATAATATTTATATAACTAATTTTTTCGATGAACAATTAGAAAACGCAGTATTTAATTTATAGAATTCGAATAAAATTATGTTGTAACTTTATTTCCTGTGACTTATTTATGGGTAGATAATTTTATGTTTACAACTTCATATTTACTCCTTTTCAAACAACATACACCTGTATCTTTTCTCATTACATACAATTTCTTTTATATATGGTATATGCACTGATAATTATGCATGACTTTATTTTGATTGATGATTTGTCTAGACTTGTTGATTGATATTGATTGATTACTTAATTATTTTCCTAGAATTTTTTTTCTTCCAGAAAGCAGTCTCTATTTGCATACTGACAGAGAGAGCATTATGACTACAATACAATACAATAACCTTTATTTGTTCACAAATATACTATAGTTAGGTCCAATATTATCTGTAGCATTAGAGTGACGTAATTGCATTTAAAATTATATAACTCCTAAAGGTCATTTCCATGAAAACAGGGAAAGTGGTCTTAAAATAGTTTTATTGAATTCCCAAAGAATATTTGTTGATGGTGGGACATAACTTAAAGTTGTCGGAGAAAAACAATTTCATGTTTGAACACTGCATTATGTCAAAATGCACCATTGAAACATTATGTACAGAATTCGAAAAATTCACTCATCCAGCATATCAATAATTAGGTGCCGCTTTTAGCCCTAGTTTCTAATTCAATCTGGGTTTGACTAATTGATCCCATTTCATGAACATCGTGTTGAAGTACTCACTTGCGACTGCAAGAACAGCGCGGTGACACGGAATGTGGACGTCACCCGACTGCAACGTCACATCGGTGTACTGGGCGTTGCGACGCTGTTTATTCATGCACTTCATGAAATCATTCTGGTACGCATGGTAAACAAACTTCTTGGCTCTATTGGAGGCAGATGCTACAACAAAAACACAAATAATTTATAACCTACTAATGTAAACACTAATGACAGCATCGTGTATAATATATACACACATATATATATATATATAATATTATAATAAAGTTAAACGATTTTGTTTTAGTTATTCCGCGGTGGTTATATACATGAACATACAACTGCATTAAAGTAATGCATATACATTTGGTATCCACATGTATACGCTCAGAAAGGTACTCATATATATCCGAGTAGAGGTTTAAGAGAGTTCACATGATCCCCCTTTTTGTGAATCCTCCTTTCTCGTAAATGTTAACCACCAACTTTCATCTTTAAAATGTGAACTCCTAATTGCATATACCTAGGTATCTTAATTTTATTCCAACTTTCTCAAAAGTGTGAACCCTCCTTTCTAAAAGCTGCTGGATGTTGTTCAAACAATACCCAGCATACCAGGGCAGCGTGATTGATACATATATCAAAGGTAGAATCTTTATCTACTAAGTGATCATCAGTGAATGAATGGGAAGCCTGTCTGTGGGGACTGTCCCCACTGCCATGTGGGACATTCCATATCAAACCAATCCAGAATTTATATGTCTGTCTTCGATTTTGCTGATACTTGGTGTGTTGGTTTATATTCATGAGTTTATGTTACAAACCAAATTATAGATCACTCTGACCTTCCTGTCCAGAGATAGAGGTCATCAAAATATGACCCAACCTTGATACCTGATGATCTTCCAGGTGTCATAACTGGTGGAGACGGTACACGAACATAAGCTCCTTCGAACAAAAGCTCCTCTGACATAAGCCCCTCCGGACATAAGTTACTTCTGGTCATTTAGCCCCTCGGACCAAAGCGCCTCAATCTATACTATAATATGTATATACAGTGTATTTATATATGACATTGTATAAATTTGAATTAAGGAAATGAAGTTAGATGAAAAACGCTTAAATTTGAGTTCTTTTTATTTTAAATAATATTTATATAACTAATTTTTTCGATGAACAATTAGAAAACGCAGTATTTAATTTATAGAATTCGAATAAAATTATGTTGTAACTTTATTTCCTGTGACTTATTTATGGGTAGATAATTTTATGTTTACAACTTCATATTTACTCCTTTTCAAACAACATACACCTGTATCTTTTCTCATTACATACAATTTCTTTTATATATGGTATATGCACTGATAATTATGCATGACTTTATTTTGATTGATGATTTGTCTAGACTTGTTGATTGATATTGATTGATTACTTAATTATTTTCCTAGAATTTTTTTTCTTCCAGAAAGCAGTCTCTATTTGCATACTGACAGAGAGAGCATTATGACTACAATACAATACAATAACCTTTATTTGTTCACAAATATACTATAGTTAGGTCCAATATTATCTGTAGCATTAGAGTGACGTAATTGCATTTAAAATTATATAACTCCTAAAGGTCATTTCCATGAAAACAGGGAAAGTGGTCTTAAAATAGTTTTATTGAATTCCCAAAGAATATTTGTTGATGGTGGGACATAACTTAAAGTTGTCGGAGAAAAACAATTTCATGTTTGAACACTGCATTATGTCAAAATGCACCATTGAAACATTATGTACAGAATTCGAAAAATTCACTCATCCAGCATATCAATAATTAGGTGCCGCTTTTAGCCCTAGTTTCTAATTCAATCTGGGTTTGACTAATTGATCCCATTTCATGAGGCCTTAGTCTCATGTATTTTGAAAATAAAAATTGCAAGTCTGTTCTGGTTTTTTGGGAAAGGCTTTTAGACTCGGGTGGTGAAATTGATGTAATGCGAGTCAAGAAATTTAGGATTTTTCATTTTATACAGAAACCACTGGTAGCTGCCAGTTATAAATCTCCTATATCCCATAATTATTCTTATTTCCTGTTGCTTGATGAACAAATATGTTCACTCAAAAATATAGTTTGATCCGACATGATCCATCATCAATTCATGTCCGATAGAGATTATTTTTGGAATTGTATAGATCATACATACAAACATAATCAAACAAGTATAACAATCGGTGATAGAATATATGATTCCAGGCTGACAGCGGAGCCAATTAAGGCAGTAACCAGTTGGTTTAAATGATAATAATACAAAATAAATAGGCCTACATGTTAAGTGAACTGGTCGCTGTCAACCCCACAAATAGCTGTATAAATAATGTTATAGTTATATGTAATTAAAACCAATATTATCAGAATAATCAGATTATTATTTGTTGATATAATTTAATACACCATGTTAAAAGGTTCTTATTCACGGGATGATGGAATTTTGAAATGCATTATTATAGCACATATGCCAAAATATAGTTTCTGAAATGGGCAAAACAACACTAGTCATGGTGGAAATGCCCTAAAGCATTCAACTTTGCATGATCAAACTTTTATTGATTATTGCTAAATATGTATTCTCAACATACCAAATTCAGCAAAATTCAAGGTTACACGGCTTTGCTAGGTCAGGTCAAAGTCTTTTTTTTTTTAATATATGTTTATAAAATATTGATGAATGGTTCATTGTCTATTCAGATGGACAATTCTCAGAACTTTAAAATTACACCAACATCACATTTGTGGGTTGCCTGGGAGAGAAGTTATGACACCGGGAAGGTCATCAGGTACCAAGGTCGGGTCAAACATTGATGACCTCTATCTCATGAAATGAAGGTCAGATTGACCTAAAATTTTGTTGAATGAATGAACTTTATTTCGGTTACAAGTACAAATTAGTGAACATATGTGCAATGGATTATAAAACAGAAAAAAAAATTGCAACCATGGAGATCCTCTAGAAACCACTAGGGGCTTATAACAAGGACCACCAGAACATAATAATTTAAAAACAGTTTCCTTGTTCCATAAAATTAAAGCATAAAAGTAAAACAGTAAGTTCTTCTGGAACAAGGTGAATAAATCATTTCATAGATGCAGTTAATGTACACATATACACACACATTACTTACAATACATAAATAGAACAGGTTAATTAATTAAATTTTACTCATTAGAACATAATAATGTATTCTGAATAAGTTAACTAATTTTCAAGTAAAATATGAATACATTTAATCATTTATACCATGATAAAATTATGGTATGCTTATGGTTAATTTATAAGGTAAGATATTAAAAAATAATAATAAGAAGAATTAATGATATTTTGATAATAACAGCTCTTTCAGTTTCTTTTTAAATTGATTGATGGATACAATTAGTTGTAAATTTTGAGGTAATGCATTCCAGAATATTGGTCCTAAATAATTTGTTGTAAATTGCCTTGTGTTTGTTCTTATTTGTTGGCTTATGTTTATGTATACATTATCAGTTTGCAATTGATAACATGTCATCTGGGAGTTGTTTATTTGTTGTTTTATGCATAAAATACCTAACTGATGTTTGTATATACACATGTATCATCCAATTTTAATAGTTTTAACTTCGCGAACAGTGGATTTGAGTGTGCAATATATTGGGATAATGTAATTATCCAAATAGCTTTCTTCTGTAGTATATGAATGTGCCCATAATACAGTACAATGTAATGAAATTAATGCAGTGTAAATAGTTTTCATAATGGAGATAGAAACAAAGTGTTTTAGTTTGTTTAGCATTTCTACATTTCATAAAATAATGTAATATAATATTGACAATATATCAAATAAAATAGGTGGTGTTTTCCTACATTACTTGCTATTTTATTTGATATATTGTCAATCTGAGTCTTCCAGTTTAGGTGTTCATCTATAATTATTCCGAGAAATTTAGTGAACTGAACGTGTTTTATTTTGTTTCCAACTATTTTATTTCAGCTTTGTCAATACTGTATTTCTTCCTGTTTGTTGTGAATATAATAAAATTAGTCTTTTTTGTATTTAATGAAAGCTTATTGGTATGAAACCACATTAATTTTTTTAATTGCACATTAACTTCTTCAATAAGTGTGTCAAAGCATGTATGCGCATGAAAAAAATTAGTGTCATCTGGAAAAAGTATAGGATTTAAAACATCTGATACATATTCAATATCATTTATATACAGGATGAAGAGTAAAGCTATGATTCCATATGTATGGAAACTCGTATGGAAACGCAAGCAAAATGGGGAATACCTCTGTAGTGACATCACTATTGGGGATTTCCTATCCGATTCATGTGTGGTTACGATTCGAATCGCTACAAGGAGCGATTCAATTTGTCGCAGCCGCATCCGCACGACAAAATTCATCCACTAAGCTTATGCATGTTTGGAACTAATTATGTTAATTTCCACCCAGCACTATATTCATTGTTTTGCCACATGTATTTTTGAGAAGCATGGAAGGATAGAAATTGATCTGTTAGTGATTGAGGTAACTACCGAATATCAAAGGAGTTATTCTCAACAACAACAAATGCGTAGCAAGTGTAATTCCTACAAGTGGGAAACCTGTACACTAATTGATCTGGCTTTGCATAAATCATTGTTTTCACTTACCGCATTGGAACACATATAATATTATAGATGGATAATTATATTTAAACAATAAAAAGTGAAGCTTAGCACCTTCTTTTAAATGTACACACTGGTGAGAAACCTGGAATTATGTGGCCTTCAGGTTGCCAAAATCCTGTGGTTGCTAGTTACATGTTTATAGATGTCAGAAAGGGGGGCCTAATCCCGGAAGAGACGGCAATAATGTGTGAAGGGTCTTTATTCTCAATTATTATGTTCATTTTTCCAAATAGCTGCCAAATACAATTAACATTTCCTGCAGTCAGTGTTGCCTACAGGTTATGGTATTTCACTGTGACATCTATAATTTAATTCAAATTCTACATCAGTACACTTTTTTCCCAATCTACTATTTACAGTACGTTTAATTAAAATTACTAACTGAATTCTGTTATTGATATATTACAAAACGTTTGAGCTGCAAAAAATAATTTACACCTACACTCCCTGGAGTCTTATTTATTATATTATTATCAATAAATTATAGTCAAAATTTAATACATTGTGAAGGATTTCGAGTAAATATTACAGTTGGCTTTAATGAATAAATTATATGTAAATTAGACTTCATCAGCAAAAAAATGGGACAAATCTCCATGGACCACATGATTCCCACTTTGTCTCAAAACGCACTTCCATACAACCTTACTACAGACCTGCTGGTGACATTAATGTCGTGTTTGAATATAAGATGAAACCACACGGTTCTCCTCCTTTGCACTCACATTATGTTTAGCTAGAAACCCTCTTCATTATGAAAAACATAACCCCACATAAACTTGTGGCGCCTCGTAGAGTCTGTTTTGGGGAAATATGAACCTATGTTGTGAAAAGCTGGCTACTAGTTTGTCGAGCATTGGTTAAATTCAACAAACATTTGCCGACATTAGAGGCCATTCAAACAGATGAGCGACAGAGTAAGGCATCATTTCAGAATGTTGATGTCCGATATCAAACAAAATTACTTTCATTTGGCCGCAGCCCCCCATCCCCACCCCAGATTAAAGTTTGTAAACCCTGAAGTGATGATATCAATATATTACCAGTATCGGTCTGAAGCGTAAAATATTGATGTCCGACACCACACGAAACCGCCTCTGAACCCCCTCAAACGTAAGTAATTTAATCTGATATCGGACATCGATCTTCCGAGATGATTCCTAAGTCATGTCGAATGTCAGTAATAAACATTTTGAAAGGTCTGATAATAACATGCTGGGAAGGAAGAAGGGATGGGTTAGGGAGAGACAACATTTCTTTCTCATTTACTAGGTCAGCAGTTACTGGTTCAATACCACCACAGCTTCATCAACTTGTTGACCTGCATTATGTACCAACATATTCCCTATCATACTTAATCTTCATAAGTGATGAAGCTGTAATGGAGAAACTGGATTTTACTTTACAACACGAGACTAAGCCAATTCTAGCAGTGAAGACATATCATATTATGAACTACAACAGCAACACAATGATAAAAATAAAGTTCTTGGAAGTGGTGGCAGACAGAAACATTGAGCCAATGCCTCCTCTGTAAACTATCAGAATTCCCAACCCATTGTGGCTGAACGTATTTGCATACACAACGAGAAAACTGGCACATCCAAGGGAAGCATAGAGTGAAAGGAAGTCATATCTCAGATGTACATTTACTGCATGAAGATTAAAAGGGACATTCTTATATAACGCAGTATCCATCCATGTCACTGTTCAACACGTTTTACACTTCCCCTGGCGGAGACAGCATGAAGTAAATGAAATTGCACAAGCTTCAAAGTGACAAAAAGAGGATTTAAACTCATGTTCTCTCAATTGTGTCCATTGTTCTAGTCACCATGCCACTACATCCCATTGTTCTAGGCACCATGCCACTACATCCCATTGTTCTAGTCACTATGCCACTACATCCCATTGTTCTAGTCACCACGCCACTACATCCCATTGTTCTAGTCACCATGCCACTACATCCCATTGTTCTAGTCACCATGCCACTACACCCCATTGTTCTAGTCACCATGTCACTACATCCCATTGTTCTAGTCACCATGCCACTACATCCCATTGTTCTAGTCACCATGCCACTACATCCCATTGTTCTAGTCACCATGCCACTACATCCCATTGTTCTAGTCACTATGCCACTACATCCCATTGTTCTAGTCACCATGCCACTACATCCCATTGTTCTAGTCACCATGCCACTACATCCCATTGTTCTAGTCACCATGCCACTACATCCCATTGTTCTAGTCACCATGCCACTACATCCCATTGTTCTAGTCACTATGCCACTACATCCCATTGTTCTAGTCACCATGCCACTACATCCCATTGTTCTAGTCACCATGCCACTACATCCCATTGTTCTAGTCACCATGCCACTACATCCCATTGTTCTAGTCACTATGCCACTACATCCCATTGTTCTAGTCACCATGCCACTACATCCCATTGTTCTAGTCACTATGCCACTACATCCCATTGTTCTAGTCACCATGCCACTACATCCCATTGTTCTAGTCACCATGTCACTACATCCCATTGTTCTAGTCACCATGCCACTACATCCCATTGTTCTAGTCACTATGCCACTACATCCCATTGATCTAGTCACCATGCCACTACATCCCATTGTTCTAGTCACCATGTCACTACATCCCATTGTTCTAGTCACCATGCCACTACATCCCATTGTTCTAGTCACCATGCCACTACATCCCATTGTTCTAGTCACCATGCCACTACATCCCATTGTTCTAGTCACCATGCCACTACATCCCATTGTTCTAGTCACTATGCCACTACATCCCATTGTTCTAGTCACCATGCCACTACATCCCATTGTTCTAGTCACCATGCCACTACATCCCATTGTTCTAGTCACCATGCCACTACATCCCATTGTTCTAGTCACCATGTCACTACATCCCATTGTTCTAGTCACCATGCCACTACATCCCATTGTTCTAGTCACTATGCCACTACATCCCATTGTTCTAGTCACCATGCCACTACATCCCATTGTTCTAGTCACCAGGCCACTACATCCCATTGTTCTAGTCACCATGCCACTACATCCCATTGTTCTAGTCACCATGCCACTACATCCCATTGTTCTAGTCACTATGCCACTACATCCCATTGTTCTAGTCACCATGCCACTACATCCCATTGTTCTAGTCACTATGCCACTACATCCCATTGTTCTAGTCACCATGCCACTACATCCCATTGTTCTAGTCACCATGCCACTACATCCCATTGTTCTAGTCACCATGCCACTACATCCCATTGTTCTAGTCACCATGCCACTACATCCCATTGTTCTAGTCACCATGCCACTACATCCCATTGTTCTAGTCACCATGCCACTACATCCCATTGTTCTAGTCACCATGTCACTACATCCCATTGTTCTAGTCACCATGCCACTACATCCCATTGTTCTAGTCACTATGCCACTACATCCCATTGTTCTAGTCACCATGCCACTACATCCCATTGTTCTAGTCACCATGCCACTACATCCCATTGTTCTAGTCACCATGCCACTACATCCCATTGTTCTAGTCACTATGCCACTACATCCCATTGTTCTAGTCACCATGCCACTACATCCCATTGTTCTAGTCACTATGCCACTACATCCCATTGTTCTAGTCACTATGCCACTACATCCCATTGTTCTAGTCACCATGCCACTACATCCCATTGTTCTAGTCACCATGCCACTACATCCCATTGTTCTAGTCACCATGCCACTACATCCCATTGTTCTAGTCACCATGCCACTACATCCCATTGTTCTAGTCACCATGCCACTACATCCCATTGTTCTAGTCACCATGCCACTACATCCCATTGTTCTAGTCACCATGCCACTACATCCCATTGTTCTAGTCACTATGCCACTACATCCCATTGTTCTAGTCACTATGCCACTACATCCCATTGTTCTAGTCACCATGTCACTACATCCCATTGTTCTAGTCACCATGCCACTACATCCCATTGTTCTAGTCACCATGCCACTACATCCCATTGTTCTAGTCACTATGCCACTACATCCCATTGTTCTAGTCACCATGCCACTACATCCCATTGTTCTAGTCACCATGCCACTACATCCCATTGTTCTAGTCACCATGCCACTACATCCCATTGTTCTAGTCACTATGCCACTACATCCCATTGTTCTAGTCACCATGCCACTACATCCCATTGTTCTAGTCACTATGCCACTACATCCCATTGTTCTAGTCACCATGCCACTACATCCCATTGTTCTAGTCACTATGCCACTACATCCCATTGTTCTAGTCACCATGCCACTACATCCCATTGTTCTAGTCACTATGCCACTACATCCTACCCCTTATAAAAACAGACAACTTAGGTAAATGTGTACAACACTGTACACATCATGACAGACTTTACGTCACTCAGTGCAGCCATGCGTAATGTTGAAAATGGCATCAAACTGACAACAATGGAGGGCCATGGTCGATGGCCTATGCTCCCGGCGAGCAAACAGGCCTAAGTACCCCGGTAAGCAAAGTAGCTGTGATGGTATCCACAGTCCAATGCCTAAACTATGATACTATATGCCTTAACATTTAGATTACACAGCTTGGTTTTGTTAAATATACATTGTTTAAAACAAATGCTTCCAAAGAGTTTTTGAAATTAAGCTACCCAAGTGTGTTTCACAACGCTCCATATACCTGAGGACATCAGATATATGGAAAGAATTACACTTCCAGATCGGACGTTCGGCAGCCGACAGCATCGCTGACCAGACCAAAGGAAACTGTAAATATAGGATGTTGGAACATGAGTACCGGTACGCTACATTCAATAGGTAAATCAGCACAACTTGCAAAAGAAATGGATAAATACAAAATTGATGTCATGGGCCTTAGCGAATGCAGATGGACAGGACACGGGAAAGTCAAGTTAAACACTGGAGAGTGTTATTTTCTCTGGGAGAGAAGACAACCTACACAGGTCCACTCGTACAACTTTTATGTATTATTTGAGTCAAAAACAGATTGTAAGTGCCACTAAATTGCACCTTTTCATCATATTGCAACTTTTTTTGGGTTCTATTCAAAAAGTTTCAGGGGTTCTATTCAAAAAAGAAACACCCCTCTCATACCCATCCCATCTCAACGTTTCAGGCCAAGCTACCTTTGGCATTTTATACCAATAACAAAATGGACCCCCTTTTTATTACCCTTTAGATCTCAGAGTGTTTCTGTGTAAAGGCCCTTGTTCCCCCGAGAAATAGGTCATATTCTGAAGAAAAAAAAAAAATTATTATTGAATTTCTATTGTTGCAAGTTGTACCTATTTTAAAGGACTTAGAACGCTTTTCACATAGGGTGTAGACATGTTCTGTATCAATTAAAAAGAGTTGTCCATATCTCAGTAGGCGTGCCAGTATTTCGCAATTTCACTACAACATTTCATATTATGAGCCATAACTTGTTATGCTTCATTTCTTACTACTACAAGTTTTGTTTATTTGAAAAATAATTTAATAATAATAATAAGATAACTTCTATTGCGCCTAAATCCTTGGAAACCAAGCTCAGAGGGGCATCAAAACAAAAGGATTGGTCAATCTCAAAATCCATCAGCAGTATTCCAGTTGTCAACAGATGGGTCAAGGCACTAGGGAGCTACGGTGGATAACCAAGGTTGTAAAGATAAGTTTTTAAATGACGACTTAATTTTTTAATATTTTCAACTGATCTAACACTAAGAAGGAGCATATTCCAAAGAGTTGGTGCAGCAACAGAAACAGCCCTAGTTCCAATGTTAGTGTTGACTCTAGGAACAAAATGTAGGTCAGAACTAGATGATCGAAGCTGGATAGGTTTTCTAACAGGAGTAAGCAATGAATGCAAATAAGACGGTTGCTTACTGGACAATGCCTGGTATGTAATGGTACAGATCTTAAATGTTATAGGATATCGTACAGGAAGCCAATGCAGACTTCAAAAGTGGCACAGAGCGAGACAAATTAGGAGATCTTGTAACTATTTTTGCTAGACAATTTTGGACACGCTGAAATTTTGTGATATCCCTGCTAACGATATTATAAAGGAGGGAATTGCAATAGTCAAGTCTGCTGCTAACAAGCGCTGTTGCAACAGTTTCAGCAACAGAATACCACGAATATAATAAAAACGGCAGCGACATGTTTGAGATATGTGGTGTCGGAAATTGAAGTTACTATCAAAGATCACTCCTAGATTCCGCACCGACGTTGCTGGCATGATATACTGATTCAAAATATGTATAGGGAAAAAACCATCCAGTTTACTATGCTGCATTGGAGTACCAATAATGATCAATTCAGTTTTATTTGCATTTAATTTCAACTTGCTGTCAGTCATCCAGTGGAATATATCTTGAAGGCAATCACTAAGTTGGTTAAGGGAGCGGTTTGTATCCGGGGTAGCCAACGAAATGTAGATCTGAGTATCATCAGCATAAAGATGATGATCCAAATTATATCTTTGTATGACAGAGCTTAGTGGCGTGGTGTAAAGAATAAAAAGCAAAGGCCCAAGAACAGAACCCTGGGGAACACCAAATAAAGCGGGCAGTGCAGCTAAAAAACAGTTCCCAATCTTTATATTTTGGTATCTATCAGTTAGATATGAAGAAACCCAGCTTAGAGCTGTGCCAGATATGCCGTACCACCTTAGTAAACGTTCAATGAGAATGCTGTGATCAATCGTGTCAAAAGCAGCAGAGAGATCTAGTAAGGTAAGTGCAGTCACTTTACGATTATTAATGTTCAAGTTAATGTGAACGTTGAACATCTCGCTTTTGATAACTCACTTATATTGCTAATCTAGTGAAGTTAGTATACATGTCTGATCGTCAACATTGGTATATATCACTATTGTGATGATGCTCCGCTTGAGGATTGAACAAATGATGATGATCTACGTTCGAAACCACGTAAAACCCAACTCTGAAAATATATCGTTGATCATCCTCTTGGCGCCACCAACACCATCTTCGTTTACATTGTTGGCAAGCCAAGGAATATCGACAATCAACGCAATTCACAATGCCATGCACAACGCAACGCAGAAAAGATTACAACATCTCAGAAATCACCGTTATGAAGCAACAGCTGACCGCAATACAAAGAGACATTGCCGGCATTACAACATTCCAAAAAGAAATCGCCTACCTACTGAAGGAAGTCAGCCAACTACAGAAAGCTATTGAAGAGAAAGACAAAATCATCCGTGAACCTGAAACAAAAGTTGACGATCTCGAACAATACTCTCGAATTGACGATATAATCATCACTGGGTTCCAAACAAACCACAAAACATACGCCCGGGCTGCAAGCAGCACAACGACCGAAACCAACGAGGAAGCACCGCCCGAGGAAACTTCAACACTGGAGGACTGCATTGTGAGGTTCCTCACAACGAAGGGAATACCGATCAACACGAGCGACATCTCGGCCTGTCACACCCTAGGCGGCGCCAATCGTAAATCTGGAAGTCGAACATCACGCATTATTATCCGATTTACCAACCGAAAAGCCAAAGCAAACGTTCTGAGAATGGGAAAGAAACTAAGAGGCACGAACGTGTACATAAACAAACACTTAACTGCTGCCCGACTGCTGTGAAAGCAAAATAAACTTCAGCCCACATGGACGAGAAACTGCAAAGTGTTAACAGTCCACCAGACAGTACAAAAACACTCCTTACAAAATGCCTGAAAGACTTCCAAGACAAGATACAATATATGTTTGTTATGTATGTTTATTGGTGTAGATTATCTCCCGTTGGTTGCATCCGATATAATTATTCTAAAAATGGGCCAAGTGGCCCTGAAGTCCTTTGGACTAATACGTCTATATGTGAAGAACAGGCAGTGTTCAGATAGGGGTATTGGTTGAATTGTATTTGTCTCGACGCAAAAGGCTTTATTGTGCCTTCATCGATTATAAGAAAGCATTTGATTTAGTAGACCGGTCCTCCCTGTGGTCAAAGATAATTTCATGCGGTATTAATGGTATTGTGTTGAAAGTTGTATACAACATATACAAAAATGCTAAATCGTGTATAAATCAGGGTCAGGCTGTGTCAGCCTTCTTCTCATGTGATGTATAGGTATGGCAAGGAGAAAACTTGTGTCCTTTGTTATTTACTATTTACCCGAATCATTTTGAACACTGTTAGTCACAATTATAACGGACTTGACATGGCAGCTGGTGAAATTTACAACAACCTTAGGCATGATGATGTAGAAAATGTATGTTCTACTATATGCTGATGACACTAGAATGATTCAATCAAATACAGATTTCTTGCTTTTGTATAGCGGAACTATGTCAACTCTTCTAATGGTTGACATTTGGTTGTTTCAGGTGTCAAATATATTGTGAATCTGTAATTATTAGTCTACATTGATACAATTGATTTACACAGTACCATGTCTACACAAGGCATGACAAGCGTAAACAGAAAAGTAGAATGCATTTGATATCAATAAAGTGTAGGATATTTCACTCTATAGTTGTCCAGAATATTAATTTTCTATGTTTGTCACCTACAGGTGACATAGGTGACAGAATATTAATTTTCTATGTTTGTCACCTACAGGTTTCTACAGACAATACATATTTAACCAATAGACACCACAGTCACACCATTTTATAATAATAATTAAATGAACATCAAAATAAACACAACTTGCAATTATAAAAAATCAATAGTTTTGAAGATAAAAAGTGTTAGGCAACTGTTCAGTCTAACAGGGGTCAAGTGTGTCTACTCTGCCTGGGTGCTGTGACCAATTAAAGATTAGTCAAGGTCTCAATGGAACAGTAGCACTAGGCTGCAGAGTTTAGTCATGGTGTTGACTTTGTGGCACATTAAACAAAATCTACTGTTGGGGGTGTCTACTCTGCCTGGGCGCTGTGACCAATAAAAGATTAGTCAAGGTCTCAATGGAACAGTAGCACTAGGCTGCATAGTTTAGTCATGGTGTTGACTTTGTGGCACATTAAACAAAATCTACTATTGGGGGTGGTCTCAAGGGCCCTTCTCAAAACCACATCACTAGATAATGTAAAACTTTTGCACTTTGGGGGCTCCTTAGGTGCCCTTAGAATGATTCAATCAAATACAGATTTCTTGTATAAAGTGGCAGCACCCTAAGATACATCTATGCAAAATTAGAAAAAAGTTGCTGAACAGTTTTTGAAAAAATAGGCCAAATGTTACATTTGTGCCAGTTTTGGGGTCCTTGGAGGCCCTAGGGAGCTCTTAAAATGATTCAATCAAATATAGATTTCTCGTGCATATTGGCAGTGCCCTAAGATATGTCTATGCAAAATTAGAGAAAAAGTTGCTGAACGGTTTCTGAGATACGGCAGCTAACGGCGGACGGACGACGGCGGACGCAGAGTGATGGCAATAGTCCCTTGGACCTTCAGCCAAAGGACTAAAAACTAGCCCAAGCTCGGCGAAACCTAGTCGACTTGTAGGCCCATTCGCATTCATTGTTTTGAATAAAATTGGATTCATGTGGAAGCGTAAGATGAATGCTTGTTCCTCTAAGATGACTAGAGTTTGTATTACATTGGAATATCACAAAATAACTCATTCTGATGCTCGTTTCGACCCGAAAGCTATCCTTGTAAACATGCTCTGAATGCATGGATAGGGTCGGCCTGATGCGAGTGTGAGTCATATGTGATGTTACGATACCACGTGATCGCCTAGCTCATTACATTTTTATTTTCCGCGGGAATTGCTACCCAGACGGGTTTAAAATCGAATTTATGCTACAAATGTATTTTTCTGTATTTTTTTTATGTTCTCGAATGTTACATACAATGATAAACTTTGTGTAGACATGGAAAACGGATTTTAGTTTTTTTCGCTCATGCTCGTTTCTAGGTCACGTCGTCACGTGCACGTGTAGTGGACTAGCCAAGGGTGCTAAGGTTGCTGGCGGCTAGCTTCTTCTTTTGCCAAAGCGTTTAGCAGTAGCTACCTGTAATCATTATTATTCGGAGAGGTACCATTAAATAGTGGCTTCAAACTAATAATTACTTTTTTTTGGTGTTGACTGGTTGTTAAAAATTAGATTGTGTGTGGGTAGCTTTTCTGTAAATAAAATGTAATTACAAATTAACTATGCATGTCTATAATTATTTTAATGTTTGACATCACACTTTTTACTATTTGCAGTGCAATTTATCTCAATTTCTGTTCAGACTAGCCCAACAAAATCTTGCATACCTATTGCTTATATAATAATCTCTGAGAATATTAAATATGATGTGAATTTATACATAAAAATAAAAAGTTATGTCATGCTGGATATCGTGTTTTAAATAAAGTTAAGACATGCCAATTTAATAAAATAAAATATGTTGTATTGTCTATATATACTATATAATCATCCATTTATCCACATTTATATATTTTTTAAAGGTCATTTTTCAAAATTACCATGGTGCTTGTACATTTTTTATTTTCAAAATCGAACATATCTCAATTTATGTAAAGCCTAGCCCAAAGAAATTTGGCAAACATATTACCTGTATAATATTCTCTATGTATATTGAATATTATATAGATTGACACAAATTAAAGTCATGTAAAGATCAGTATTGTGTTTTGTTCTACAAATGCTTGCCCAAGCCAATATTATAATGCATAAATATATGTATACACTGCATTTAGACATGTACACTGTGTACATAATATACTATATGTAATGTATTTGTTATAGGTCCAATTAGTGTATCGAGACATGCTTTTAGCAGTATTGTTGGAAATGGATCAAGTGCACAAGATTTAATTGGGGAGGACATAATTATTTTCCTAACTTCATCAACTGTTGCAGGTTCAAATGATACAAGTAGAGAATTTACTTGTGGAAAGTCTACACTGACATTACTTAAATTATCACGTGGGAAAGCAAAACGAATATACTGATTTTATCTTTCTTAAAGTGACTAGAAAACGAATCACATAGAGACTTAATTGACATTTGATCAGGTAGCGATTTTCTTGAAAATTTCACAGCATATTTAAGACACAAGTGCTGTGGAAAACTCATAAAATTTTAATACCTCATTTTGGGGAATAATCCACCCAAACCTGACACCCCTCAAGTCCCCCCAATCTGCTGACAGATTTTGAAATATTGGTGCGTTCTGTTCTGTAAAATAGCCACTGTGCGAATATGCGAGCGACCAGCGTATATTTATTGCTACCTCGTGAAATATCTAATGCAGTAGTACATTCAGAATTCACTGGACTGACATGTGCCATGCCAAAGTGCTCGAAAAACATTCAAACATGACACCAGAAATACCCACAATGCATTGCCAATATGTCAATGAGACACATTGAATGTGTTTCAAAAGTATTCTCCAGAGTGCGCCTCTGGAATAAATGAAACTATGACGCTAATCTTTTCGGGTGGGTTTGACCAACTTGAAGTGTGGGAACTTGGGCGGGTTTGGCTGACTTGAGGTGTCGGAACTCGGGCGGGTTTGGCCGACTTGAGGTGTCGGAACACGGACGGGTTTGGCTGACTTGAGGTGTCGGAACTCGGACGGGTTTGGCTGACTTGACGTCCAATGGATTAAACAGGATCCACCCCGTATATATTGTGGTTTGGTTAGCCCAGCAACAGTGTTTTCCCAGTACACTGCCAGTTTCTTTCTGATGGAGCACTTATGTATTCATCTTCATTTACAGTACATATCCCACTCTGTAGTGTTATCACGTCATGTTTAACAAGATTTAACAAGATTGCCACCCAGATAATTAACTCTACGTGGCAGGTGGAGCTGTTAGAGCTGGTCAGTCTACACCATGTTACATATTTATCCCCTATGTGGAATGTTTGTAGTTTCCCTGGGATATACCCCAAATAAGAGTTGAGTGACCCTTACTGTCAGAATGTTAGGAGAGGTGATAGTCACTGGTGATGTTGCAGAGAATGACTCATTTGTTGTGCAAGATGCTGCACAGGGCTACCACTGGACGAATGACCAAGCAATCATATTTTTGACATACAAATTTTCAGCAAAATCAGAGATGGTGAGGTTTTTTAGTGATTGATCTGACATGGAATCGCCCTTGTATGGTACACGTCTGATCCCTCCCCTTGCATGGTACACATCTGACCCCTCCCCTTGCATGGTACACGTTTGACGCCTCCCCCTGCATGGTTCATGTCTGACTCCTCTCCTTGTACACAATATTGTACAGGTATTGTACAGTATAGGCTTGACCCTATTTCACCACCACACAAAATGTATCAGGTCTGACCCCCTTCCCTGCACACAATACACACTACACACTACACTAAGCATCAGCTGGAGCCCACTGACTCACTCATGAATGCTAGGCTAGGAAAACAAAACCAAAAAACTTAGAGAAAAAGATTTCACTGCCATCCGGCGGTGAACATAATTACTTTACACTCTGCATCAGTACCAGCCCTTCACTACTAAATACAAATGTGTGTTGTTCACTTGTTGTGTGTGCTTTATGCTGGGTGAGGCAGAAAGGCCTCACATTTCACAAGTTAGCTACAAAAGAAAAGTAGAGCAGTAGACGCGTGACTGTTAGTCACACTCACAGTTGGATTGCTGGCTATTATTAGCCTGGCTGAGATCGCCTCCGACGCCGACACGTACACTGATACCCCACTGATATACACTCAGCGACAGCTGACAGGGATGTATACTTGGAATATACAGTTTCCACTTTCGTTCCCCTCGCCCACGCTAAGTCAAATGATTTAATAAATGAATATCATGTCGCTGCCAGTTAGAAGTCCATGCAGCGGTTTTCTCTAAGTCTAATGAAACCATATGGCAATGGCAACGAAACGAAAGTAAAATTGTACAATAAGGAATCGATCTGAACAGATACAGATGTAATCGTAACGTGTATGTTTTACCGTGCAGTGTTGACTATCACAAATCAGTTACCTGGTCTAAGTCATACCTAATTTAATTAATTTGACGAACATGACTTACCCATAGTTGTGGTTTTAGATCAACTGCGAAGTTATGACTCGACGTTGAAAAGTTCCGCTAGACAAGGCCCAACCCTAAATGGCATATGAGGTGACACCTAACGGATGGATGACATCTTCGTCAGTGACACAGCGCCCCTGGTGATTACAGCTCAATAACACTTCTGCTAGACATCGGCGTATTAAATGTTTATCCATTACTTGTCAGGATGTACAATCAGTTTTGGTCGGCGCCCCCAAGTGGGTACGGGGCACCGCACAACCTGTTGCGCCTTTTTATTACACTTTCTCATGGGATATGTGACAGACCGGACAAATGCACCACATTTTTGGTCGTTTCATGCAACACTGATATTTAATTTTCTACTGGTATCTGCACATTTTTGGATGGGTCCGTACACCCCCTTTTGAATCGATATAAAGGGAATTGGGCGATGATGTGAAGTGCTGCCATCTGGTGACTAATGCATAAATTACACCAATGCACACAAAAAATGGGTCTGTAAACAATCAAATCATTTTTTCTATTTTCAGTGACAGTCATAATGGTTGAGAAATAACAATAAAAATTGTTAGATATTATACAAGCCCATAAAGCTGAATATGTCGCTGATACACTGGACATAAAACGGCATAGGCCTATATCAATTAAATGGGGGGGGGGGGGGTGAGACGTTTATGGACCCATCCATAAACATGTTTGGGAGAGAACACTGAAGTCGGCTCCAGACTTTTCACATTCACTGTCTATTCTGGGGTTCGTGGCTCTCCATGGTAGAAAGGTTAGAGAACAAGCAGTCCTCGTCATCTATCGGGTACAAGCAGTTATGCACAATATATAACATATATGTTTATTCATTCAAATGAAGTGCAAAGTATCGAGATGATTGTAAACAGTTCTGCAACTAAAACGTCCTGATTCAAAGGTGACCACCAAATATTAGTTTTCTCATTACATCTGGTTTATCTCACCTCATCTCCCTTGTTCATCGCCATGGCGATGAATAAGGGAGGTGAGATGAGATAAACCAGATATAAATTTAGCACGGATGAGTCTGAATGCTTCAGGTCTGGATGGTTCAGATCGACTTGACTTGACATATGTCTTCATGAGATCCTCCCCGATTGTCAGGGACTTCGTACTTTCAATATGAGCTAATACGTCGGAACCGGGAGAGCTGAGCCCCATAATATTTTAATGGGGGCTGGATATATGATTAGCCCCCCGATATGTAGGGAAGGGGGTACATGTTGGGGTGCAATTAGCGGTTTTCGGAGAGCCTCAATGTGAGTTTTTTAAGAGCTTCAAGGGGGGTGTAATTGGAGGTTTTTTCTTAGACCCTCAACGGGTGTAAGTGGAGGTTTTCAGAGAGCATAAAGCTGTTTTTGGAGAGCCTCCAGGCTTCAAGAGGGTATAATTGGATTTTTTCTTACAGCCTCAGCAGGTGCAGGTTACTCCTGCCTCCGCGAGATCTCCTGTTCGCTCGCTGTCCTGGAAGTGTGTACCAATGGACCCCAATGCAGCCATCTCGATATATAAGCTTCCATACATGATGACAAACTTGTCCTTGTCATACTGGTCAGGCCAGTGCCACTGTATCTGTTCGGCTACTGCATGGATTGGCTGGTCAGCAGTGATGACAGGAACTTGTTAGTAGTGAGGACTAGTTCCATGAGTCCATCCAGAGAATGTGGCTGACTTCTGAAACTAAAATACTCCGTCTACTACACGTACCACATTCCGTACACCCCATACCACATGCACGACAACACCAACTAATACTACTACCACTACTACTACTACTACTACTACTACTACTACTATTACACCGATAAAGGTTAACGGAAATAAAAATAAGGCAATAGCTAAAATCCTTTTTCCATGTGTACACAAAGTTTAACATTGTGTGTAACATTTGACAACATTAAACAAATACAGAAAAATACATTTGTAGCATAAATTCGATTTTAAGCCCGTCCGTGAAGCGATTCCCGCGGAAAATAAAATTTTAATGAGCTAGGCGATCACGTGGTATCGTGACGTCACATTCAGAGCATGTTTACAAGGATAGCTTTTGGGTCGAAACGAGCGTCAGAATGAGTTATTGTGCAATATTCCGACGTAATACAAACACTAGTCATCATAGAGGAACAAGCAGTTATCTTAAGGTTCACATGAATCCAATTTTATTCAAAACAATGAATGCGAATGGGCCTACAAGTCGACTAGATTTCGCCGAGCTTGGGCTCGTTTTCAGAATAATTATATCGAATGCAACCAACGGGAGATAATCTACACCAATAAACATACATAGCAAACATAGATTGTATCCAGCTACACAAAGTAACGTGTATAATATCATAATATCAGTAGAATATCGATATATGAAGGAGTCGTACAATTTATCATAACAACTTAAATCAGCCACAGCGTTTTTGCTGGTCCCGCTAGCTCGGTGGGTAAGCTCGTTGGATACCTGTTGTTTGTTTTACAATCGGGCGACGCCTGTTCAATCCTGACAGCATGCAAACTTTTGATTTTCTTTACCTTTTTTGTTTATGTTTTCACGAAGTAATATAAACAAAATCATTTTATACTATAATGCACTGTTTGTAAATATTTTTGTAGTAATTATTTATTCGTCACAAAAATGAAAATATGGTCATTATACATAACGATGTTTCTAAATTGTATTTATCCAGACAGATCTCAATCTGTTTTCACATATATATAATGACAATATATTACCGTATTTTGGATAAATAAAATTTAGAAACATCGTTATGTATAATGACCATATTTTCATTTTTGTGGCGAATAAATAATTACTACAAAATATTTACAAACAGTGCATTATAGAATAAAATGATTTTGTTTATATTACTTCGTGAAAACATAAACAAAAACGTGTAAAGAAAATCTAAAGTTTGCAAGCTGTCAGGATTGAACCGGCGTCGCCCGATTGTAAAATAAACGATAAGTAGCCAACGCGCTTACCACTGAGCTCGCAGGACCAGCGGGAACTCCCTGGCTGATTTAAAGGAAAACAAAAGGGAACGCTGTGGTGTTAAGCACCTAAAAGATTTAGCACAAACTAACCATTTGCATCTACAATCAAAATTTTCAGTTCAGTGGTTTACTCGGAATGTAGTCTTAAAGTGGAAGATTCTAACGAAATCTGCGATAACATGTAGACTGCCATCTTACTGATGACGCGTTCATTTGGCCGAAAGCAACCAATAAACGAGCAGCATTAGTTTTGCTGTGTACGACACACTGTCTTGTGTTGTTCGCGTAGTTGGTTCATGTTCATGGGATGCGGTTCGTTACATTAGTATAAATTGAGCTTACAATGAAAACGTGACTTGCAATATGCCACACTGCTCTACATACGGTTGTAACAATAGTACAGCGAAGGATAAGGAGCTGTCTTTTTTGTTTCCCTTTGAAACGAGGCAGAAGTGAAATAGTGGATTCACAACTGTGGACGGGCTGGTTGGAAGCCTTCGAAATACAACGCACTATGTTCAGATCATTTTGAAGAAACGTGCTTCGAAGGATATCTATATCGTCAGTTAATAACACAAGATCCGACAAAACGTCGCCGACGTCGATGTTTGAAGCCAGGTGCAGTGCCTACGATATTTAGTCACGGACCTCGGCCGTCGAAGCGACGCATATTTTCGGTCAAACGCGCCGCCGCTGCGAAATCGATCGCAAGAAGGTTAGTACCGAGTTACTTGGTATCCAATTAAAATCTGTTGACATTTGAGATGCAAGATATGCTGGAGCCAAGCCAGAACAGTACCAGAATGTACTATATTGCACCACAAAGAGTTTAGACTGTAGAAGATGGCCGAATAGCAAAAGTTAACGGCAATCAAGTCGCGTGAGCGATATTACAGTGACGCATTAACATGGGCTGGAATGATTGTCGTTTATAATAACATTGCAAAACTTACTGTATTTTGTGTTAAATGAACAAAAATACGTTCTGCATTCAATAATATTGCTTTAGACATTGTCATATATCGAAATGTTTGGCCTATTATTTATGTCATGATGTTATATAATTGGACTTCGTATATAATTATGTGTGACTACTGTTTATGTGACGAAGAATACCACTATATACTCTATTGTAAAACGTTTAAAATGGCTTTATTTGTATTTAGTAAAATTCCATAATGTTACTCAATTTTAGTTAAGGGGATACAACCCAGGTGAAAGTGTTTTTTTTTGGAAAAAAATACAAAATTGTTTGTTTTATGCCAGATTATGATAGCTTATTATGTTTACTGTGAATATATATAATTTTATAACAATTACATACCTTTAAACCACTCTTATCCATGGAATAAGGGTGCCAATATCAAGTAATTTGTATCCATTATGCCACATTTTATGGCCATTTTCTTAAAAAAACATTTAAATTCTGCATTTGGAAGGATATCTCTGGGAGTAATTATGTGATCCAAATATAGTTATCAATGAGCTCACCAGATACACCATGTTTGTATTATAAAAATACTGGCATCACTCAATAATCATATATTGTTGAAATATCTTTAATAATATACCATGTGCACACATCTTCATTAACTTGTTTTTTTTTTGCACACTAACAGCAAAAACAGGTAACAGCTGTTGTGAAAATACCTTGAATTTGGATGAAAAATATAAATTATTGTCATTTGCATTTCAGCTTGATCACCAACATGATGTGGCACATGGGGAAAGGCATCAACCGCAAGTTTACTGCGAAGGTCCGAGGCAAGGGATGCGAGGACCTCCTTCATTGGATACAGAATGTATCAAACCATCTGTGGTGGTGGTGTTGTGCAACATGCAACGGTGACGCACAGTTGCTGGAGTAAGTACCAAACTTGATATGTATTTATTTTATACCTGAGGCATGTCCAAAGCAACAAGTAACCTTTAGATTTGCAATGAGTAGATGATGAGTAGGGACCACGACCCAAGTAGTGTAAGGTGAATTCCAGTCACTGACTTGAATCCCAAATACACTAAATTAGCTCCTATGCATAACTAACATTATAATAAGTTTTCAAAATTACTGCATTTCATAGGCATCCAACTCGTTTTTTTTCTGGATGGCTACTCAAAAGTACCATCCAGCATGACTACTACCTTATCAGTAAATGTGTTCATTCAGACTTCCAAAAAAAATTGATACTGTAAATGCTGTTTACATGTTATGTGTTAATATGTGGACCACCGACTTATGAATGGGACCAAAAATGTTACATAGTCAAAGTTCCTGATGACCAACTTTTCAGTAGTTTAGTTACTCAGATGTGAGGGGGCGAATAATCCACATATGGATAGTGTCCATTCTGTATCATTCCAGAATGCAATTGTCTGTAATGAAATAAATAAGAGCACTTGTGTCATTATCACCAATTTTATTAAAGAAATATAAAATCAAAACATGATATCAAAATACAGTGACTGTATATACAATAGATACAGAAATTAAGAAGAAAAAACAAGTTATAATAAATTATGTGAAGGAATGTGATGATGGAATGCCTTATTTGTAAGGATCAGTATCGGTTTACTAATGTACCAGTATGATTACCATGATTGGCCATTGTATTGTTACTAAAAACAACCAACACTTTACACAGGAAAAGCACTTTAAAGTTCACTGAATGCTACAGTCATAAGGTAAATAACAGCTGCTTACTAACAACATATAGACTGGTGTGTTACATCAGTTGTTTGCAGACATGTTATTAGAATACTGCATGCACTATTATTCACTGTAGGAATGAAAGCTAGATTGATGCTGTCTGCTCTGGCGTGGAACTACCGACCACGTCCCAGCCCAGACAAACCTGTTGAGACTGGTGTCATGTGGTCCAAAAGACGCAAGCAATGGGTGCTGCATAACAGACCACAGCAGGTGAACCCACGTACCCACCTACGAATGCTCACGGATCGAGTGACAGATGGGTTTATAAAGATATATCACACTGCATGCGATCACAGTCACTGGGGCAGATGTCCCAAAACCAGAGAAGGAGGATCTGCTGGCAGCAAGAGTCAGTCAATTTGTAAAGAAACAGTAAATACTGCCACCACCAACCTACACCTTCATAGGTCACATGTACATTATCTAGTTTAGTTTTCAAGTCCAGCTTGGTATCCCTCGTGTTGTCCCCCATCGGGGGCAGGGAACCTTGATCTTATTCCATGGCTGGCGCATGCTGGTAGAACTCTCTGTACCCTCCGTCCCAGCTTGCCATGGATCCACCAGGTAAACTGTATGTATGCAGCCCACCTGAGAGACCTGAAATAAATTAGGCTCAAATAAACATCTGACATTATAAATAAATGACATATAAACATCGGTTCTATAACGACACCATTCCTTTATATAAATTGTTTACCATTAAACATGTGTTCTTCTGGAATAAGGCAAATATTGATAATTTTGCACTACAGAACAAATTATGACGGTGCAACAAACATTGTATCTATACGTTATGATAACTTAAGTGGAACCATTATAATTTGTTCTGTAGTGAGAGTATCACTTTATTCTTACAGTAGAATACAATAAAGTGTGAAACGATAACGCAAGTACATGTGTGAATACAGTAAATAACTATGTATAGTAGTATATTGTAGCAGGCTTAGGTAAATAATGACCAATGGTTAAGGTACGTCATATTGAAAATGAACACATTTATGTAGGATTACTTGCTGTTGAGAGGAATTTTATTTTGCAATTATTGTCATATTAGGGTGATGGTCATCATATTTAAATTAGTCTTGGGTCAAACCAGTGTGGTTCGTCTTTACATTTAGAAAGGGTGAATGACGTTAGCCGGGCTAGTTTAAACAAGCATACGATTGAATTAGTTGTTTTGTTGGTGGTTTTATTCCAAGAGATTTTAAGGAGGTTGTCAGTCTTAGATTTGTTGGGTTCAGATACATAGCCTCTGCAACCTTTTTCAATGCATGTTAATTCTGATTTTATTCCGTTATTGTTTACATTATGGATTAGTGCGACATACTTGTTAGTTTTGAATACATGATCTTTCTTGATGTTAGGTTCAAATGGTAGTCAGTTCAATGATGTGAATTTGCTTAGCATGTGGATGGTAGATGACGTATGGTAAGTCCACTAAGTAATTTCCCAGGAAGATTGTTAATAATTTGGGCATCAGGCATGAGATTGCTGATAACATTATCTATATATATTTGTATTGCTACTATGATGTTGTATTGTGTTCATTATTAATACATTTCAATAAATATTTTCCAACACATTTCACTGGTCTTGTAACAATGCATGCACATATACCGGGTATACGTACTTGTTTGTTGGATGGCGAAATTCCCATTCTGCAGCATCACCTGCTCCAAACAAAGAATTCTAAATCCCCTGCTCTTTGTAATGCACAGCAATCCACCTGTAACAAAGAATTAAGCTTTTAAATAATAGTTTTACACGAATGTTAAGCAAACATGGATTATTATTCTGAACAAATTTCACAAAGAATGCATCACGATCCTCTAACTGTATTCATCCCAGTATTATACCTGGGTCCATAGAAATATCATGCAGATTAAGGAAGGCCGTTTTGACGTGTCAATATTCGCACAAAACGGTAGTCATTTTCTTTGTCACCAAAACAAATGGGGGCTCTGGCTGAAAAATGTTCAAGGTACATTTTATTCATAAGAGCCAATGTAAACTTTTGGGCGAAAATTTGCAGTATGCATAAAGTTAAAAATAATCTATCTACCTGCCATGTCACATGTGTTTAAAAAGTAGTACTGCCACATATTGTTCATACTCTATCATAGCTCTGACCTGTACAATTTTGGTTCACATGAATCATGGAACCATTCAACTACATTTCTTTAAAAAAGTGAAGGTACAGCCATGGGTGGTATTAGAAAATGGACATGTCAAAGTTCAAACACTGAGTGCAGTGGCACTGAGAGCGAGATCTAACGTTAAACGTCAACCAATCCCAAATGTAAGACAAGTGACGTGTCCCGGCCCGAGCGATCATCTCTCGCTGTTCATACGCAGCCTGGAACTTAGGCTCATCGGTTATTTAAACAATAAACTAAACAGATTAATAATTACCTTCACCAACAACGTTCCTGTCGAGTAGCAACCGCCTCCTGGCAGCAGACATATTCAGTTCTTGTTCCTGAACAAGGAGATCGCTGCGGCATTTTCCGCACCGACACCAGTCAATTTCATCTCGGCATGGTATGCGCTTCGACATTTCGACTGCCCACCGGCACCCGCCTCTGCCGTATCTTCCATTGTTTTTGTGGTTCAAACCGGTAACCAGCTCCTTTGAAATCGATTTGGTTTTCGTTGTCTTCCGAAGAATTGGAAAGCCATCTTATTTACACAGTCACAGCGCATGCGCACATAGTTTAATTTGTAAACTTACCATAGCGCCACCTAACGGAGTTGGGAACAAATAGTACGCAGAAAAGTTACGACAGTGTGACGTCACTTTCTTCTAACAATGGCGTAGTCCATAGAAATTCGGTAGTTGCGTGTTCAAAAATGTTTTCCTGGTAAACCGCTGACGTTAAAAATTTTATTGTAGTTGGAAATTGTTAGTTTGTATTCACTCTTTTAGATGCTTAACACCAAAACGTTGCCTTTTGTTTTCCTTTAAGTTGTTATGATAAATTGTACGACTCCTTCATATATCGATATTCTACTGATATGATATTATACACGTTACTTTATGTAGCTAGATACAATCTATGTTGGCTATGTATGTTTATTGGTGTAGATTATCTCCCGTTGGTTGCATTCGATATCATTATTCTGAAAACGAGCCTAGCTCGGCGAAACCTAGACCTAGTCGACTTGTAGGCCCATTCGCATTCGTTGCTTTGAATAAAATTCGATTCATGTGGAACTGTAAGATAACTGCTTGTTCCTCTATGATGACTAGTGTTTGTATTACGTCGGAATATTGCACAATAACTCGTTCTGACGCTCGTTTCGACCCAAAAGCTATCCTTGTAAACATGCTCTGAATGCATGGAAAGGGGCGGCCTGATGCGAGTGTGTGTCATAAGTGACGTCATATATCGGCATCCCGAAAAGCGCGCCAAAAATATGCATATTCGAAAATGTCCGGATGCACACCATAAAATGTGGAATTTCTAATTCATTGAATTTGTTTGATTTTTTTGGTTTGGTGGAGGTGGAAGTAGATAGCAGGATGTAATATAACATGAATTCGAGCAATAGATGTTTTTATTCCCTTTAATTATATTAAGTAGTATTTTCCTTTTTCTTTTGAATATAGTTTGGTATACCATGTGTTTGTTGGGTTATGATGACGTCGTGTTACATTATCTACAACCTAAGTTTTCTTGGACCCATTTACGTCGTCTCTGGAAAGTTTTCCCCACGCGTTCTTGCCTGTCATACAGCTGAGTGAACGTAGATGCTTAGAACGTGAGATGTAGGCAAGACGGCGGAGTGAAGATTCGAGAGAACGTTATCGTACTCTTCATTATATAATTGACATATTATCTCGTCTTATTAAATTGGCAACATTGCACACAAGTACCAAAGCAAGTGAGACGCCGTCGGTTTACAATCATGATCTTTCATCTAGTGGAAAATGGCAACACTGCACACAACTACCAAAGCAAGAGAGACGCCGTCGGTTTACAATCATGATCTTTCATCTAGTGGTTGGTTATTTAAAAACAAATCGACCAATTACGACAACTTATGCATTGGTAGTTGGTTCAACTAGTCGCAACGGGAATTCGATTTTTTTAGAAAAACGTTGTCTTTGTTAGATGCCAGACATACTTTGTACTCCCAAACAAACTAGTGAACCATGTGATATTTCTTTTAGATGGTTAAACATGTACCGTTTTCTGTTCTCACTTTATTAGGACTCATAGTCGTCGTCTCGGCAAAGGGTAGAGTAACTATGGGATGCATAATGCATTAATAAGACACCAAGTGACGTTTTGTCTCCATAAAGATGCCAACGAAAAGCGTTTAATAATATAATTACTTCCTTGGATTTATTTCTTTTACGAACAACAGATTGAGGTTGACATACATTTACATGCTATTGTACTTGCATGTAAATATTTACCTTATTCCATCCGATTATTTAGAATTCCAAATGAAACCATTTTGCCTTATTTATTAGTCGCTTTGATACAGTATTCACGCTCATGGTGGCTAAATGTATTTAACCTGCACCAGGATTGACTCACGCAGTTGGCAGCAGCACGCACAGGGTTCGGCAATTTGAGAGAGTAACGCGATAAAACCCGACCGGATGCTCAAGTCTTGCGTCCCTGCTGTAGTCATCCATCCATTCATTATAAAGAAACGGTTTTTCATTTTCATAACCCTTAGCATTGCCGATTTGAAACATTTAAATTATTTTCTAATATCACCTTTCGTTGACTCCAAAATGGCACCTTTTTACAAACTGGGCCTATCTAGCTTAACAAAAACAATAAAATTAATGATGGTCTGTTCTGAAAAATCGGTAAATTACTATTGAAATTGACGTTAGCTATGTGTATTTACTGCACTTAATGTCAATTTAAATGCAAATACATTTAAATTGCAATACTTAAGAGATGACTCATTCAATAATGTTATAATGATCGAAACAGTTCTACATATTAGTACCGCTTTGCACTGCAAATTTTATGCATTTAACTTATTTTGTAACATAAATCCTTAAAATGTTTTGGCTGAGACCCAAATTTCAGTCGCGGGACTAACATTGCAATGGACGTTTTCAATATTCGTCTGTCATTCAAAAATACTATCACGAATGAGATGAAGTACCTGATGGTGCGTCTTGGAAGCAGCGTTGACACTGACGCGCTCTGGTTCGTTTCCCGTGATTGTAACTACGGTAACCGGGCGTATCTGACAGAACTGTTCATTCTTTTTCAAGACTCTTGGCTCATTGGTCAGGTTTGGGATGCGGATCTTCCCGGCTATGCTCGAGATGACACCAGGAGGTTGCTATAATTGTGATGGTTTCTCATGTTTCAAACTGAGTGAATCGACACGCGGTTCTAGCGCAAATGATTCATCGAGTGATGACAAGTCATTCTGCACAGTCACTTCGACATATTCGCCCGGCAGATCGTCGTTCTCTCGGCAGGAGCCCTCAGTACACACGCACGTCGGACGGTGGAATGATGCGGCACATTACCATTCGAGCGGGTACACGGTGCCATCACCTAGGATGACCTGGCGTTTGGCAGGACGGATGGTCAATTCACTGCTCCATGAAAGGTGTGCCTTCCAATATCTCGACGTATAATTTCTCGCCTACTAAGCCTTCAAACTCAAATTCTCTCTCGTCACGAGTGAACACAACATGTGTCTCGCCAACCACCTTAAGAGGAGACGACCCGCCAGTTTGGTGGGCAGATTGAGAAGTGCTCTTGACTTGGCCTACCAACGTCACGGCTGTTGATTCCCGAACCATGTTTCCTGTGACGCCATTGTCTATGGTGATAGTGACCGTATGGTAGCTGTGGAATGTATTTACGTACAGGGAGACTGACGCACCGGGACACGTAACGTGTGAGATGGAATGGTGTCAATTTGGTCTTCCATAATCTCCTCTTTTGTGGTGGGGCCAAACTCCTGCACTTCAGGTTCTAGATCGTCCGTAATTTTTTCGATGAGACGTGCCTTTGTCAGATACCTCCGATCTTGATCAGGTAAATACTTGCAAACAGTCGGAAAATGTTGCCAGCGCTGCCTGCGTCTGTGCTTAGAGGGCGCGACCTACCTAATCGCTAACTTCCCGGACTCGGACCTACCTAATCGCTTACTTCCCGGACTTGGACTGAATCAGGTCCCCGCCTGTCTGGGGAACCGTCCACAATGCGATGCTGCTGCTCCCATTAACCTGGCATCTCCAGCTGCATGCACTTCGTCAAGCAAGGACGACAAAGCTTGTGATATCTCTCGTTTGATGGACGCGAGCGTACGTGACCGTACTTCAGTGCCGTAACGCTGTTTCACACGTTTTGGTAGTTCGGGGTCAATCAATCAGTACAATGAAATACTCCATTGTCGGAGACATTTCTTCGTCGTCGGTGGTCGGTTCGCCGTGGTGAGTAATACTACTGTTTCGTTTCAACAAGTTGTCTTCCACGAACGCAAACAGGCGTTGGTACAAGTTCTCCGGCTTCTCTTCCGCCTCCAGTCGAATGGCAGCAGACTCGAGAAAATTTGCTCACGTCGACTGGAAGCCACAGTGAAGCCATGTGCTTTTCCATATGTTGTTGATCGAAGTTGCGTTACGAACGATGGTGTTACGTGATAGCATCGGACAATAGTTCGCAATCTGGCCCAACATGAGCTCTTGAATGTTCACTTTTTGGCAGCCGTGCGCCGGCGTTCTGTAGGGATGGGTGCGGCATCATCTGTGAATCCACGAAGAGGAACATTATTTGACTTTTTCCCCCTGCTCACTCCATCGACGAGGAATGGGAAGAAATTATGATCGAGAGAAAGAGTATATAAAATGGTCTTCTACCAATACTCAAAGCTATTGACAGTGTCATTTTGGCCCAAGCACCATTGCTTGGGCGCTCTGTAAGTGCTAGCCATGGTGTGTGTTCTAATAATGTCACTTATTTGAACCGCTGTAGATTGTCCCGTTGCCGAGATGTGCAACTGCTCGTCCGTTGTCTAACACATCAATCTAAAATAGCGAACGGTGATGATCGAGCTGATAATCTTCGATCGAAAGCCAATGTGAAGAGATTGTGCCGTAGCTATCCTAGATTAGGGCGGACTACAACGGTTGGATAAAACGACTTTATTGCTCCAACTTCGTCTGGAACATTAACACATAACATGCACGAGGTCGAGCGATGATAAAGAGACCTCCCATAGCGAAGTTCATATAAACCGCTGGGTGACAGCGTTTCTGTTAGCGGACGCTAGTGTAACATAACTAACATATAAGCCGCTAGATGTCAACACACTTGCTGGCGTATTTGTTCTCTTTGTTGTATCTAATGGAATACTAGTTCGTTTACATTAACGCCGACGCGTGTGGACTGGCCGTCCTTAATGTCCGCAGTCGATCTGCAGCGATCTGCAACTAACACAACCTGTCATGTAATCATGGGTTTGTGGAAACGTCCGTCCATCGCCACCCCCGCAGCTTGCAACATTCCACCGCCCTACATAGGTTCCAACATAAACATATTCGTTATTTGAAAATGCACAAGATTTCAATCCAGATCCAGTCCAAGATTTTTCCCGCCAAATTCAATAACTATGATACATTCAAATTATTTGTAGAGTATTTTAGTGTTGTTCAACTGATAGAGAACGGCAAAAACCATATCCTGGACGTGAAACATGTATTTCTAGGCCAAATGATTACGAAATTCTCTCTCTCTCTGTCTCTCTCTGTCTCTCTCTCTCTCTCTCTCTCTCTCTCTCTCTCTCTCTCTCTCTCTCTCTCTCTCTCTCTCTCTCTCTCTCTCTCTCTCTCTCTCTCTCTCTCTCTCTCTCTCTCTCTCTCTCTCTCTCTCTCTCTCTCTCTCTCTCTCTCTCTCTCTCTCTCTCTCTCTCTCTCTCTCTCTCTCTCTCTCTCTCTCTCTCTCTCTCTCTCTCTCTCTCTCTCTCGTATGACCCTCGTTTTCAGAATAATTATATCGAATGCAACCAACGGGAAATAATCTACACCAATAAACGATATTTCCGACTACGTACGCCATATTTGGTTTCGATTTACAAGGTATGCTTTTTTCTACGTCGATAGACCAATGAACGGCGCTGAATTTTGTTTTTAGCTTATCCGCGTTCGGCATGCAAGTTTAGTGAATTTTCTAATTTATTATTTATTAATGTTATGCCAATTTATATACACGATTGATCAAGATAATTGATTATAATTTAAATGTTTGATTGCAAGTCCCGTGTCTTGAAATTGGGTCGGATCCAAACAGATTATGAATCGTTGACATAATGCATTAGCTTGACTGATCCGTCTTTTGACTTTAATACAGCGCAACGCAATGTACTTCGCAACAATGCCCCGTGATAAAGTGTATTATTTTGGAAGGGAAACAACCCTAGTAATTACAATACTTGACGATTTTGTACAAAAAAGACACCATAACAAAAACTACAGTTCACCCAGATGTTCTGACAAGACCGTGTTAGGCTAATCGAGAACGTACGGGATGAATTGCTTGGATTTTTGTATTGTAAAACTGTAATACTTTTTGCAGCAAAGGTATTATAAATATTAAGGTACACATTTTATTTATATAATTATCACCACACCTGTTCACAAACAAGACCTGCACGATCTACGGTTTTCATGCTATAGAAATACATATAAGACAAACCCGTATAACACGCCGTAGGTGACAGGGGTGTAGCTAACACCCAACTCATCGGCAAGCAGGACTGGCACTAGCACGTTGATGGAGCCCGCGGTCACTCCATACACTGCACATAGGACGGCCATGTGGGCGAATTGGTCGACGAGAGGAAAGATGCACAGCGCGATACCACAGAAAGATACTGGCACTAGGTAGACGTGCTTATTCACCACTAGGTTGAAGTCGCCCAGCAAGCCCGTCAGAAGTCGCGACATGCCCCCGGATATACCCGATATGGAGAGGAGAAAGACGGCTCTATAGTCGACGATTCCAATTTAGTTGACGTGTTGAGGAATCATAGTGAAGGATTTGTGGTAAATAGTGCTAGACAGCGAAAACGTCACCACTTAGAGGTAGAGCAACGGATGCTTCAGTATTTTCCACTTAGAGGTTGGTTTCTTTGTTTGCTCAACTATAGAGTCCGCAACAGGCGCCGATCCATTACCACAACACGTATTTGCGTGAATTATTTCGGCGTGTCCAGAGCTGTTGTCAGGCTCAAGCGCTATCGAACACTCTCCAAAATGGAAACTGTTTTTGTTAGTGATGATGGGGGGGGGGGGCTTTTTAAATGATACTTGATAATAAACAATCTGAATATATATATATATATATTCAGATTACATTTACACATGTGTAATATATATAAAATTATATATATAAATATATATATAATGTATTTATTTCAGACAATCATCATGTCCATATATACAAGTACATCAATAAAAGTATGTAAATAAATATAAAAATACATCGATAAGAACAATATGTTTAAAAATTATATAAATCCCGGACCCACTGGTGCAGCAGTTTCGAAGTACAATACACGTCGCCAGTTTTAATGCTATAAATAATGGGATTCAAAGACATGTCAATCCTATTCATTAAGCTAAAAATAGCCTTTATGATTACACATTTACCCGAGCTGACATTAGCTGTAGCAAACATGTGGCTAGCGCTACATCTCATGGGCAAATTTTTCAATATTCTGAAAGAGTTATTATATGCAACAACGAATTGCTGAAAATTAACTTTTCTAAAGTTCACCCATAACGCACACATATAGATATTACCAAAATACGCTGTAAATAGCTTATTTTTTATAGCAGTTGAACAAAAGTGGAACTTTTGACGTAACATATTACTTTTGGCATACAAAAGTCTCACTTTGGCTTGTATGTCAGACTCATCAGACAAGTTATTAGAAATGACATGTCCAAGATATTTACAAGAGGTGGCAAAGTTTAGCTTCTTTCCTCCTAATGTCATTTCTTTAGACAGATTTGACATTCTAGATTCAAAGTACATGACCAGGGATTTACCCGCATTGTATTGCACGTCATGCTCACATCCATGTGCACTCTTAGAAATTACCGTATAATTAACGGGCATATACCGTAATAATTTACGGTATTTTTCCGTAAAATGGAATTACGGTACATTCGCTGTAATATACGTACGACATCTACCGGCTAAGCGTAAAACCACGATTGCCGTATAATTAACGCGCATCTACCGTAATATTTACGGTGTCTCCCCGTAAAATGGAATTACGGTACATTCGCTGTAATACACATACGACATCTATCGGCTAAGAATAAAACCACGATTGCGCGCTTCAGCACATGCGTGTAAAATTATATCATGTTGTCAGTGGCGTCACTGCGCGCAGTGTGGGAGAAACGTGCAATCGCTTAACCGACTGTTTATTGACCTGTTCGTAGATCGGTTCATTACAGCTCTACGCAAAGTATCCTGAGTAACACTGCGTTCGTCTGCATAGTGCATAGCCGCGTGATAGCGCGAAATTCAATTTAAGTAAACCGTGACAAGAATGACTGCGATACCAGCGGTCAAAGGTGGCTCTATATTGACTATAAAGACGACTATACAGGCCCGTATATAGCACAGGCCACATATAAATACGTTACATCAACTGGCAGCAACAACATTTAAAAATAAGCAATTGTTGTTACACATCCTTCTGTTTACATTTACAAGCTTCCGCGTCATTCCATGTTCGTACATGCGCAGTCGCAAAAATGTTAATAAATTGGAAGATTTAAATACGGAAACTGCTATATCGCCCAGGCTGTGTGTACCAAGCCGTCTTTCATTAAGTTAGTTACTAATCGCTAATTTAGCAATCCGATGTCAACAACGGCCATTGCAAGACAGCTGCACTCATCCTTGCAGTGATGGCCGAGTTTGACGAAAAGAGTGACCAACTCTTCGTAGAAGCTAAGGTATGTAAAGTGTATGAGTATCTATAACATTTATATTTGATTTGATATACAAAATTAATATGTGGGTTGTCCCACTTCGACTGGGCCATGACGGTGCAGTTTAATTCAAATCATCAAAATAAAGTGGGAAAACTTGTACCACACGCCTTGATGATGACACAATAAAATGTCACCATGCTACCATGACAACATTTCTGATTAGCCTTGTTCCGAACACAATTACATATTTATTTATTGGCCTGGATCAATTAATTATTCCTGAATTGGAAAGGCTGATTCACAAATTGGAATTGTTTATGTGAGACCAGTGGTATCAGAATCGCTTAATCATAGGTCTGCTGACAATAAAGAAATATAAATATACAATTTGTAATTTACATATGTGTTGGTTATAGGACACATCTTCAGCATCAGAAGTAGAGCAGCTGCCAACCTTGCCTGAGACACCTTGCCTCGTTTTGTGTGGTAAGGAGTATTTGGTGTATATTGATATTTTCAAGATCTTATAAAATAACACTTAGATTTTTTAGCTCATTGGGATGGCATACAAATATACTACACCCTATGTAATACGCCAAAGAAATAAACTAAAACATGTTTATGCCCGAACCACGTTAAAGGCTAAGTGTATATCTGTGTATGGTGTTAAATTGTGGAATTGTTTAGATGAGCACATAAAAAGATCACTTACTATAAGAAATCTAAAAAATTGTATAAAAATTACTTCATTGAAGAGTATAAATGATGTAATTAATTTGGTTATTGTTAAGGTTCAGAAAGTATTTGGAAGCTCGAATGTAGTAGTGGTCTCACTTTAACAATAGCATATTCTTTATGTTACTAACACTGTGTTTAAGATTATGATCATGATATATTGATGTTAGGGAAAGTGCATAATAATGCAATGAGCTTCTACTTTCCCCCTTTCTATTTTGAACTTTGTCAACTGTAATACGTATGTATATATATATGTGTTGTTTTCTCAATTGGAAATAAAGAAATTGAATTGAAATTTTATATAATTATAATATAACCACTTGCGGTTCTTAATAAAGAATTAAGTGAATTTTTGTTTTTTTTATACTGAATTTCTAATCTTTTGGAAAACTTTTGACAGTTTTGGACATCGCCTTGTCAGAAATAGCTTTCTGATAGTCCAGAAAACAGCTGTGGTCTTCTAGCATGGTGGTGACCTACAAAACATGCCTAATTCACAATATTACATATTTTGTAGCTTGATGCTGTACTTTACTAACTTGAGCTAGATTTGTTACAGGAGAGTCTCTGTTGACTGTAAGACGCATGATGCTGGTCATGGACAAGCTTGTTGTGGCCAGCCACACAGAGGACACGGTTGTTGGCATCGGCATGATGTTTGTGGCATATTTTGTGTTCAACATAAAATTCCCACTTGGAGCTGCTTCCACACTGGAATTCATTCAGAGGTATGACATTTTGAACCTAATTATAACATGCAGGGTTGGGTTTTTTGTTTTGTTATAAACTTACAATAAATGTAGACAAGCATTACCTTAGTGTATGATAGACAAAACGGGAAGACCCACATATCTTGTACGTAGAATCATATGAAAAGAATCATATGAAATCATAATTGCTACCCCACATTGACTTTTTGGGTCAGAAGTTGGCTAATATTAAAAGAACTATATTAACATAGCATCTTTGAATATGTATATATTCAGAACTAAAGCATGTCATATTGCTGTAATATTGCACACTGGCATAACATTATGTGTTAATAACTATTTACTGTTACAGTGTAGCACTGTGTTCATGGATCAAATATGGTATACATATGTATGGGCTGCTAATGCCAATGAACCAAAACAAACCAGATATTACATAATAAACCCTTGGTTTCTTATTTAATAAGAAATTTATGATTTGCAATATGTTGCAGATGCTTAGTGCACACCAACCCGGAGACTGGCAGCAAAGTGCAGCGGGACAAACGAAAGAAATCGACGACCATGAGCAGCAAGGTCCTCGGTCTTATCAATGGACTGGCCCAGTACGCGTGGACTGAGCAGTAAAAGGGAGACCAGTAGCTAGTTATGATTTTTTTAATTACACGTTTAATGGATTTGTAAAACCGAGTCAAATCTCTATTTATCCATGAATACAATTGACTTAGAGGTATGTAATGGTTATAAAAGTTAACTTTATTGATAGCTAACGTAATAAGCTATCAGAATATGGTGGAAGTACTTTTTGAGTATTTTGTTCAGAAAAACATTTAGGTGAGGAGTCTCCCCTTAATTAAATCTCTCAAATAATGGATTTCATGGTTGATAGTAATTTTCTTACTTATCCTTCTGGGGTCAGAACAATACAACTTTTCCTCTGTTTAGCTTAGTGCATTAGGCCACAACAACTGCCACCTATTGGATAGGGATAAAATGTTGTAGAAGCTTCTATGAAAGCTGGTACTTTTTTATAGTAAATGTACAACTTGTGTAATCTATTTTATGTTTACACATGTATACTGTCCAGTAGATACAGATTAAATCTAACATTGTTCATGTTTGGCTATAGTAAAGGTTATGGTATACGAATGTTAACATTTTCCTTTTAGCATAATAGTAAACATTCAACACTTTGTGTACACTTTCCTTGTATTTTTCTCCATATGGTGTTGAGGATAGTTTTAATGTGTACATGTTTTACTTCAAATGCATACACAATATGTATGCACACCATTGACCTTTGTAACAATTTACATTGTTTTAATACTTCCCTGTACATTTTCCCATTGGGTTTTGATAAGGTTTTTAGCATATACTGTTTTACTCCAATATGAATACAGTAAGTTGACCTTTATTACAATTGACATCGTGTTTTGAAGTTTTTATGTACATTTTACCATGAAGTTTTTAGAAGATTTTAGTGTATATGCTTTACTTTGAGTGCATTTTTAATGCGTATGCAGTATGTTTTAACCCTTTCCTTCTGAATTTTTCCTACAGGATTTGTTAATCTTCTACAAAAGTTGTGCATTTCAAATGCATGTCTGATAGGTCTGCATAAATTTGAATTTTAACAGCGTTATAATTGTTATGCTGATGTCACTTTATATTGTGGGACAAATGCCCCCCCCCAACATTTGCTATCTTGTTAATTAATTGTAGGTTTTCTATGTGATAAGCATGCTTATGTTTGTGTTAGCTGTCTAGCTATCTCACCAGTATGCATGTATTTTGTTCTGTTGGTACCATTAATAAATAATTACCTTTACCAACAATTACTCTGTGTCTTCCTGTAATAGATGAGCTCAGTGTATTGTCATTAAGCACCAGTAGAGTTTATATATCAATGCTTTATTTTGATATAAATGTGATGTGCATACATCTGTACATATATATAGTGCAGTCCATGTGCAATGTTTTCTTCATGTAGGGCAAGGTCAGAGGTGTTCTGTCTGCCATTACATTAGTAGTAGGCCCTATTTAGTTGGCACCCGTGCAGTCAGTCATTTTACCATCACCTTACTTAAAAATCTATGTATATTCGCTAATATAATAACTTAACAGTACAATATGCCGTCAATATTCTACTGTAAAAAATATGGCACCATAAAAATTCAACTGTATGTTCTACACTGCAACTCCATATAAAATACGGTACACAGAAACAATTCTACCGTATAATCAACAGTATAATTCCGCATGAAAAACGGCACACCGTAAACATTCTACCGTATATTCTACAGCACAATTCCGTTAAAAATACGGTACACCGTAAAGATGTTACCGTATATTCTACAGCACAATTCCGTAAAAATACGGTACGCCGTAAAGATGTTACCGTATATTACACAGCATAATTCCGTAAAAATACGGTACGCCGTAAAGATGTTACCGTATATTACACAGCATAATTCCGTAAAAATACGGTACGCCGTAAAGATGTTACCGTATATTATACAGCATAATTCCGTAAAAATACGGTACGCCGTAAATATGCTGCCGTATATTCTACAATATTATTCCGTAAAAATACGGTATGCCGTAAATATGCTACCGTATATTCTACAGTATTATTCCGTAAAAATACGGTACACCATCAATATGCTACCGTAAATTCTACAGTATTATTCCGTAAAAAATACGGTACACCGTAAATCTTTATACCGTTAAATTTACGGTATTCGGTTGGCACCCGTGCTGCCAGTCATTTTACCGTAATTTTACGGTACATTTTCTAAGAGTGTGAGTAACTCAGGTCAAGTAGTGTTTGTAGTCCTTTAGCAGAAGGTGCAAACAGAAGTAGGTCATCGGCGTATATAAGGTGATTAACAACCATGTTACCAAGACTACAACCGATTTGTTTTTTGTGCAGTTGTATACTCAGATTATCCATATAAATGTTAAAATGTTAAAAAGCAAAGGGGATAACTTCCCACCTTGCTTAACACCATTGCCTACCGAGAAGAAGTCCGAGTAGGTATTTCCCCATCGTATGCATACACATTGATTATTGAATTCATTGCTGAGTACTCTTAAGATATAGTTTGGTACATTTCGTTGTTCTAGTTTCGTTAAAAGTTTATATCGGTTGACACGATCAAACGCGTTTGATGCATCTAAAAACGCGACGTGCTTAGCTGAACCATGTTCAGTGTAGAACCTTAATAATTTCTTAAATGCAAACACGCATAACTCCGTTCCATGTTTAGACTTAAAGCCACATTGATTAGGAGTGGTTTCCAAGTACATTTCCATTCTGTTAAAAATAACAGTGTCTATTATCTTCGAAAATATGTTCGATAGACATATTGGCCTATAATTCCCTTAGTCGTTTACTCGTCTATTCTTGTCTTTAATAATTGGTACAATAACAGACTGTGAAATTTCTTTTGGTAAATAACCATGCACCAGAATCGAAGACACAAGGATAGACAAAAGCACAGCGAGTTGATCATCAGCGAACTTAATATGTTCTGCATTGATACCGTCCAGACCTGGTGACTTATTTGTTGAGAGTCCATTAATAATATCCATCAGTTCAACTGCACCAACAGTCACTCCCTTATTGCCAGTGGAACAACCATAACAAACTGTATCACATCGACTATCCTCCACATAATTAAATAAATGTTCATAATGATGCTTCCACATTGACCCGTTGTTTATGTCACCGTGCATATTATCAATGTTTGTCGGAAGTTTTATATATACATATATATATATATATTACACATGTGTATATGTAAGGTTCTATTAATATTGTATAGTAAGAAAATAAGACAAATTAAAACAAGATTTCTTATTGTTGACGGAACACATATTAACAAAAAGAGAATGTGTTTTTGACCTTAGATAACGTGCACACAGAACAAGACATAGTTATGGTAATGTTCACCTATTTGGAAATTTACGTTGATGAAAACATAGTTTCCTTTATTTAGAGCCTATTGTGTGACGACTGTTACCGTGAACATGATTGTTGCTATTGGAAATCTAACACTTACATACACTTGTACTCTTGGTAATCTCTCGTCGGACATTGCGCTGTGCATTCATCTCTGGAGGTGTATGTGGCCCAGGAGACCAAAGTCCGATGCACGCAGGACATGGTACACCATAGACGAGGGAAGGGCTTGTCAGTGCGAGGCGTTGGCGACGGTCATCGTCAAACCTTGCTATTGCTCTCATGGATAATCGCTCATATTAGTCCTATTAGTAGCCAATTTCTACAGTTGTCGGAAATGGAGATTTGTCCATTTCATATTCGCATTGAGGTTATCGCTCCTGTTTAGGGTACCCGTGTCTACGGCTTCCGTGTGCCAGGTATACGTAGAATAGTTGCATTGGAATTCTTGCTCCGTCCATATGGATAACATGGTCGATCCTGTTATATTTAGTGGTTATACAGATACCACTCACGAATGCACTTGAGTAGCGGTGGCTAACGGCCGCATACAACATTTATTAAAAGGGAGCGGGTCTTAATTCGTCTAACATAATACGCAGAGTATTATATCCCTCCTCACCTGGTATTACAAATCGAATTGCCACTGTCTAAATATACGCAGATATGTCTGATGTCTAAATTAAGATACAGTTCGATCCTGCAATAACGGGTTCATGCAAAACGTCCTTTAGGCCTACAATTGAATATTTCTTCAATCAAACACTGGAGTGTTTCTTCAATCACTAGTGTGTCCAATCACGCACTAGTCTATCCAATTAAATAATTGTGTGTCCACTCAAAAACTATCGTCTTTCTCATGACATGTCATTAATCTCAATAGGGCAGCGATCCGCCTACACCCTTTGATATTTCTTCAATTAATTACTTGACTTGAAACATAAATTACAGTCCCAGTCACACTCGCTGTTGCTTAGTCACATATGCTCTAGCAGACGCTGAATAGGCTGTCGGGTCCGTGTCGATCTTCGTAGTCCTTGAGCCACCACGGACGGTGTTATTTCTATACTATCTCGTCTTGGAGATGTTGTCTCTCGGGCTACGGCCATCTCTGTCTCTTCATTGGTATCTCATTAACCGTCACTGGATTATTTTAGGCTACTTCATATGGCATTCTGTGAAACATACACTAGACCCATCTTGTCGACGTGCTGTTACCATGGAACCCTTTCGGCTGGTGTCGACCAACGGCCTCGGATTAAATGGTGTAGACAGCTTCCCTGTCTTGCGCTGCCTTACAAGCACGGCATCGCCAGTGTCAATTGAGGGCGCCGTAACCCTTGCCTCCCGGTCTACGTATTCTTCCATTCTCTTCTGTTGGGGGTTTACATTGCTATGCTCTCGGATCGGATGTCGCGACAGATAATCAGCCGGGTTATTTTGACCGCGTCGGTACTCCAGCTTGATATCATAGTGCTGTAAACGCAATGCCCACCTGGCGATTCTAAGAGAGGGGTCGGGCTTCTGTCATATGCCGAGCAGTGGCGTGTGATCCGTGATGATTATACGCATCTTGTTTTCGAACCTTTTCGTCATAGGGGGGAGTCGACCGGTGCATGGAAGACTCGGGTAACTTGGTGCGCGGTTCCCAACCGAAGAGAAGACGATTAGACGTGAACAACGTAGAACTATGTGGAGTGCATCGGTAGTTACGGAGAAACTGATGCATATCACGACAACAATTGCGATGTTGTACATCAGCTGAGCGGACTGCCTTCATTAGCGGTTTGTTAAATTCTCCACTTGCGCATTGGCCCTTGGCCATAGTGGCGTGATTTTGCGGTGTTCAACTCCACATGATCGAAGGATGTCAGACCATAGTTTGCTTTGAAAAGGTGCTCCGTTGTCAGACTTGATCGTTTCCGGATAGCCAAACATAGCAAATACTGTTTCCATGCACCGAATCACTGCCTCGACGTTTGTACTTCTGACGATTTGTACCACCGGGTAACGGAAATATTCATCAATGACGTTTAGTAGATATTCACCGGACGGCAACGGTCCGCAGAAGTCGATACTTAGACTGATCCACGGGCCTCTCGGAAGCGTCGTCATGTTTAGCGGTTCCATGCAGCGCCGGTTGGAATTGGCTTGGCGCGGCATGCAACGTTTGACGGCAGACTCTCTTGCTCTGTCAGTGCCTGGAAACCAAACTTTGCTTCTGATTAGCGCCTTCGTCTTGCTCATGTCCTGATGGCCTTCATGCGCAAGCTGAATCACTCGATATTGCAACACCGTCGGAATCACTAAACGATAATCCCGAAGTAGGAAGTCACCATTTCCTGCTACTGTAAGTTCGTCCTTGACACTTCGGAATACCGCGATCCTGGCTGAGTTGGTATTGTCTGATGGCGCATTGTCATACCATCGGCCAGTGTGAATCATTTACATCACTTGCTGGAGAGTAGTGTCTTTCTTCGTCTCTATCTTGACTTAATTGAGAGTGATTGCAATGGGACTGGATGTACAAGCAATGAAGTGTACCATGACCTCTTCTCTGTTGGGGGTTTACATTGCTATGCTCTCGGATCGGATGTCGCGACAGATAATCAGCCGGGTTATTTTGACCGCGTCGGTACTCCAGCTTGATATCATAGTGCTGTAAACGCAATGCCCACCTGGCGATTCTAAGAGAGGGGTCGGGCTTCTGTCATATGCCGAGCAGTGGCGTGTGATCCGTGTTGATTATACACAAGCAGCTCCTTCAGTGTATATGTTGAAGTGTTCACAACCTCGTACTACAGCCAGTGCTTTGCGTTCGGTTTGCGAATATCGTTTTTCAACGTCAGAAAGTGCTCGGCTCTTGTGACAGGCTAGCAGCAATACCAACTAGGCTGGCGTCCACATAGATCTCAGCAGCTTTGCGATGGTCGTAATATGCATTCGTGGCAGACGTCGACGTGCAGTTTTGATGCTAGAGAATGCATCAGATTGTGCCTTGCTCCAATTCCATGGACAGTCCTGTCTCGTTTCGACATGAACCAGCTCTGAGATGGTGGGAAAATTCGGAATGAATTGACAATGACAGATTTCACAGTTCAGTAACCCCATGCAGATCCTTCACCTTCTTCGAATCTGTTGAGATGCCTTGTTTCACGAACACGTAGCCAAAGAACTCGAACTTCGACTTATTGAACTCACACTTAGATAAGTTCACTGTGAGCCCAGACTCGTGCAGTTTATTGAGGCACTCGGACACAGCACGGCCATGATCCTGTTGATTCACACCAAACACGATGATGTAATCGCTGGTGTTTCGCACGCCCTTGATGCCACTCAGTACGGCTTAAACGGGGTGTTTTTCACACCCTTGATGCCATTCAGTACGGCTTGAACGGGGTGTTTTTCACAGCCTTGATGCCATTCAGTACGGCTTGAACGGGGTGTTTTTCACACCCTTGATGCCATTCAGTACGGCTTGAACGTGGTGTTTTTCACACCCTTGATGCCATTCAGTACGGCTTGAACGGGGTGTTTTTCACACCCTTGATGCCATTCAGTACGGCTTGAACGGGGTGTTTTTCACGCCCTTGATGCCATCCAGTACGGTTTGAACGGGGTGCTGGGATACTTCGGCTGCTGAGTCGATGCCAAAGCTTAGCCTTTTGTACTGTTACAACCAAAGGTGGGTCGAGAATGTCGTGATGTATTGACATGAATGATGAAGTACCAACATATGATAACCTGCCCGGAGATCAATTTTACTGAATACCGAGGCTCCATGAAGATCGGAAGTCAGTTCATCCTGGGTAGGAGTCACGTGACGTGTGCGTAGAATTGCCTTGTTGGCTTCTCTCATATCCATACACAACCGTATTTCGTCAGGACCTTTCGGCTTCGGCGGCGTGACGATCCTTGACACCCACTCGGTAGGTCCCGTGACCTGTTCGATAACATCTTCTCGTTCGAGTTTCTTTATTTCCTTCGCGACCTTATCTCTAAGAAGGAAGGGTACTCGGCTGTGTTTACGAGCAACAGGTGTTATCGCCGATTCCTGTGGCTATGCCGGGATACTGTGCAATGATCTAGTCAACAGTCGATTTCTCACTGGGGACGAAGTTTATTCCCAACTTCAGGGCACCAAGTTTTTCCGCTGTTGGTTTACCCAGAAGTGGAGGTGAATTTCCGGGAATAACCAGAAATTCTGCACTTGTTGATTTGTTGCCAATGCGTACATCGGACGTAGCGAAATGACATGCTACAATTGGCGCTGATCCGTATGGATGTACGCCGCGACGGCATGGTTCAAACACTTCGCTTCGCTCACGAAGTCTTGCAGCCACATATGAGTTTATGATATTGCACGATGCTCCTGAATCAATGATAATGTTCTGGTTCTTCGGCAATGATCATGGTTACCATGCTGGAATGGGGCGTTTTGGTAAATGCATAGTCATCAGCACTATTGTCACTTGGTTCAACAGGTTCAGACACAAACCGGACGGGCCTGTTACCAGGATACTGTCTTTTATTGTGTGACTACTGTTTTTGTTTGTTGCTACGACACATGATAGCAAAGTGTCCCATCATTCCGTATTTGTGACATTCTTTGGCTGCAGTGCATCTGCACTCATCTCCAGTTTAGCCTTTTAGACCGCAGCGTGTACATCGCACACAATGTTTCTGTTATTGTTGTTGTCTTGTCTTTCCTGTACGCTTTGTGTCCTCCCGTTTTGAAGGTATGTTGAATGCAGCATATATTACTGCGCCGGCATTGCCATGATCATTTTCCTTGGCTTGGCTTTCTGATGACTCGCGCGTTTGTGCCACTTCAAGCGTCCGGTCTAACGTCAGATCTTTACCTTGTGCTAGCAGTTTTATACGTAGTTGTTCTGAATTTGTCGATGACCTGATCTCGGTTGTATTCATTCACTTTGTCACCGTAGTCACACGAGACCGTAAGTTGTCTAAACCTGGTCACAAACTGTCCAACGGTTTCATCTTCCCGTTGTTCTGCTTGGTGAAATACGTGTCTGTTAAATGGTACGTTCGCTTTCGGCGTAAAATGTTCGGTTAGCTTGGTTTTTGCCTCGCATCTGTGTCTCCTAATGTGTCGAATATATCCTGTACCGCTTCGCTGGCTGTGTGCAACAACAGGTCCCGTTTCTGCTCGTTGTTAGTGCACCCACTGGTTCGGTGTGCGGACCAACGCCCGGAATTTGACTAACATTGATCGGTATTGCCATGTAGAATGAGACCACCTTGATCCTTACATTGATCCTCGTCGCCAACTGATATATTTAGTAATTATACAGATACCACTTACGAATACACTCGAGTACTGGTAGTTAACGGCCGCATACGTCATTTATTACAAGGGAGCAGTTCTCAATTCGTCTAACATAATACGCAGGATATTACAGATCCATCGAAGCTGCGCTAATAGGATTTTGGCTTCGATGCTCGTGGTGTTGCCTGTGTCAAGGACAGTTTCACTAATGATCCTGTCCTGCCAGCGTATCCGCATTATGGAACGAAGGGAGCGTACATGGAATTGGTCTAATTGTTTGATGTGCTTGCAGTACAATGTCCATGTTTCACAGCCAAATAGGAGAGAAATGATGACAACAGCATCTTCTTATTTATTTTGGTGGAGAGTCGGATGTTTCTATGCCCAGTTTCTTAAAACTGACCGGGAGTTTTCTTTGAAGGTAGTCCATAAGAGTCGTCCAACGGTTGTCGGCAACCAGCGCTTCACTGATACGTCTCTCCAATGTCTTCGTTTTTGCAGCAAAGGCTCGTTGGTCAAACAGTGAATCACCCAGTCGGTATCTGATGTAGCTGCGCAAATATAGGTATATCATAGCATGCAGCAATATTTGGGTGAAACACAGGTTGAAAAGCACCGCAGCGAGCACACAGCCTTGTTTCACACCATTGGAGCTACTGAATTGAAAAGCACCGCAGCGAGCACACAGCCTTGTTTCACACCATTGGAGCTACTGAATTTGTCTCAGCGTCCGATAATACCACTCCTGACATGTCGTCGTAGAACACCTGAGTGAATGAGATGAACTTCGGGGTGCAGCCTTGCTTCCCGAAGATAATCGATAGTGCTTATTCCGCTCGAGGCACTTTTCTTGCACCTGTCTTACTGTGAAGATCAAGTCCGTAGTGTTGCGGTCAGGTCGGAAGGTGCACTATGACTTTGGGAGGTTTCCCTCGGACTACGTTGAGATCAATATGTTTATGATGATGCTGGTGAGATCCTTTATGAACGTGGCTCCTTCTGCAGCCAGCAAGGGTGCAGAGCAAGATCACGAGGGGCCAAAGACTGACGTGATGGAGCTGAGGAACTGCTTGGAGTTCTTGAAATCTGCAAAGTGCTGCACTTCATCTGTTTTCTTTCTCCACCATTCGTTTTGCATCTTGCGGATTTCACGCTGCGTTTGGGTCTGAAGGGATGTGAATATCTCTTTTGGGGGATATATCATTATGTCACTCCTTGATTTATTTATTCTTTTTAGAAAGAAGGCTTGCAAAGGCGCTGTCATTTTTGTCAAACCAGTCAAATCTTGATTGGTGTGTTGCCTTGGGCCAAGCATTGCCTTTGCTGTCTCCTCCATCATTTCTTTAAACTTTAAACTACCACTTCCGAGTCGGCCCTCCAGCCAGTGGTCCATTGGACGATAGCTTCTCATCGAAGGTAAACTGGAACTTGTGCAAATTCGATTACTCTTGGAGTCTCTCAATATTGAAGGTTGTTCGGATGATATTTGGGCGTCTTGGATAGTGCTTGGCGATGTGTAGTTTGAAGCTGTCGCGATCAAATCTGTGGTCTGTCCAGCGCTCTGCTCCATGCGTGGCTCTTGTGATGAGAACATCCTGAATGTCGCGTTGACGGAAGACAACACACTACTCACGCACACACACACACACACACACACACACACACACACACACACACACACACACACACACACACACACACACACACACACACACACACACACACACACACACACACACACATACACACAAACGCACGCACGCACGCACACACACACACATATATATAGCATTCAGGCTGACTAAGACAAGACTGCTTGGATGCATTCTAGATCCATGCAGTGGCATTTGATATATATATATATATATACACACATATATATATATTATGTGTGTGTATGTGTGTGTCTATATATATATATATATATATATATATATACATATATATATATATATGTATATATGTATATATATACATATATATCAAATGCCACTGCATGGATCTGGAATGCATTCAATCAGTCTTGTCTTAATCAGCCTGAATGCAGTGTTAGTAATGAGATGAGTAGGACGTGCTCTGTTCATTTATTCACGACCAGCAGGTCATTGCTATTCATCTTATCGTCTTCTCAATGCCATGTCTGTCGAGTATTCCCTCCCACCGTTGGTAGTCCCAACCAACTCGGGTGTTAAATTCCCCAACTAGTTCAACTTGTCTTTGGCAGGGACTGACCACACAATGGAACTGAGGTCGATGTAGAACTACTAGATGATATCCTCTGTGTTAGTCATGGTGGGGGCGCATGTACTGCTGACTGTATCGTACCGCTTGTGGCTGAGTGGTAGGCGGAGAACGATAAGTATCTCGTTAATTCCTGGTAAATCTGGTAACTGGTTAATCAGATTGTTTTACTTTATAGCTAGGCCAACTCCATGGATTCTGTCCTCATTCTGGAAGAAGGTGCAGCCACTGGACAGTTCAGAAAGAGATCCCTCTTCTGTGTTGTTTTTGAAAATATAACACTTATATACACTTATTAAATTTATACTAAACCAGAAACAATAAACAGCTTAGTAGAAATGTCATGATTCGCCCTTATTGTTAAATTATTTGGCTGTGTAAGATGGGACAATTGTTCACATCTACGGGACAATACAAATCCTAATGAATCCTACCTGCAAGAAGTCCATATGTGACGTACATCATCTAGATTGTATGGACAAAGGCGCTTAGCGCAAAGCCAGCGTTCATCAAGATCCTGCCGATGACGACAACTCGTCGTGTTCCGATCCAACTACACAGGAGATTGGCCGGAGTTGCTAGATGAACGAAAATACATTATTTCACTGCATAAAGTAATAATTATGACGTAGGTCATGTGTGTCGTAACTGCTTGAAAACTGTCTTTTTGCAGAATGTATTATATGAATGTGACAATTCTGCCAGACAGGCAGTTGTACATGCCACATAAGTTACATATTGTAGATGCGTGTGTCATACAGAAGTACATCAGCACTTAGACATCAAATAATTGTTGCACCGCAGTCCGACAACAGATCATAAGCATTGGTGAACAAGTCGCTTTCACACAATGTTTATATTTTATTAGATCTCAAATCGGCCAAACCTACCCGAAAAGAGTAGCGTGTTAGTGTTAGTTTCATGTATTCCACAGGAGTATACTGGAGGATACTTTTGAAACACACTCAACGTGTCTCATTAACATATTGGCAATGCATTGTGGCCATTTCTGGTGTATGTTGCTATTCGAATTTCACGCCTTTTTCAAGCTGCTCCAGTTTTTGAGAGAACAAAATGGCGTTTGCTGGTCCTAGTCGTTTGACTGCAGAACCTGTCTGCGATGACAGTGATATCGAAGAAAGTGATTCAGACATCGATGTTCATGTAATTATATGCGACTTTGTTCGATACTTCGGCTCGACGATATTTGTTGTTGACATTGTTGTTGTCAGCTACGGAAGCTGGTCGGTCACGCCCATTTTGTAAACACGCCACGAGACGAGTCCCGCATTCTGTGTCCCTTATTCTTGAGCAAAGTCAATATGCTATTTATATTTCAAATAGGACATTATATGGTGATGTTGTAGTTGTATTATTTCGGGATTTGTAAGTGTTGTAACTAGCGGGACTGTCCTGTTCTTCACTTCACGAGGCTGCCCGGGGTGGTAGCGCTGACACTTGACAGCTGGGCCAGGACCAGGCACCCCCAGTCCCACAGTAATGAAGTATATCTAATTCTAGCCATCAGCATTTGACAATGCAGGTATCACCGTGTAAGCATTTATCTGCTCTTTATAATACTATAAAGTGGTATCATTAATTACTATATTGATAATAAAAACGTTACACAGCAGTCAATCATTATGTTCTGTAGAGAAATTATGGTCCGGCAGGGTTTTGTTTTACCACATCTTATTTGGACAGAATATTTATGATACAATAAAAATATACTGTTTTTCGATTGCACTTTATTATCATATAAATTACAGCACTGCACCATATGTAACATGGTGTGCATTGAAGGTTAGATCCATATAGTGATGTACCACATATTTAATTTCGGCTTTGCAAATTTGTCAAGTATGCTTTCAATGTATTCCAACATGTTCAACATATATTTTAGATAAAGTTACAATTGTTAGACCAAAACGTAAATAATGAAATTATATTTCAAATAAACACAACTTGTAGCAGTAAGAAATGAAGCATAAAAAGTTATTGCTCATAATATGACATGTTGTAATGAAATTGCCAAATACTGGCACGCCTACCGAGATACGGACAACTCTTTTTATTCATACAAAAGCATAGTTATACCCAATGTGAAGAGCATTCTAAGTCCTTTAAAATAGTTACAGCTTGCAACAATTGAAATTCAATAATAAAAGAACAACACCACAAAAACAAACACCTCCAACAATGTTCAGAATCTGACCTAATTCGCTGAGGAACCAGGGGCTTTACACAGAAACACTCTGAGGTCTAAAGGGTTAGACATTCGGGTTTCCAAGTTATAAATAAATTATGTGCAGTGACGCACGTATATATATACCCACACACACATACCCCCCCACACACACACACACATAAGTAAGAAGTAATTTTGTTCTATAATTGGAACTATATGTGGCTGTTTTCATCGGGAAATGCCACAGAAAAGGTCCCTATTCCTTTGTGCCATGTGTGTAATGCTACATGGTCCAAGAGCCGGTGGTCATTCATTTGCTTGACCTGACCAGGTGTTGCGTCTTGTGCGTATTTCTGAATAGATACTTGGGCTGTTCAAAACAAAGCGTCTTAAGGTTCCCGAGCGGGTGGACTGACGTGTTAAGGGTCGATGAATGTCCTTAGATGTGAATAATGAAAGATGGGGGTAGGAGTAAATAGTAGTCCATTTTACTAACACAAATCTTCCAAACTATAGCAAGTGATGAATCATTGGAACGATATTGGAATTCGCTTTCCAAATATGTCATAATATTATTGTGTAAATATGGTGTAATGACGTCATTATTACGTCACAGGTATACTATGCTATAAAGTACTCTACATTTTAGTTCCTAGTTCACGTAGATGAAACCCTCTAACCTAGGGAATTTCCGCAACAATATATTTCAAGACATTCACAACATACAAATGTGAAATCCAGTTGTTTTCCACCTGGGAGTGGAAGCCATCGTGTAGTTTTTACCAATTTATTACAACAAGCGTAATTAATGAAATAAATGGGTGGGGTAGATATTAGCCCATTTCACTAATACATGTCAGTTAAACTATAGCAAGTGAGATATCTCTGGAGAGATATTTGAATACTCTTTCTATAATTAATAGGTAATGATGATGCAGTGACGTCATAATGACATAATATCTGAACTATTCTATATAAGTCACTTCACATTTTACTCCGTTGGCCAGATAAATCCATTTTATAACATAAACCTACCAATCTGCGGAAAGTGAGGTATCGGTGGAACAGTATTTGAATTACGCCTCCCAAATATGTGTTATAAGATATAATTATGCAGCAATTACGTCATTATGACAACCATATCTGCGATGTGGAAATTATTCCCTCCACATTTCAGTCAATACACCAGACAGGGCAAACTCCCCCTCTAGAAATTCTCACCACTTCTCTTCTTGAAATGGTTATTGCATGTACACATGTGAACGTCGTATGGAAAAACATAGCGTAATTGTGACGATGAGTCGCTAAGAAGAATTGGCATATTTTGTCAGAAGCACATATGAAGAGATCCAGGTAATTTGTTATGCATGCTCGTTCAATCAGTAAGTACTTGTGGAGAATCCAATACCTGGCAGTTGCATCAAGATTTCCTGTTCTTGTGGATTCACAGATCTGTTCGTAATTGCTCGCAAGTCCTGTACATGCATGAGATGCTTGTTCAATGTTCTTGAGATTGGACTCGCATTCAATTGCTTAAGCAGGTTTTCGTATTCTTTTGTATTAGGACGCTGCAGCTCAACGAATCTACGGAAGGTGAACATCTGAGGAACTGTCGCAATGAAGTCTCTTGAACTGTTGCAGGTGTTTTCCTGACAAGAATGCATGCCAAGTTCTTCTTCTGGTATTGCAAAGTCAATCCTTTAACAAGCATGCTATCTTGCATGAGTAGTGTACATTTTCTGTGAAACATGTTTGAGAGGCTGCCGTAAAGGCACATAAACGAGCTGCAAGCGGTGATACTCCAACATTACGCAGAACCACAATCCCACCCCAACAAAGTCCACGTGATTTCAATTAAGCGCTACTATAAATTTCATTGAAGACAGCTCAGACAACATTCCTCGTGGATAAGTGGCCTTCTCTGAAATATGCTTCAGTCTTCAAGGGCATATTGTCTATGTTGCTACAGGGGAACTGTGTATTATGCATGAGGCCATGTTGTGTAGTGACCACGAAGAAGCAGACACTAGTCATCTCCCATGACAACTTCATTGCACACAACACACAACACACAACACACAACACACAACACACAACACACAACACACAACACACAACACACAATAACTACCATAATTAGTTGTCTGTTGTAATAACACTGACATATTTATCATCCTGCTGCACGACACAAAACAAGTTTAAGCATGCTTGTGGATTGATGTAGGCTTCAGCTCAACGAATTCACGACGTGTTATCAACATTACCAGTTTGGCTACACAACGTAGTTTTGGCGTATGCTCTGTCTTACCAAGTTTGTTATGCGCAAAGGCAAAGTGATGCCGTATTGACTGATGGTAAAGCATGTTAATTACAAAGTGGCTTTTGGGAAACTTGGTGTAGTCTATTTGACATTCATATGTATCCAATAGCCAACCTAGAAATGTTCTATTCTATGAACTTTTTTTGTTGATTTGTAGTCAGATGTGGTCCTACCACAAATCCAGCTTGATCACCCAAACATCAACTTTGGGCAAATTTGGTAATTTGCATAAATCCAAGATGACAACTGGTCGATATCTTGAACATTTAAATTTTGAACCACTTGTCCTAGAATGATGTATAATACATATTTTATGGGGTGTTATGTGCGTAGAATCCATTTCTGATATTATTTTTTTAGTTCACCGTTAAGATCAGATGTTGACGGACAGGTGAAGGTGACATTTGACCTCTCGTTGGACATTGAATGGAAACTTCTACTAAATTATATTTTAGTTTATTCGTGGACATAAATGGATAATCTTACAATATTTGACATATTTGTTCGTGAAAAAAAAGTAATCGGTTATATTTGAAACACATAGTCAGATCTGTTACGCATAGTGTATAGGGCAAATATCATTATGAACATTGGCATTCATATTTCTTTGAGATGAAAAATCTAGCATTAAGTAATCATGTACGAAAGACATTGTAGGTATGTTACAAGGATTCATATCCTTAACTATATATAAAAGAAAGTTTTACACAATGCTATGCTATAAGCATAATGTTTACGTTATCTTAGTAACTGCATATATCGCCTAATAATCTTCACCTTTTCTACGACCCTATCAGCAGTCCCATCAAGACGATGGACGTTCTAAAGAAGTAGGACAAGAGCAACAAGGGCAGGCCAGCCATCGATCTTGAGAACATGTTTCTCTGATGATTGTGTGTTTTGCTACACAAGATGAAGCGCGGCATGCTCACAACTGACTGAAACTAGATCAGGCTGTCAAATGCTATTTTAACCTTTGTGTTTTAGCCAGTCACCAATAGATAATGTCACTATTTCATAATTACGAATAGATAATGTCACTACTTCGTAATTACCAATAGATAATGTCACTACTTCATAATTACCAACTACTTATGACATCTTTGGAAAGAATATTAAAATATCTTTCCAACGGTACCTCACCTGCCATAATTAGGCTGATATGTGTTGATGAGGTGGGGTAGATATCAGTCCACTTTTTTTTATAACAAATCAGTAGAAACACACGATTGCTTTCACTCCGAAATGGAACATAACTGGATTTCACATTTCTATGTTGTGAACGCCTTGATAAAACATTGTTGCATAAATTCCCGGAGTGGGAGAGTTTCATATATTTGTACTACGGACTACAATATGAACTGATTTATATAGAATAGTTCAAATATGAAGTCATGATGACTTCATTGCATCATCAATCCTAATAGTTGGAACGATAATTCAAATATCTTTCAAAAGGTACCTCATTTGCTATATAATTTGACTGATATATATTGATGAAAAGGCCTAATATGTACCCCACCCCCTTATTTCACTAATTACGTTTGTTGTAATAGATCACTAAAAACTACACAATGGCTTACACTCCAGGTGGAGAACAACTGGATTTCACATGTGTGTGTTGTCAGTGTCTTAACAAAAATTGTTGCGGAAATCCCCTAGCTTAGAGGGTTTCACCTACGTGAACTTGCTATAGTTTGGAAGACTTGTGTGATGAAATGGACTACTATTTACCTCTAACCCCATCATTCACTATTCACACCTAAGGACATTCATCAACCCTTAGCACGTCAGTCCACCGCTCGGGAACCTTAAGACGCGGTGCTTTGAACAGCCAAAATGTAGGGATATTTTAAAATACCCACCAGACACCTGGTCATTTCAAGCAAACGAATGACCGCTGGCTCTTGGACTATACACTATGTTAGAGTGATTTCTTCTTTAAATCCAGTAGGGCTTAAAATAATGTGTATATATATTGAAACTGGGCGTTTACGAGAGCTAATTATTATCTACTAGCAAAATGCCCATCACCTAATGGGATGTCTTGGAAGAAGACAGTCGTGAAAGTAATCTTTACCAAATGTTAAAAAACACAGAGCAACGTGACATAAACACCATAACGCGTTCGCAAATGTTCGTTGTACGTTCAAAATGACGAAGATCGGAGAATGTGAAGTTCACGTCCATTGTTAGGCCCTGGTCGTGTAATGTAGAATTGTCAAATAATAGTCGTATTGCTATGCTATTGGCTTGAGGGTAGACATAAGCATTGTTGTGTCTGAGTCTACTCCATGATGCCAATTCTATGACGCAGGAGCCGTTTTCCCGAAGTTTTTGCCACGCGCCCGTGGTTCCTGCAATTGCTATGTTACGTTTTCGGCAATTGCTACGTCACGTATTACGTGCACATTACTTTTTCAGTTCAGAACCGTTAAGAAACGAACTGATTTACCCCATAAAGGTGTCATGACATATATAGGGTATTTTTAAAGGAGAGTTATTACGTCGTATTCTAGGAGTCGTTGATTAATCTCTGAATGTTTGGCGCTCGAGGTTCAGGCCGTCTAAGACATAAACGTTAAGATACGTACGCTAGGTCAATTATAGTTAGATTTGTTGTACTTACCAGTAATGAAGGTACAAAATGTCAACGTAGCGGGGATCCAAGCCACTTGTGTGGCTGAAGCATCGAACTTCTTTTGTATCGCTGCGTACAAAACACCGAATGAGTCGACGTATCCACCGACAACCAGGCACTGGATCATAGATGTGCCTGTGTAGGAACAGAACATCAATAGCACCATTTTACAAACATTCATCGGCATGATTTCGCTTTTTAAAGTATACTCGAAACTGAAAATTGTGTTTCACTAAGGATCCATAATACAAATCGCTGATTCAAAGCCTCGCATATAATGACGAGGTTTCAGAAAGATGCCATAGATGGGCAGCCAAGAACGAGAAAAGTGCTCAGAAAAAGTTTCGTGAGCACTTTTTGTTACAAGCAGCCAACCACTTGATAAGTTCTCTGTATACGTCACTGATTATGGTATGGGTTGTTGGACATAATAACAAAGTTACATGTTTCCAAGTCAGTTTAAATTGCTCTACATACTAATAATAATGGCAAACTTCTATAGCGCTTAAATCCACAGGAATCTGAGCTCAGAGGCGCAACACACAAGAATAATTCAACAAAATCTTTAACAGGGACAAGCAAGTGTCGTTATTAGAGCAAGGGACCGCCGAAGGTTCGGGTGGGAATGCAATTTCAAATAAATAAGTCTTAAGTTTATTACGAAACGTATCTATATTCTCAGATGATTTTAAAGCGATAGGGAATTGATTCCAGATTTTGGGTGCGGCTACATAAAACATGTTTGCCGATATTAAGCTTGGTGTTTGGAACAAAAAGTCGTTGTGAAACAGATGATCTGCGATTCTTGGGGATATCGGAAAAACGAAGGAGACTAAACAAATAGGATGGGTGTTTCGTAGAAAGGGTACGATATGTGATAGTCACTAATTTGAATTGTATTCGATATGTAAATGGAAACCAATGCAACTGTTTAAGTAGGGGCAGAGATGGAGAGAAACGACACACATTACATAATCGGAGTTGTTGCCAGTCAGATTTGTGATTTTAGCAATACCTGTGTCATACTTTGCCCCCAAAAATGCTAAATTTGACCAACATAAAGTTAAGCCACTGTAGTAACCATAATTGTTGTGGTGGAATCAGTGGATTAAAACTTTCCAACTATTGTAGATTTTGTCTACATACTATGGTTAATGATGGTACAATTTTAAATATAAAAGGACCGTGCCCGTCGCAGCGTAGACAACTATGCTTAACCAGGGCGGCGTGCGGCTGGCTTAAGGCTACAGTGTTATCAAAATAATTTCAAAACACTCTAATGTGTTTTTGCAAATTGGGTAGTGTTTTGAAATCCCTACACGGGAGATGTCCTTCCTCCAAGCGTGACGTACTACACGGATCCCCCACACCACCAACGTGCCCTTTAAATTGTCAAAATAACTGTTGTTTGCATTGCGAACTATCTGTGTGACTGTGCAGTGATGTTGCGTCATATGCTATACTGTTGATTTGGCCTATATTTTTTTCATACTATTCAATTGTAAGATTGTATCGTTGCGTAGCGTCGACGTCACATTTCCGTGAACCTGGCACACCTGTTAGCGCTACCTACGCAGTTATTAACCCTAAGCCGCGACGCAAAACGTAGTCGATCCATTTTGTGCGGGTCGCCGAGTCTCCGGCGACTGTACGATGCATGCAACATTCCATGTAAATGATCCCACATGAATCTGGTACGGGCAGGTGTTATTGCGTTTCATGTCGCCGACGATGCGTTAAAGGCGCACTGGGTGAAAATACTATTTTGAAAACTATTTTTGATCACACGAATTTTTTTAAAGAACACTGTTACAGAAAAATATCACGTTAATAAGTATATCCAGTCATAATAATAATAACTATTAGATTGTCTGCCTCCTTGTTATAAACTCAATGAAATAAAGTGATATATTATCCTTTAAATATTGTCCACATCGATTCTGTCCGCCAAATTTGCTTTCTTATTACAAGGGATTTCCTTTTCATGTTCTACAATCACGTTTAAACATTGTTTGACATAACGCGAGACATGCAGCAGAGTAAACGAAATGGTAGTTGCGTGGTGTTCAACAAAACATATAATTAGAGGCATGCTGAGTAAGTTGCCATTATTGTTCCCACCGTGGTCAGGGCGTGTCCAGAGAGGGTAGTCTGGGGAGGACACAAAATCTGCCATAAATGCAACAGCATGTCCGCCATTTCGGTTCGACTGGTGACATCGGAAGAAGTATCTTACCTAGTACACACATCCAGGCCCAGCCGGTGTCTTTCGGTACGGCACGCGCCAATTTCGACTTCTCCTGCATCGTTCTGGTAACTCGTGAGTCCTTGTGTAGGTAAGTTCGTAGATGTCCACTCAGTGAGACGATCACACACAGGGTTGACTGCTAAAACCGATAACGTTATCTCCAACAACGCTGTCAAACGGGTGACTAACTCGGTTGTGTGTTTGATTAACTACAGTGCTTATTTAGCGTTAACAAAATCGTTGATCGGAACAGCCGTTAGAAGGCATATGTGTCACGTGGGATATTAATGATATAACAAGGCATATATAAACCCACTTCTTAAGAAGACAACTAACTTTTCTGAAAGACAACTTAAGGAATTACAAACCCGTTTCTAATGTTAGTTTCATTGTCAAGATACTTGAAATACTTGTAGCAAAACGCATTGGATCTCATATTAGGTCACATTGTCTGTCTAATGTACTCCAATCTGCATTCAAGCAAACACATCACTTCATTCTACGGAGAGTGCTCTCTTAAAAATGCATAATGATATAACTTTAATTATGGATACATGTAAAGTAACTGCACTTACCTTGCTTGATCTGTCTGCAGCCTTTGATACGATTGATCATACCATGTTCATAAATCGTATATGTATTATTTTTATGGTATAGTGTGTCTGGTGCAGGTGTGAGATGGTTTTCGTTATATTTAACTTTACATCAGATAATTAAGATTGGGGATTGTCTTTCATCTATCTCATATGACGTTTTTCAAGATGTTTTCCTGCGATCTTTACTTTTCTCTCTAAACAACTCGATTGAGTTATCAGCAGCCATAGTTTGAGTATTATGCAGATAACACACATATTTATATTTTTGTTTGTTCCTGTTATTAATTGTCCCTTAAAAATCAGCTAAGAAATTGTCTTAATAACATATATATATATATATATATATATATATATATATATATATAATAGTTTTCACACAGACAGTCTCGTCGTCCTTTCAAAGTATGTAGGCCAACATAACTAAACATTTCAGCATAACTTGTACCAGGGAAAATGCATTTTAGTGCTCTTTTCTGTATAATTCAAATATAGTCTGACAAGTATTGATTTAAGTTAGTATGCCACACAGGGCATGCATATTCAAGTACCGATATCACTATGCTGGCATATACAGTCACCAGGTCATTCTGGCTATTTCCAACTCCTTTTAATTGATACAACACGTATAATTTTTTCCCAGCTTTTTTCACAATATTCTCCACATGTTTATTCCATGTAAGATTATGTGAAATTGTAACACCTAGAAGTTTGGCATGGTCTACTTGATCTACATCCGTTCCATTGATCTTTATTTTAGTATGGTATTTCAAAAATTACCATCTTGTCCAAAACTGGTGATCACCTCTTTTGATTTTCCTGAATTAATTTTCATGTCATTCTGTTCTGTCCACGTGGCGGCAATATCAATCGATTCTTGCATAGCATATGCACTTTTTTCTATTGCATACTTCGAATAATGTACTGTCGTCTACATATTTCTATAACGGAACAGGCGTTTCTAAATCGTTTACTAGGAAACATTTAGGTCCAGATATGGTTCCTTTTGGTACTCCCCCATTTGGGTGACCAGAATATGCGAATATACATTTCCTATTTTTACTTGTCGAGATATGTCTAGTAACAATTTCGCCAGCCATCTTATAATGTGTGGGGGCAAATCATACAATTGTAGCTTTTCAAGTAACAAATGATGATAAATAAGGTCAAACACTTTGCTGAAATCTAGCATGACAACTCGGACATAAGAATCCAGTTTATCAGTCGCCTCATACCACATATGTACCATTTCGACGAGTACGTTTGTTGTAGATATTCCACCAATTCCACCAAATTGCATAGAATCTATTTTGCCTTCATTTTATTTCATCCACACATTTCATTACGATTGACTCAAACACCTTAGCAGCTATCGGAGTTAGTGATATTGGTCTAATGTCCTGTTCAATCGACACAGCTGGGTTTAGATTTTGGCAACGGTATTACGTTCGCCATTTTCCATTCCATGGGAAGTCCTCCTTCTTGCAGTGATTGATTAAAAATAGCAGTTAATGGTGGGGCGAGGTTGTCTGCGTGATTCCTCACCCAAGCAGGAACGCTATCAAGCCCTTTAGCGTTGTTCACCTTAACATTCTGCAATGCTTCGAGAGTTGTTATAATACTGATGACATACTGGTTTGGCAATGCGTCATTTACTGTGAATAATTAATTGTCCTTATTAAACGAGGTAAATGTTCACTTACAGATACAATAAACTCGATCGTTCATTCTGTTGGCTGATGAACCACAATCACCGTCCGTTGTTTTGTTAGCGAGGTCTTGCATGCACGAATTATCACTTGCATTTAGTCCGATTATTTCTTTCACCAATCGTGTGATCCTGTTTCATTCATTGCTACAATTTGTATATGGTAAAAGTCGTAATTACGTTTCGAATCGGCGCGGTTAACCTTATTACGCAACATTTTGGCTAGGTTCAAATCACCGCTGATGTGAACGCGCTGTCTTTTGCGTACTAGTGCTATGCACCAGTCCGTAACCCACGGCTTATCAGCCATATGATGCGTCACGACGTTAGTAGGAAAAACGGCGATGTGCGACGATACCATTGGGCCAATTGAATACATAGTTCGAGTACACAATAGTAATTCTTGGTAACATAAATGGCACGTTGGTGAAGTGGGCTTATTCGTTGTTATACAGATGTTTCCTTCTCGACCATCCATATGGTATGTCATTCGTATGTGGTACGGGGTCAGGGTCAGCGTGGCGAAGCTTGATATACTTACTGTGTCATTTACAATCAGACAAGTGTGTTTGATGTGCTCGTTCCGCTTACTGATCGGCCCAAAGGATCTGGCAGCCACTGACGAAGCGTCCGTAAAGGTTTTTTTTATTGATGTGTAAAATATTTGTCTCCTACATTAGTAAGAACATGGTTTTGTAATGTCTCTTCCGAAAAAACACGCAACGCAGGGTGAATGAGATTGCCCAAATTTCGAAAGCACACCCTTCGCAACATGTTCTACACATTTCTACAAAATTCTATAGAAATCTATAGAATATGTACAGAAAACATAGAAATATACAATACTATAGGAAATATAACAAAGGATTTTGTACAACTCTGAACCAAAGAGGAGACGCCTCAGCTGTGAGGAGGAGGATTGGTCATGCATCATCATCTGCGGCGAGCCGTTCGTGAACAGCAGGTCAAGGGAAGTGTGGGTGCAGTGTCAAATGTGCCAGAAATGGACACAACGAGTGCACGCCAGGACTGCCAGGGTTCATCTGAATGAAGCTTCGTTTCAGTCACTATCTGATGATAACATTGCCGGATGCATTCAGTTACACAACTTGAATTTGTATAACGTTATGTTACCTGACAGTGAAGGACTGTCGTAATTCTGTTGGTTAGGTACCTGTGTGGGATAAGATAATACCTACCCTCCATTTTCACGTTGATCACGAGTTTGTCTCATTTCAGTATTCGTATGTTATACCTTCTTGTCCCCAGGTATGGGGCAAGACGCACCCTTCGGACAATAGTTTAAATTAATTATTATAGAAGTTATTGTTGTCAAATGTCACAAATGCTTTGGTACTACATAGCATAACCGCACGGCGATAGTATGACAGCAACAGGATATATAGCGAAATATCCAGTCCTCAGGACTGCTCAAAGCGTTTTACATTTTACTGCCTGGCAGACCTGTTCAATCGAACACCATCTCGACTTCTCCGGGAAGCATCCAGCCACGCTGCAATTAAAGCGCGAAGACTACTCGTACACAAATATTCACCACTGTCTATAGCCAGGTACCCATTCGTACAGCTGAGTGAACTGGAGCAACGTATAGTGAACGAACTTGCCCGAGGTTCGACACCGCCGCACAGGATTCGAACCGTAGAGCCACTGCACCACGGCGCTACACGGAATATATGGGTGATTTAAGCCTAGATGCCGCCGGTTCGTTGCTACTGTCGCTGCCGTTGTTCGTGATGTTGGTCGATGCTGCGTTCTGCTGATGTTATATATAGTGTGAATGTTGAAACGTGTTTTTGTTGTTTTTGAAACGGTTTGCCTATGTGGCCTCTATTTTCGCCCAGTCCGACGTTGAACACGATATTCGGAGTTGCGTGTTGACGTAACGAATAAATTACAAGCATATATTGCGGTTTGTTTGTTGAGCAGAAAACTAACAGAGCTCGGGCGCTCAATACGGAGAACTGGCGTATTTATTCTCGACCTCGTATCAAATTGAAATCACAATGCTGCCAAGTTGTAACGAGGTTGAATGCATATGTCGTTTGTAATAGGTGTGTAGCCTTATCGCTAGATTTTATTGGATACCACTCTATATGGCGACATTATCTGGAAATGTCACGGCATTCGTAGTATGGCAGGACTCGGTACAGCCACATCACAGGTTAAAGGGCGAGCATTCTGTAACAAAGTGGGCCACCGCACCCGTCTGGCATTGAGCACCGAGACGACTGTTTCATTTAGCAGAAAATTAGTCATCTTTACAAAAACAAACATCATATCACATCTTTACAAACTAGACCGATGTTTTGAAGCCGTCGCTCTACTTGACTGCGTTGACTGACGTCATACCAAAGCACGTAGATACATTTACTTGCTATGGTCAAACTCATACAGTGCTCAGCTAGTGCCCTAGTATTTGAAAGCGTTACTGATGCATATCTGGAATACTTATTTCCCGGGTATGGTTGTCACGTGACTAGGCTACCGTGACTCAGAATCACTCTGATGAATGAGCATGTTTTATTAATCGCGAATTCGCTCGCTGAAAGAATCGCCGGCTTACGCGCAGAGAGGAAAAATATAAGTCTGGTATAGATACATCAATCAGCTCTCATTGGCTTTCTGATATGACACGAAAGAATACCACCTCCTATGCCGCCACCCCCTCCGCCACAAATAAACTTGGAATATAGTCTAGATACATATCGTTCGAATGGGAACGTAAAAGAGGAAATCACTTGAAACCTGGTGTATGAAAGCATGTGCGCGGGAGACTGAAATATCCCTTGGGAAATATAATAATTATTACTGTGGAAGGATTAAAGGCATACTCTAAACGCATACTAATTTTTAGGTATGTGCCAATACACACACATACACACACACGCACGCACGCCCACACACACACACTCTGACAATACTTTAGGGTAATATAAAAATAGGCACACATCAATACCATTCGAAATATTCTTTAAACATTAACAGCAGGAGAAAACATATTCTACCTTACGCAATCCTTTATTCCAAACTCAGTTATCGCCTGTATTATTTGTCACAGTATTATTCGACTGTTGATACCTTTACCTCGACATATAGTCAGTTAACATGTTTCCAAAGACGCTTGTCACAAAGTTCTTGGTGTGTCAGAGGAACTGACGGTGAATATGGAAACACTGACTTGCAGGTGGGAGCGATGGTCACGGAGGCAAGAGTGATGGCCTTTTAACCACTGTTTTGCTCCCTGTCGACGTGGTTGCTTTCCTGTCAAGGGTGCGTATATCAGCAATATCGTCACTGACTCCATCCAGGAGCTTATAGCAGAAACCGGATTGACTCACAGAATGACGACATGCCTTTAGTACATATGGCAACGAAATACTCTGCTCCAAGTGACGTGGTCAGTAGTGTGACGTAACACAAGGGGATTTGTTTGATGTAGACGTAGCCTATACATGAACCAGCGGTAAATGACTAGACTCGATGAGAATAAGACCTTTATACACTGTTTAGACAGCGACAAGCGTAATACGAATATTAATAATAATTAATATAATAATTCTACGGATTCCAACGAAGAAAATGCGGGATGAATGTCAGTTGAAGTACGAATCCACATAGTAATTAAACTAGAAAATAACTTGAACCCTGCTAAGCAAAACTATACCTGTCACCGTAAAACACAAACACATCAAATGTCAGCGACGTGGATAAACATTACACATTTCGTACACACGTCGGTTTAGGATATTTTAGAAGTTATCGATCCAAAAGGCAGCATTGTGTTTTTGTTAAGTGAGGCTATGACATACATTTGATTTTCACCATCAACTCCGAAGCAGAACCAACAATCTGGAATGAACTGCCCATTACTTGTAATTCATCTGAAACTATCAGAAACAAAACCGAAGACTTATTTATGTGAAATTGCGCTCTATGTCCTAGACGGGCTCTTTCTCTAATGATGACTCTTGACGTCACTGTTCCTGATTTTGTCTACTTGTTTGTTGCACCCCTGAGCTCTGGAACCTGGTGATATAGGCGCACTGGACGTCAACTGTTAACCATCAAAAGGCGTGACAGGTGTGTACCCGCTCTATCACTGCTAGCTGTGTGTCGGTTATTTAAAACACATAGGCAAAGCCTCTTGCCTCTGCCTAGCCGTAGGGAATCTACGATGATACAGGCGTGGATCCAGCTCGCTTGGAAAGCTACTCGTCCGAGCCAACTTTACAAGTTATCAAAATGCCATGACAATCTATAAACGCAACAAGAATATATCGTAATAACAATAAGGTACATTCTTGTGTGCCTAAATCCTCGGAAACCAACCTCAGGGGCGTAGTACGAGTGAATGTTTAATTGTTAATTGTTAAGTTGTAGGCGACAAAAACTGCACCAAGGTTTCTATGCAAATTCGTATCGCAGGTATGTGTTAGCATATACTAGTTTTGAGTAGGTTTCGTATATAGACATATGGCTTTCGCATATAGATATATGGATGGATCCTCCCTTATACTACGGTAATACCCTAGTGCTGTGACCGCCTTGTATGAATTGTATGGACAGTTGTGGGCTGGCGTCCAGGGCTCGGTCTAATTACATCAGATCTAATCAGTTATAATTACTTTCACAGGATCATTGTGTTTTATATTTATTGAAACGAGGGAGTCTACAACAAAATGTCGCTACAGAAGACACAGTGAAATGCTAGATTTTCTTGTTTAAAGTATTCCCCTGTATGGTTACTTCGACCAGTAATATATATATATATATATATAATATATAAGTGACTCTGGTTATGAAATTACTCTGTAATTGTAATTTCTTTGTATTTCAAACAATCACATCAACGTGTTTTAGGGGAGCTTCAGGGGTGCAATTGTAGGTTTTGGGATTTCTTGGGGATCCTCGAGTGGAGTCGTGACGCTGATATGTAACTCCGTCAATTGCCCAACAGCAGGACACTATACACGGGTATGGACACTATACACGATACATTACAACTTATATTGAATACTGAAATTGTTTTGTGATTGCGTAATTGTAATTTATTGAGCAAAAGGTTCTCCTTGTACTTAGGCCAAGTGCTAGCTGTACATAGATGGGAGCAAATGACGGCACACTATTGACAGGTACAGGTACGATATATACGTCTGGCCAACGACGAAACTGCCACGAATGGCTTCTTCAAGTACAAACACATACATACTACACGGTGCATGTATTTCTTGTTATGGAAAGAATAATGAATGCTGGGATGGCGGGAATAAGCAATTGCCATATTTTGTATATATGCGTTAAAACTGGACAAAGCATAATATTGGGAAGATGCATCACGCACGCACGCACACACACACACACACACACACACACACACACACACACACACACACACACACACACACACACACACACACACACACACACACACACACACACACACACACACACACACACACACACACACAAACACACACAAACACACACACACACACACACATACTCACCTGCTGGCCCGGTCGCCCACACGCCCACTAACCCACTCACCAACCCACCCATCCACCGGCCCACCGGCCCACCCGCATTCACTCACTCACTCACTCACTCACTCACTCACTCACTCACTCACTCACTCACTCACTCACTCACTCACTCACTCACTCACTCACTCACTCACCCACTCAATCAGTCATTCGTACAAACCGTCTTCGCGGGGAGTGGTGGAGTGGGTTTTGGTCATCACCACGTGTAACAGGAACACATTGCTATAGTTGCACCACCTAGCGAGTCAAATGTATGGCAATTTTAATACAAATTGACCAAATACTAAACGCATGCTTTTGGAAGAGCAGATGACACATAGAAGGAGATGTTTGCGGATAAGTAGACGTGCAGACAGAGCGGTGCAGCATTAAAAATGAACTATACTGTCACCGCTTTAAATAATAATGAAAACCGCCAAGAAGAAGACATCGGTGGTGTGGACTCCCGTTATGCACTCGTACAGATGGCACAGTCATAGATGGTTACAGGTCCTGGCGGAGGTTGACCATTGGGATGGAGCAAGACTTCAGCGTGGCCTCCGGGAGGTCTTTGTAACGTTTCCGTTGCCCACCTCGTGAGCGCAAACCAATCTTCAGTTGACCGTAGAAATGCGCCTTTGGTATGCGGTCATCCGTCATGCGGACCAAGCGACGACACCATCGTAGTTGTAGGCGCTGGATATGGAACTGGATTCCGAACTTTTCGCATTTGTCCAGCACGTTATTATTTAGCATCCTGTCTTGCCACTTGATGCCTGCAATCTGCTGTCGATAGCGCATATGCAATTGCTCTAAACGTCTGGTATGGCGTCGAACTTGGGTCCACGCCTCACAACCATACAACAGTGTCGACAGTACGACAGTACAATACACGCTGATTTTTATGCTCAGGCGTACGCCACGTTAAAGAAGGAACATACTGACTCTGTACTTGAGCCTGACAGGTTAGAGTAGAGTAGGTTGACGCAGATCTATCCCACACATTTGATCTAGTCCCTCTTATTCTAGTGGCTCAGTTTGGCTAAGACATACATTTCTTCTTAAGCATCTAATTGCATAACACATGCTTTGTTTGATTGGAGCACGTGCACAGATTTTCCACAAAAGGTTATTGTCTGTGTGACTGCGAGACCGTAAATGTCCACTTTGTGAGACGTGTGCAACCTAGCCTACACGTAAGGAACGGTTACCGAATCCCGGACGGTGCCCAGTGTGGGATCATATTTGTTCTTCCTCGGGGCTACTCTCGTTTTGAAACTGTTTTTATTAGGGATGTTAACAGATGGCACTGCTAATTCAGTCGGGCGAGAATCAGTTACGATTTTCAAATTGCTTCCACGTATCTACTCCTTGGTAATATATTTTTGCTGCTTTGGAATAAAATTACAATAACATTACTAGTATTTAGTTACATTAATTTCTTTCCTTTTTTAACTAGCAATAGCTATGCGATGCACTATATGTGTGTGCATACCTTGTGAGTGAGAGGGTGAGTGAGTCAATGTGTGTGCGTGTGTGTGTGTGTATGTGTGTGTGTGTGTGTGTGTGTGTGTGTGTGTGTGTGTGTGTGTGTGTGTGTGTGTGTGTGTGTGTGTGTGTGTGTGTGTGTGTATATGTGTGTGTGTGTGTATGTTTGTGTGTGTGTGCGTGTGTGTGTGTGTGTGTGTGTGTGTGTGCGCGCGCGTGAGTGCGTGTGTTCTACGACAGCTGTTTCATGTGCGTGCGTGGGCGTATGTGCATGTGTGTGCTTTTTTGTGTGTATGTGTGTGCGCGCGCGTGTGTTTGTGTGTTCTACGACAGATATTTCCGTCAGTGACGTAAACTCGATCCGACCAGGGTGGTCAGCAACTAGCTGTTCCTCCAGACAACCACAATGGGGTTGAACATGGCCTCACAACGTCTTATGCCTATTCAAGGGTATAAACCCATTCCGCGGGGAGGTTTTGGGACATCATGCATTCCAGTTTCTGTATCCAGGGGAGGAACGTCGGTACAGGGAACGACAATTCAGAAATGAAGATAACGTTAATGCGATTTGTTTCATGTACTAAAACGACAAAGTTAGCGTGAAATTAAGGTGTGCAGAATTAGTGGGTCATTTTCATCTCCACCTTTCCTAAACCTACACGTCACACCCACCTTTAGGTTTAACACCATCAAAAAGAGTCCGGTGAATATCGTGTCATTCAGCACTTGCCCTTCCTCGAGGGCACACCCATTAATGGCGACATTTTACAGATGAGGTGACCGTACATCATCAAACATTAGACGATGCTATTCCGTTAATTCAGTCCATGGACCAGGTTGCTCCCATGGCTAAAACTGACATTGAGATAGCATTCGGAATCCTACCTGTTCACCCGAAAAAAAACACGTACGGATGTTGGATGACCCGGATGCAGGATGATTGGGGCTGTGGTGAACTGGTGCCAGTAATCATACTAGCGTTCGGCCCATGATAGGCGTCTACAGTCTGAAGACCGTACAATCGATTTTCGTTACACAAAAGACAACGTCATTACAAAAAGTTCTTATATAGCGCACTGTACAGTCATTGGGATTGTTCAAAGCGCTTTATACTTTAATCCCTGGCATATCTGTTCAGTCGATCACCATCTCGATTTCACTGGGAAGAATTAAGTCACGCTGCAATTAATGCGCGAAGACTATTCGTACACACATATCCACCACTGTCATTCATACCGCAGTGTGAACCGGAGCAATGTAAAGCGAACGAACTTGTCCAAGGTTCGACACGGCAGCACGGGATTCAGGAATCCAGGAACCCGGGTTCTCTCAACTGAGGGTCAGACGTTGTAGCCACTGTGACACTGCGCTCCACAAAGTTACCAGGTTCTGCATTTACCAATTGTAGAGCTTGTGGCTCTACGAGTGGACCAGCTTTGTACCTAATGTTGACATTCGTGGTAGGATCGTAGTCAGGCACTTTTGTCAGTACACCCTCTCCCTGTGATTCTGACTACACACAAGTGAGTTTATCTTCCAGGTAGAGAATCGTGTGGTCTTTGATGGGTCTGCAGGACATGAACAGTTTTGACGAATGACGACGGGAATATTGTCTGCATCTTACGAATATCCCCACATCCAGACTGTTGGCAGTATCTCATATACTACTTGGTAGGTAAGAAAGACATAAATGCCACCTTAGTGTAGTATTGCATGGATGAGCAAAGGCGGGCCGTCGGAAACGATAATGCCGGTCAGGCCAATGTGTGACCAATATTTTGGTAAGCATTTATAATTTTAAGGCGTCCTTTATTGATGCATATACATTTCGCAATGACAAAAAAACGTTATGGTTGCTCCGAACCCACACACGTAAAGTACATGCACATAATTATATTATAAATTGTGTACGTAAATACTGGCCCTATTTTCTAAATGAATTAATCAATCCAGTGATGCCATCTGACAGTAACAGTGGGGTGTATATATACATGTGTGTGTGTGTGCGTGTGCGTGTGCGTGTGCGTGTGCGTGTGTGTGTTTCGTCAGAGCAAGAGCATCACCAGTACTGAAGGATAAACTTGTGCGTATGAATTTAATTCTTAACAAATGCCGAGGTCAGTCCTGTGTCGGATGTAGCATTATGACAGGTGCTATGACGGATGTAGCATTATGACATGTGCTACGACGGATGTAGCAATATGGCAGGTGCTATGACGGATGTAGCATTATGACAGGTGGTATGACGGATGTAACAGTATTGCAGATGCTACGACGGATGTAGCACCATGTCAGGTGCAAATAATGGCGTTATCGCCGCCATAAGAAGGAAAGACACGGCTCCCTATACAATCACTGCCATGGTTATGCACTGAACCTTTGCCCGTGCAGACAGCATACCAAGTGCAAGGCTATGAAATATGCCATCGACACGATCTATAAAATCACAAAGCTGGTCGCACATTTTTTTAACGAGGGACGCAAACGTGAGTAAAGTACAAAAAAGCAATGACAACACATGACAACAAGTGTGCGAGGAAACAGGAACTCTGCACTTGCTTACTACCCGTTACGCCCTCTGGTGTTTAGGGCAGCGACTAAGTTCCTCCACCTCTGTCTGTCTCCGGCCATTCGCTGTATGGTGTTCCAGATATGCTTCATTTCCCTCGGCTCCGCCTCCACTGTTCTCCTACATGTTGTCTTTGGGCGCCTACGCTTCCGCCTCCCTTCTGGCGTCCACCCGACAGCTGTTTGTTTGTGGTGGTGTCTGTATCCATGCGAAGAACATGTCCAATCCACATCCAATGTCTTCTTTCAATGATGGTGTGCATTTACTTGCTGGCATTTGGGCAAGCAACACCTGGTTGGATATGGTTCTTGGCTAGAAGATGTGACACAGAGTTTGTGACGTATTCGTAGGGCACAGACCCACTTGAAACAGTTCAGCTTTCGTTTTGGTTTCGTGTTTGGCTAGTGCTTGCTTCAGCATGCTGACAGTTTGAGTGCATCACTTTAGATCGTGTCACTGTGAGCAGGCGACGTACAAACAAATGCTCAAATGACTGCCAATACACTTCACGCTAAATGAATGCGAATTAAGTCTTTTCTGCATGAAAGTTGTATCTCTTGCCGGTGATAAACAAATAGATGAGCCTACCCTTCCACGACTGGAAACCTCCAGCTAGGTGGAAGTATGTTCTGCTTCATCAGGATGTCACAACAACCCAGATGGTGAGTATAGACAGATATACTACGAGGCACTTGATCTGATGATAAATGCACTAACCGACAAGTTCAATCAAACTGACTACAAGACATGTGCAATGTAAGGAGCTGTTCCTCAAAGCACCAAAACGAGAGGAGTGCGGCTCTGAGTTTGACCAAGTGACCACCTTCTATGGATCTGACTTTATCCCCACAATACTGTGAACAAATTGTGGTAGTCCTAAGTAACTCTGCATGATGTTCTGCACATGTATCTCAATTTGGCATTGCAGCAATTCCATCTGCAATTGTTGATAGTAACAATTCTTGGTCCATTCTGTGTTTGTCCTTCGGTTGTTCCTTCTGGCGCAAACCATTCAAATAAAAAACGCTGTTTGTTGTTTAGTAAAAAAACATTGGGTTAATTAAACAAAATTGGATTAACATTGTTGACCACGAAACCCATGTCGGGGAATCGCAGTATCAAGTTGAAGGTTGTCAAATAGGTTGACTATTACTAATATAACTTCAATAAGTGACGTTGCTAACCACAACTGGTATTCCCTTGTTCTGATTTTCAGTGTTGTGTTCTTGCAGAGGTCAACACAGTTAATGAACATTTTGATATAATCATATATATGCATTTGTTACTTCTGACGCTGCGTCAGCGAGAACGTCCATATTGCATTTCCCACTCCTAGGTGATAAGTCAACTATTAAACCAATACCAATGAAACATTTGTACCGTTAAGAAGAACACTGCGCTGTCGTTCTACTGTTACAACTGCTGTGTGATCTTGTGGTTGGTTACCACATTTAACTTAAAGATTACGTTATTTATGTGACTTGAATATCGCACCATTGAATTCCACACAAATCAGTCGTCTGGAAGAAAATAATAATAAAGTGTGGTCTAGAAGGAGGTATATGAAAAAATCAGGACGTACTATGGCGACTATCTTGAATTCTAAGATGGCGGCAGTAAATATCAATTTCATAATAAAATAGCCACCAAGATCAATATTACAGAACAAACTCATCTACACGATGAAATACTTTTTTTATTTAGAATACCAAAAAGGTAAACTCAAAAAGCTTCACAGTGGACCAGAATATACGATAGGAAAACCTATATTAGAGCTCCATTTAAATAATAAGTGAAGTGAAATGATAAATGTCTTTGAAACTTCGTATTCGTAAAGTACGGTAATATGTAACACTTAAAAGGTGACCACCTGCATGCGCCAGGGGCGCCGCCTCAACATCTTTCACGTGTGGTGCTTAAAAAACAACTGGTCAACAAAATTATACCAATACCAAATAACATGTATACATTAGATATGATCAACATAACAAGTTATATACAATCCAAAAGCTTGCAGATAAACCTGCTATTACACCGTATATAAACGTAACAAAACATTACGTCTAATCACATAGCAGTGTATAAATAAGTAATTGAGTTTCCGTTCTATAAATCGAACATAATTGGCCCTGCATCTTCGGCTGCACGCAACATCGCAAATACAATATACGTTACATACTTTGAAGGACACATATAGTTACATTAGGAATATAATTACATTAGGCGTCAAACACGTCGTACTGACTTAAAACATCACGATCGTGGGAGTCTTATTTAATTTTAATTTTATTTGATTTTAACTAAACACCTGGTGATCGCGAAATTATGACGGACGTAATTATTAGCAGATTGACCCTGTTAGTACGAAATGACACTTTTTATTGTCAGTGTCAGGCGACGTTATACATCCACGTTATACAAAACGAAAGGCAAGTAGTCGTCACATTGTGTGAATTGCGAATGTTGATCTAACTTGAACTTCAGTTAACCAAACGTGACTCGGTATGCCGTTATTTCACCCCCGGTGTTCACTACTCCGCCCATCCTGTAGCATCATATCATTGAAGTAATCGTCTATACAACATGCATTCTTTAAATGAGCGTGTATGCTTGTGCTTGCATGTCTGTTCTCACACAGCTGTCAGCGTGTGCGCATGCGCGACCCGTATGTGCCCGGAAGTAGACATCCCAAACGCGTGTAACCCTTCCCATCTCATCACAAGCGAGCTGAAGATGTTTTATATACAGAGCTGTGCATTGCACGGACGACATTCTCGTCGTCACTGACCTCGGCCATGGGGCTCATCAAAGTCAATGTCCGGTCCAACGGAGACCAGACCATACTTGTTGAACTTTGGGCTCTCCTGGAAGCGAGGAAGACCATAACAACGTGTTATATATAATATTTAGAATCACGCGACACATATTGCAACTATTGTTCATCCGGATGTAACTACAGAACGCCTGAGGTTAAAATATCGTCCATGGGAATCTGGTCCAGAATATGGAGCACACGCACGCACACGTACGCAGGTACGCAGGCACGTACGCACGTATGCATGCACGCACGCAAGCACACAGACACACAGACACACAGACACACACAGACACACACAGACACACGCATACACAAACAGACACACACAGGTACACACACACACACACACACACACACACACACACACACACACACACACACACACACACACACACACACACACACACACACACACACACACACACACACACACACACACACACACACACACACACACACACACACACACATACACGCACAGGCACACGCACGCATACACACACACGCACACAGGTACGCAGGCACGTACGCACCTATGCATGCACGCACGCTCGCTCACAGACACACGCAGACACATACAGGCACACACGTACACGCACACGCACGCACTCACACACATACACGCACATGCACGCACGTACACACATACGCACACACTTTCTCCAGAGATGTAATCATTATAACAAAAGCATGCACCGCCTCTGGTTTGTTAAGGATAATTTGGGTGAAGGATCCAAACAGATGGAATGTTCTAAAAGTCGAAATAATGTCATATTTGTGGAATGTAAGAACGAACTTGGGGCGCCACTTTAAGTTTGGGTGAACATGGCAACACTTTGTTATACTAAAAGTCACTAATGAACGTCATATGGAAACAAGCAGATCCAGTACCACTGTAAGGACACGATAGAGAAAGACTAGGCTTATAATTCCATTACACCCGATAAACGTATACGTACGTAGTAGAAGTGCGTGATGTGGTGGAAGTTGGTGGTCTCTCTGAGGGCGGGCAACTGGTAGAGATCCCGTAGGTAGGGCCACAGGTACTTGTAGTCGACCACTCGTTTCTTGTTGCACTGCACGACACAGTACGGGTTAGAGGAGATACGAATGCGACACGGAAGGTACACGTAAACTGGTGACTACGTAACGCAATACGTAAACATGAAAGAAGGGAATGTGACACACCGATGTGCATTTGTAAACACATTAACCTGAACTCTGCGTGACGTGTGTACGTGCACCTTTACGAAGATATTAGTTAACCTATCAAGTGAACAAAATTTAATGTTTTTTAAGACACGATATTACAACACACACCTTTACACGTGGACCGACGAGACATATGAGACTGTATTAGCACGACATAACAACAGTATGTGTAATTGCAGCAGCAGCAGCAGCAGCTGCAGCAGCAACAACAACAACAATAACAGCAGAGTACAACTTGTCCCACTACGTGCAGTCCTAAAGGGACCTAGAATAGGAAAGTCGTATTCACCCAAAAGAGTGCGTTGTAGACTTTGTCGAAGCGGATGAGGGTCGTGTACAGGCCGATGTCTATCGTCGTCAGCTGGTCTCCCGTCAGGTAGCGCTTTTCCGACAAGATGGAGTCCACCTGGAGTATAAAGTACCCATGAGTCGCTAATAATGCGTAGTCTAAATGTTGAAGTACGCTATGCACTCGCCAGATGGCAGCACTGCATGGACATCCAATGACCTGATGACGAAGTCGTGGAATTTAGTTGTTATTGATTTATTTATTTATGTGAACCATTGAACCGTTTGATAACAGTTGGATGCATATATATATATATATATATATATGTATATATATATATATATATGTATGTATGTATGTATGTATGTATGTATGTATGTATATAGCGCCCCGCGGCCGGCGATGATGGCGAAAATGTTTTAATGCCACAAATAACAGTATCACGTTACCGAAATGTAGTATCTGGTGACGCAGCTTTGTAATTTCGCAATAATTTCGTCTTTCCCGAATTTGCACCATGATTAACACATTTTCAATGCTGTCGTTTGTAACAGTGTTTTCCTACGCATTTCAAACAAAACTAAGCCTATTTAACAAAGCATGCATTTTATCTACGATCACATTTTAACTTCTCCCTTTCTGTGTATGTTGGATTAGCCCTTTTAGAATATTACTAGTGTTTCCGTTTACTCCACCGACATTATTCAATGTAGGCGACTCTGAATATTATTCTAAAGACTAGGAAAATGCATAATGTATTTGTGACCCAGGCACTAGACAAACTTCAATCTTTGTCCCGTCACGGCCCAATATCTATTTGGTAAAATACAGAAATATGTTTTTATCATATTTAACTGAAAAAAATCATTAGTGACATCTTTTAAACAGAAAAAATACCAAGCCAAATACTTTCCATAAAATACGGCTACATGAAAAAATAAAAACGAAGAAATAAAATGTGTCCTACATATCTACTCGGACAAGTAACTTGAAAGACAAGTGTAATTATGAAAGGTCAAGATGGAAAATGATTGTTTATACCATGTCCAAGGTGGAGAACACCTTTTTGACCGATCGGTCATACGTCGCCTGTGTAACCGCTCGTGTCGCCTTGTATACGCCTTGGCTGAGATCTCTGCAACACCAGGTAGAACAATATGTCACATACGTCAATTACAACCCCGTGCAGTGGCGCAATAAATATAGGTCTGACGCTGCAGAATCTATGAAATGTGGGTTCCACAGCTTCTGTTGTATATTTTGTAAAATTCATTAACAATACATGTTATCGGGCAAATGAAACAGCTAGAAGCCCCACTATCCGGACAATATGCTAATGTACGAATGTTATAATAGTTGTGTGATATTACAGAAACATCACGATGGAAACATTGTAAAGTAAGATAAAGGATAGATGCGTATTCTTATATTCTCTGTATAGTCATTAATGAATATGTGTATATTTTAATCCATCCTTTAATTTGAGAAATACTTGTTTTCATACAAATGTTCCAAAAGTAAAGCATGACACTAAATATAAGACAATGTTTTGCTTGGTAATATTAAAAGGCCAGACAACTCATTTATGAACATACAAATATATGTAACCGTGACAAATAAAAAGTAGACGGTTACAAATCATACTTGAACACTTAAATTAGATACCTGCTGTCATCTAAAACGACACAATGTTTAATCATTGATTGTTTTTTCAGTAGGCGATCGTGTTAACTATGCCAATCCTGTGCTTAAAATAACGGTTGGGACGTAATCGGGTCCTTTTCTCAGCGACACGCCCACGTGTTGTTAGCCCGACGTCAGAATGTTAAACCTCTGATCAGCAAAACTGTTGTAATCATGGAGTGCATGTATCTGTTCTGAATAGAGTCTACTTTACTTATCCTGAACACAATCCTAGAAAGAGGGCAATACATTCGTCAGCCATGAACGTGGAATAGAAATAACAGGGACAAATTGCAACCTTAATTAAGCACATAAGTCCGACGTGATTTATCAGGTGTGACGTCACAGTTTTTGCTGTCCAATCAGAAACGAGTGTTTTCTGCGTATGCGCCAACGCTGCATTATTTTGCTACAACTAGTTATCCCTACTAATTGAAAAATATCTATACAGTGACGAATTTTTAAAACACCTACGATTTGCTTGTTGACATCTTCAGTGTACGATACAGCGAGGTGCAATGCCAAGGCAGTGACATAAAATATGTTTGTTGGGCTCAATCAGCTTAGTCTTAGGTCAATATATTTACATTGTTAGCTGAGTATCTTATAAACGTTGTATGTCTATTCGCTCCAATGTTTTTACTATAATGGAATATTCTGGGTAAATGTTGAACCTAGAACCGCTCAATGTGCGTTTTGCTAACGGTGTTTTGCTAGACGTCGACGCAGTATTTAGAATTACAGTAACATAACATTTAGCGTTGGCGTTCGGCGCTTAATGAAAGCTGCTAAAGAATCGAACGATCGATCCGAACTCACGGCTGGATGTCCCCCAGCAGCTCGTCAATCTCGTCTCTCAGGTGTGGGGGGTAGAAGTCGAGGTCTCGCTGCTCGGGCGTCGCGCAGAAGGCGTTGAAGTTCGAGTTGAGCATGTGCATGATGTCCTTGGACGAGTTACTCACGATCGTGCTGCCTTGCTTGTCCCACAGCACCGGCACCGTGAACGCACCGTTGTAGTCTGGGCGCAACAACGAACGGCAACCGTCAGGTAAGTAAAAGTAACTAACATTTATGTCATGGTGACGTATTACATACTGATTATCAATGGGCCATCACTCAGACATAATAGGAATGATAATTACAATGATAATAATAATGATGATGATGATGATGATAATAATAATAATAATTATAATAATGATAATGATAGTAATAATAATGATAATAATGATAATAATAATAATTATAATAATACTGATGATGATGATACTAATAATGATGATGATAATAATAATAACAATGATAATAATTATAATAATACTTATGATGATGATAATAACAATAATAATTATAATTATCAATGATGATGATGACGACAATAATAATACTGATAATAATACTGATGATGATGATACTAATTATAATAATAATAATTAGTAGTAGTAGTAGTATACTTATAATAATTCTAATAATTATTATAATTATAATAATAATGATGATAATAGTAATGTAACTCCTATTGCGCCTAATTCCTCGAAAACAAAACTGAGAGGCCCATTATATTCTCCAACAGCCACATCTATAGAGCTGTTGATAAAATACACGAAAATAAACGAGGAGGGTGCGCAGTGTTGTAAACATGTCAGTAGTTTTACTTGAATAATTAACCATAATTAACACGACCACAAACAGTTAAGCCCTTAAGGCAGGTGGACAGGGGTGTATTTGCTCTAATGGGACAACAATGTTTCAATTACGTGTTCCTAATCCACCTTTTTCGGGTATTTGAAGATATCGTTTTAAATATATTTTAATATTTCTTAATACTGCAACCATCTACACAGTCAGTAGCCTATTAGTTCCACTCGTCTTTCGCCATTAGTGGAAATTTATATTTTCTTATCCCAGGTATAGTCTCTGTGCATAGGTATGCACCTTGCGTTGGCGTTTCGTATCGCAAATGACACGGAAATTCTTTCATTAACTAACTTTTAATAAATGCATATCTTCAGACACAATTATAAATTTGGTTGATGAACAAAACGTTGTTTGGTATGGAAGTTAAATAACTTGTGTTATGCGGGATGATGCAATGGTGATACCAAGGTGACATAGGAGTGATACAGGAATGATACAAGGGTAACAGAGTGGCTATACAAGGGTGATACAAAATGATAAGTGTGATACAATGGAGACTGACCGGGTTCAACCATTTGATAGATCTCCGCCATTCCTCCTTTCCCGTTGATCGTGTCACACGTACAATCGGGTTTCTGAAAACAATGAAACTCGGTAAACAACTGATTAATTGCGTATGTGAAACCGTGTCAGGCAAAGTTACAGCGTATCAGGCAAAGTCACAGCGTGTCAAGCAAAGTCACAGCGCGTCAGGTAAAGTCACAGCCTGTTAGGCAATGTCTCAGCCTGTCAGGCAAAGTCACAGCGTGTCAGATAAAGTAACAGCGTGTCAGGCAAAGTCACAGCGTGTCAGGCAAAGTCACAGAGTGTCAGGCAAAGTCACAGCGCGTCAGGTAAAGTCACAGGGTGCCAGGCAAAGTCACAGCGTGTCAGGCAAAGTCACAGCGTGTCAGGCAAAGTCACAGCGTGTCAGGCAAAGTCAAAGCTATTTGACATGGTGTCACGGTGACCGACAATGACGTTGTAAAACACGCAACTGCAAAATTAACGACGAATAACTGAAACAGTCACCGCCGCACTTGGCTAATAGCAATTATGTGGCAATTAGTGACGTAAATGTAATAAGATGTTATGTTAAAAAAACGCCCAAACTCGTCACCGACATATTCCTGTCGGTCGCCGTGACAAGGTGTAAATTATTGTTACTTTTCAACAAAAAAAGGTGTTAGTTCGCGCGTCGTAACGTGCTGGGTTCTAATAATCATGTGATACATTATAAAACTCGGCGCCGTGCCAATGTTTCGTGTTCATACATAACATTGATTACAAGGCAATTGCTTCGGGTGTGCTTTTTTAATGTTATCACATCTCATTATCAGACATCAGAGTGCCAGATTACGACATGGAGACGTCGCTACACTGAACACATGCAATGATCGGAACTGTTTGATCTGCGTGCGTTGTCCGCTTTTCCCCCTCGGCACCTAGGCCTGGGTGTTCGGTACATATCGGCCGACAACGATTTGGACCTAGACGCGTCCGGACAAAATGTTCTAATACTAATACATGTGCGGATCCAGGGGACGTGAGGGGCACTTGCTCCCTCAGAGCTTTGAAATTTGCCCCGAGTAAGAAAGCGACACCGACCTGGTCGTCGAACTTCCATCCGTCAGGTGTCAGCACCCAGTCGACGACGTTCACCGAGATGGCGTCCTCCAAACCCTTCAGTTTGCGCATGATGAGGGTGCGGTGGGCCCACGGACAGCCGAGAGCCACGTACATGTGATAGCGGCCAGCCTCGGGCGTGAACTCGGAGTCATCTGTTTGTGACAAATGATAGTAGTGTCAGTTGTGATATATACGTTGACATTTTAATATTTCAGCAATATTCCTTTATAAGTTTACATTCTGATCGGGCGCGGTGTGTCGTGGTTAGACCACTCTCTATAAGATAAGTGTTGGGCGCAAGACGAGTGGGGACGAAGGCATGATGAGTGGTGTTACATTGTTCAGTGAAATCTGCGTAGAATAAACATATTTAAAGTCGCGGAAATCAAATGTGTACATGTCTGACTGTCGGTCTCTATGTCTTTCTGACCGCCCCCCTTTCTCTTTCCCTCCTTCCCTGCCTCCCTCTCCTTCTCTCCCACTCCACTCCTCTCTCTCTCCTCCTCCTCCTCTCTCTCACATCTCTCCCCTTTTCTCTCCTTCTCTCCATCTTCCCTCCTCTCTCTCTCTCCGTCCATCCGTCCCTCCCTCCGTCCCTCCTTCCCTCCCTCCTTCCCTCCCTCCCACCCTCCATCCCTCACTCCCTCCCTCCCTCCCTCCACCCCTCCCTCCCTCCCTCCTTCCCTCCCTCCTTCACTCTCTCCCTCCCTCCCTCCCTCTCTCCGTCTCTCCCTCCCTCCCTCCCTCCCTGCCTCTCTCCCTCTCTCCCTCACTCCCTTCCTCTCCCCGTCCCTCCCTCTCTCCCTCCCTCTTTCCCTCCTTTCCTCCATTCCCCCTCCCCCCTTCCGCCCCCTCTATCTCTCTCCATCTTCCCCTCCCTCCCTCCCTCCCTCCCTCCCTCCCTCCCTCCCTCCCTCCCTCCCTCCCTCCCTCCCTCCCTCCCTCCTTCATTCACTCCCTCCCTCCCTCTCTCCCTCTCTCCCTCCCTCCCTCCCTCCCTGCCTCTCTCCCTCTCTCCCTCTCTCCCTCTCTCCCTCTCTCCCTCACTCCCTTCCTCTCTCCGTCCCTTCCTCCCTTCCTCCCTCTCTCACTCCTTTCCTCCATTCCCCCTCCCTCCTTCCGCCCCTTCTATCTATCTCCATCTTCCCCTCCCTCCCTCCCTCCCTCCCTCCACCCCTCCCTCTCTCCCTCCCTCCCTCCTTCACTCCCTCCCTCCCTCACTCCCTCACTCCCTCCCTCCCTCCCTCCCTCCCTCCCTGCCTCTCTCCCTCACTCCCTTCCTCCCTCCTTCACTCACTCCCTCCCTCCCTCCCTCCCTCTCTCCCTCTCTCTCCCTCCCTCCCTCCCTCCCTGCCTCTCTCCCTCTCTCCCTCACTCCCTTCCTCAAAAGGCTTAAAGTTTCCACCAGAGACGTCACGCTATGGTTGCCTTTGATATTATGGGACCCGTGTTCGGTGAATGGTGATCATGTGCCGTGCTAAGTGAGTATGTCACAGCGGTGGCCATACGCAATGTTCAAGTGAGCGAGCGAGCCCTCCTCTTTCCGCCCGTCTGTCCCTGCCTCCCTTTCCCCTATCACTTCTACCCCATCCTCCCTCCATCCCCTATCCCTCCTACCCCTCTCATTCTCCAGCCCTCCCCCTCCCAGCCTCCATTCTCCCTACTCTCTATTTTGCCAATATCTATGTTCCTTTACCCCTCTGTCTGTATGTGTTTCTATTTGTGTCTGTCTGTCTGTCTTTGTGTAGTTGTCTGTCTGTCTTTTTATGTCGTTACTGTCTGGCCCGTCCCCTGCCTGTCTTCTCACTCTCTCTAATCGAGCTTATTTCCGTGGCAACGATAGTGTCGCTATAAATTACTCATGCTCAGCCTTAAGCGAGAGTGCCCCAAACAATGGGGGTTTTGTCGACTCCTAGTTACATTAAAAACAGTAGATCTTGTGCATACAGCTGCTAAAGGTGTGGAACAGGGTCATCACAAATATAATAATACCAAAAACGGAGTTCACTAACTACATACTGGGGATGTTGCTTTTGTTTTTTTGGGTTTCGTTTTTAATGCACCGATTACGTGTCAGTGTACTCAATTTATCGATGACGTAATAACGTTTAAGGGCATAGTTGAATTTGGCAACACTGTGCAAGACCGTTCGACTAGCAATCAACTGTATACTATTATGTGAACGAACGTTTAGTGCGAAGCAATCGCAACTCAACTATAATATTAACCGCCTTTAGTGGTTCTATGGAATTTATTCGGCACAACTTAATAACATAGCTGTTAATACATTAAAATGAAACATATTTTTAAATGATCGTCAACGTCAATTATTGGTGTAATATTATGAATAATAATAATAAAACATGTTCTATGGCTTTGGTTATTGTTATTATTATTACAAAACAATCATTCCAAATAACAACTATTACCGTACCTGCTACGTGATCGTTGAATCCAGTCGACGCTATGGGCGACGCTTTCTTGGCTTTAGGTTGGGCGGCATAGTGACGCCGTCCACTGTCCACGCTGGTCAGTGCGGTTTGACCACCACACAGCAACGCCTTGACCGCTTCGCTGGAGAGTCGCCTCGTCTGACACAGCACTACGGCACGACTTAGGCTGGACAACATGTCTATTGATGGATTTCCCTTCTCGCTTCTTGTTTCAACGTGTTAGTCTGAAAGCGACGATCGGGTGTAAGGAGAGGATGGAAATATACAGAGTTTGGCAAGTGTCCGCCATCTTGGCTAGCGTTCAACAGGCGCTTCTCAACCAGGTTAGAGTCGAGTAGTTCTCTCGTATAAACTACTCCAGTGCTTTTATTGACTGAATACCATTACACAAGCTACACGATATATAAATGTACACATTTATAGAGAGCACCGATACATCGATTCAATTATAACTGGCACTTTAGATTATGACATCACGAATAAAAAGCGATTACTTACATTAAAACATGCTGTCAACATTCAAATAAAACATCACCGACATAGCACAACGTAACAATACGGACATTGTGCTTACGGCGGCAGGTTTTATTTATAGGCCTTATTGTTATTAATTAAAACAGAGAACATCCATTTCTGAAATGATATCCAAATAAAATGTAGAGGTAACATATAGCACGCACACGAGAACACCCCGCCCTCCATTGACACCCCTCTCCCAGGCCGGAGACACGCACTCTTCCATTATTTACGATCTACGTATGCGTGTAACCTTATCTAACCATATATAATTGAACATTGCACAGTCACACCGTGATACGATCTCTCTCCGGCGAACGATAGAATGCGTCACGTTGAAAACAGCAGTTAATACGAAGTCAACCAAACAAATGCAAGTATTGTTTTCCATTCAGTAGAATTCGTGTTGCACCAGAACACACGTGGGTTATACATGAGTGCAGGTGACTGTAGATAGATGAACATGTTTGGACTTACAAGAAGCGATGTATTGCCTATATTTGTTTTGGTAAGAACTGCGTACGTGAACATGTTTATTAGATATTCATTTTATAAACGTTTAATTAATCCCTACTTGTGCAGAGAGTACAATAAACTGTAGACCTCGATGCACAATTGGGTTGTTTAGATGCGTATAACATATACCACAAACAGATTTACTTTATGTGATGCATTTATAAGGATTTGCCTCTTCTCGGGACGGGGGTGTGATACAAATTATAAATGGAAACAATAACGTTATGAGAACACCCCGGACGTTTACCTTGGCAACATACATGTTTAACAGGCTCGGTAAACAGAAGCAAATGAAACTGAAAACGCATCGAGCACTTGGCATAACCGTCGATAAGGATAACCCTAGATTATGACTGTCCGAGCTCAAAGTATCGTTTATAAATACCCGTGAGAAGACGCCAATGTGTTTTTCAGTTACATAACACCTCTTTTTAACAACCTCCGCGCATACCTAAAGATTGAACACAACTACACATCGACTAACTGGTATTTGATATGCAGATTTGGAACATATTTTGTCTAATATGGCAAGCTCCCGGTGTTTGTAAAGAGATCTCTCAATTTTATTTACATACAATTATTGTGTATTATATTTATATTAGCAATGTAACTAGTCACACGTTGTTTCTTGCTTGACAGTACGTTACACAATTTCACAGTAACAATGACATAATAATTCGAAAAAGACAGTGGCGTGGCCCTGTTTACCAATAGTTCATACCTCTTCGCAGAAGACTGTCTTGACTTTATAACCACGCAGAAATCTGTCTTGACTTTATAACCAAGGCTGGTGAGTAGCGACACGGTTAAGCAACGATTCTGTATGTACGGATGCTTCATGCGGATGCGGTATGCGACAACAAATGGCTATAGAGAGAATTCATAGGAGTGATTCCATGTGTGCGGATGCGTTTTGTCGTGCGATTCAAATCGTATCCGCACACGATTCGGGCAGGAAATTCCCAGGATTGACGTCATTATATGGTGACGTAGGTATTGAGGATTGAAGCATGCCGGCTCGGAAACTCCCAACAGTTCGAGTAGAAGCATTGGTGGAGGAAGTGCGTCATCACCCTATTTTATATTTTTATGCTGAATGTACACGCCGCCTAGACAGAAGCATTGGTGGAGGAAGTGCGTCATCACCCTATTTTATATTTTTATGCTGAATGTACACGCCGCCTAGACGGAAGCGGAAAGAGAAAACGCGCTGCTTCCGCACGCATGGAATCACACAAAACGCACTCGGTATGACGAATCCGCATGACGAATCAGTATGCCGCATCAGCATGCTGCACCCCTACATATGGAATCTTAGCTTTAGGGAACATGTTTTTAACGTGTTCCTGATTTAGCCTGTGGTATTGGCAATCATTCGATCACAGACCGGGTGAAATTGTTTGCGATCCTTCTATTATCTGGAAATGTCACGGCATCCGTAGTATGGCAGGACTCGGTACAGCCACATCACAGGTTAAAGGGCGAGCATTCTGCAACAAAGTGGGCCACCGCACCCGTCTGGCACTGAACACCGAGACGACTGTTTCATTTAGCAGAAAATTAGTCATCTTTACAAAAACAAACATCATATCACATCTTTACAAAATAGACCGATGTTTTAAAGCCGTCGCTCTACTTGACTGCGTTGACTGACGTCATACCAAAGCACGTAGATACGTTTACTTGCTATGGTCAAACTCATACAGTGCTCAGCTAGTGCCCTAGTATTTGAAAGCGTTACTGATGCATATCTAGAATTCGTATTTCCCGGGTGATGGTTGTCACGTACGCAGCGTGACTAGGCTACCGTGACTCAGAATCACTCTGATGAATGAGAATGTTTTATTAATCGCGAATTCGCTCGCTGAAGGAATCGCCGGCTTACGCGCAGAGAGCAAAAATAGAAGTCTGGTATAGATACATAAATCAGCGCTCATTGGCGTTCTGATATGACACGAACGAAGACAACCTCCTATGCCGCCACCGCCAACGCCAACGCCACCGCCACAAATAAACTTGGAATTTAGTCTAGGTATATATCGTTCGAATGGGAACGTAAAAGAGGAAATCTCTTGAAACCTGGTGTATGAAACCTTGAGCGCGGGAGACTGAAATATCCCTTGGGAAATATAATAATTATTAATGTGGAAGGATTAAAGGCATACTCTCAACGCATACTCATTTTTAGGTATGTGCCAATACACACACATACACAAACGCACGCACGCACGCACACACACACACACACACACACACACACACACACACACACACACACACACACACACACACTCTGACACTACTTTAGGGTAATATAAAATAGGCACACATCAATACCATTCGAAATATTCTTTAAACATTAACAGCAGGAGAAAACATATTCTACCTTACGCAATCCTTTATTCCAAACTCAGTTATCGCCTATATTATTTGTCACAGTATTATTCGACTGTTGATACCTTTACCTCGACATATAGTCAGTTAACATGTTTCCAAAGACGCTTGTCACAAAGTTCTTGGTGTGTCAGAGGAACTGACGGTGAATATGGAAACACTGACTTACAGGTGGGAGCGATGGTCACGGACGCAAGAGTGGTGGCCTTTTAACCACTGGTTTTGCTTCTTGTCGACGTGGTTGCTTTCCTGTCAAGGGTGTGTATATCAGCAATATCGTCACTGACTCCATACAGGAGCTTATAGCAGAAACCGGATTGACCCACAGTATAACGACATGCCTTTAGTACATATGGCAACGAAATACTCTGCTCCAAGTTACGTGGTCAACAGTGTGACGTAACGCAAGGGGATTTGTTTGATGTAGACGTAGCCTATTCGTGAACCAGTGGTAAATGACTAGACTCGATGAGAATAAGACCTTTATACACTGTTTAGATAGCGACAAGCGGAATACGAATATTAATTAGTAATTAATATAATAATTCTACGGATTCCAACGAAGAAAATGCAGGATGAATGTCAGTTGAAGTACGAATCCATATAGTAATTATACTACAAAATAACGTGAACCCTGCTAAACAATACTATACCTGTCACCGTAAAACACAAAAACATCAAATGTCAGCGACGTGGAAAAACATTACACATTTCGTTTACACGTCGGTTTAGGATATTTTCGAAGTTATCGATCCATAAGGCACCATTGTGTTTTTGTTAAGTGAGGCTATGACATACATTTGATTTTGACGATCATCTCCGAAGCAGAACCAACAATCTGGAATGAACTGCCCATTACTTGTAATTCATCTGAAACTATCAGAAACAAAACCGAAGACTTATTTATGTGAAATTGCGCTCTATGTCCTAGACGGGCCCTTTCTCTAATGATGACTCTTGACGTCACTGTTCCTGATTTTATCTACTGTTACTTGTTTATTGCACCCCTGAGCTCTGGAACCTGGTGATATATGCGCACTGGACGTCAACTGTTATTTTTAACCAGGTGAAATTCTATAGTGCAGGAGGGGGCGCGCGAGCGTATAGTGGTTACCCGGGTATTGATCTCGGGGCGCCGGCATGTCAGGCGGATGTGCTATCCGCCTGACATGCCGGCGCCCCGAGATCAATACCCGGAAAAAACCTGGCTCTCAACATTGGGGACTGTGTATCCCTTATGACTCGGAGATCACGTTGATGTCGGCCCCGTCTCAACTTGTGTTGTAAAAGAACCACTGAGGACGTCAAGCACCCTGGCATTGACCACCCTCATTGCAAGGATAGAAAGGTCTGTTTGGCGATAATGTTCTGAAAAAGGCTGGCTAGTTGAACGAGACCTCATAAGATCATAACATTGTAACCACAATATGTATACACTAGTCAGTTAATAGAACGTTGCCGAGTGCTGGAAACAACTAGGCAGGCTGCACTTACCAGCGCTTATGAAATGGGCGATAATGTGCTTATAGGGCACACACTAGACCCACCTCTCTGTGGTTGTTGTCGTGTTCCGTCTTGCGAAGTACTTTGCCTTTGGTCAATGTCTTCTAACCAAAGCAATTGTGCGTTGCGAAGCAAAATATATAGTAGGACCCTACCTCGTGGTTAGTACGTGCCCAGTGTACACTGTATATCGGACGTGACCAGCCTCCACACCACATAAATAGTGTTTATGACTATTTCAGTGCAAGTACGAATGTGCACTTAATTACATAACATTTCTTTAGAATTTTGCTTGCTTGTATGTGTAGTTAACCAATGAATAGGATATATTTAACATATATCAAAAATAACTAATTATACCTACATTTAAAGCATTAATGATGCCTCATTTTGAATATTGTATATTGTATGCAAGCTTGTATGGCAAAACATCGCCTTAGTGAATTTGGTCTGGCTGGCAACATTTTACCTGAGTGCCATGGAGATTAAGAGAAGGTCAAAATACGTTTCTAAAATATTGACCCGTTGTGAAATATTAATAAAACTAGTTGTTCCCACTTTAGAAAGAATTATAGGATACGGATTAACAACAACGAAGGAATAGTTTATATTAGATACCCGAAGTAGTAAGACGGGGTTTTTGGAGGGGTATCCAGTGGTGTTTCGGAGTCATTTTTGGTTGATATTAGGGAGGTTTCGAAAGCCGCCCCCCTGAGCAAAGTGAGTAGTCACGTGACCCTATGTGTGAGCGTATGTAGCGCGCCCTCTGGCGGTTGAGTGAGCAGTCATGGAAGTCCTGTCGTGTATATGAAGAACGAAAGACCAAAGAGGAAAGTATAATAACGAAAGATCAAAGGGGAAAGGTGTTGAAAAGAATGAAAGATCAAAGAGAAAAGCCGCCCCCCGGAGTGCATGTGTGTGTGTGTGTGTGTGTGTGTGTGTGTGTGTGTGTGTGTGTGTGTGTGTGTGCGTGTGTGAATAATGTTTATAAACCGTATATATATATGAAACTTTTAAATATGTGAGGTATGTATGTATGTATGTATGTATGTATGAAGAATTAGTGCTAAGGGAATAACCGACAAAAAAACCACAGTTTGAAAGTTGATTAGGTTTTTAATAAAGAGCGTTCATCAACAACATGTTAGTGTTCAAAAAGCACAGTTGAATAGTTTGTTTTATAATTATCGTCCATCAATAACATGTTAGCGTTCAACATTGATCTCAGCATCCCTGATCTCAGCATCCCACGGGTGAGCGAACACCGCGCTAGAGGTCGTGAGCTTACGGATGTGAATGATGATATATGTTCGTTAATGAAACACGGTTATTGCAGTTGTTTAAGCCAATCGAATACGCGGCAATCGTTTGCTATCAGATCAGTGCCGAAACCTTTTACGAAATCCTTCATGACAACTCCACGACATCGAAACATGAGATAAGCAACACAGTATTGTCCACAAACGTTAGACACGGGGCTCTGCAGTCTCTTAGAATGATGAGTCCACGTTACACAATGTTTATTCAAGAAGCGACAAAACTCGACGTGCTGCGGCGGCAGACCGTACGAGCAGAAGTATTCGCCGCAACCGTCGGCGTCTACGTAGATCGCTATCCAATGTTCACCGGGTTTACCCATGTATGAAAGAAGAATTAGTGCTAAGGGAATAAGCGACAAAAACCACAGTTTGAAAGTTGATTACCTTTTTAATAATGAGTGTTCATCAACAACATGTTCAAAAACCACAGTTTGAAAGTTGATTAGGTAATTATCGTTCAACAGAAAGTTGATTAGCTTTTTAATAATGAGTGTTCATCAACAACATGTTCAAAAACCACATTTTAAAATGATTAAATAATTATCGTTCAGCATTGGTCGCAGGAGTATCCCAATCTTCAACAACATCCTCCATCGGAGAGGGAACAGGGTCTGCATCAAAGCGAGTCCGTGTCGCTAGGAGTTCGCGCATTACGTGGCAGAAATACGACCACGCCAGTGGCTCGTGTAAGTCTGCCTATGTTGTATCGTGTATAACGAACATGTTGGAAGGTGGACCATGAGAGATAATTAAGTATACTGAAAGGTGTGTGAATAATGTTTATAAATATATATATATATATGAAACTTTAAAATATGTATGTATGTGTGTATGTATGTATGTAAGAAAGAAGGATTATATATAAGGTAATAACCAACAAACACCACAGTTTGAAAGTTGAATAGTTTTATTAACATCAGGGATCGATTACATCAACGAAACCATCATCATCATCATCTGTCTCCGGACACCAATTTTCGACATCCCCCGTGTCCAGGGGGGCAACAGGGTCGGGGTCAACCCAAGGGTTTGGAGGATCAAACCGGTCCCGTGTCCTCAGCAGTTCAGTCATGACGACACAGAAAGCACATTCATGGTAGTCGTGGAGTTCTTCTTCTCTGGAACATATATGAAAACTTTGAAAATATCGTCTCTGAAACATATATGAAAACTTTGAAAATGATATTATATATTGTGCGAAGTACAACCGGTGGGAATAGACCAGCGATGTAACCAGACACCGCGTAGGTAGCCAACACGATAACAGGGCAAGCTAGGGCAACAGACGAGAGAGATAAGAATGGACTATGACACAATATGTAGACGTCGCCTGACGCGATCGGTAACCAGACACCACGTAGCAAGCCGAAACGACAAGAGGGCAGGCTAGGTCAACATACGCATAGATAAGAAAGGACTGTGACACAACATGTATATAATTTTGTTAGGTTTATATACGCAAACCCGATAGAGGCGTTATGTCTTTTCAATCACGAGACAGTGCAAAAACATGAGAAGAGACAAGACCAGCTCAAGCACAGTACACACTAGCTGAGAAGGAGGTAAAGAAAGCCACCAAAAGAGATTTGACAAGCTCAAGCACAGAAGGGAGACAGAGGAGGATAGGAAGGCAGAGAAGGCGAGGGAAGAGAGGAAAGGGAGACAGAGGAGGATAGGAAGGCAGAGAAGGCGAGGAAAGAGAGGAGAGGGAGACAGGAGGATAGGAAGGGAGAGAAGGCGAGGAAAGAGAGGTGAGGGAGACAGGAGAGGATAGGAAGGCAGAGGAGGCGAGGGAAGAGAGGAGAGGGAGACAGAGGAAGATAGGAAGGCAGAGAAGGCGAGGAAAGAGAGGAGAGGGAGACAGAGGAGGATAGGAAGGCAGAGAAGGCGAGGGAAGAGAGGAGAGGGAGGCAAAGGAGGATAGGAAGGCAGAGGAGGCGAGGAAAGAGAGGAGAGGGAGACAGGGGAGGATAGGAAGGCAGAGATGGCGAGGGAAGAGAGGAGAGGGAGACAGAGGAGGATAGGAAGGCGAGGAAAGAGAGGAGAGGGAGACAGAGGAGGATAGGAAGGCAGAGGAGGCGAGGAAAGAGAGGAGAGGGAGACAGAGGAGGATAGGAAGGCAGAGGAGGCGAGGAAAGAGAGGAGAGGGAGACAGAGGAGGATAGGAAGGCAGAGAAGGCGAAGAAAGAGAGAAGTGGGAGACAGGGGAGGATAGGAAGGCAGAGAAGGCGAGGAAAGAGAGGAGAGGGAGACAGAGGAGGATAGGAAGGCAGAGGAGGCAAGGAAAGAGAGGAGAGGGAGACAGAGGAGGATAGTAAGGCAGAGAAGGCGAGGGAAGAGAGGAGAGGTAGACAGAGGAGGATAGGAAGGCAGTGAAGGCGAAGAAAGAGAGAAGTGGGAGACAGGGGAGGATAGGAAGGCAGAGAAGGCGAGGGAAGAGAGGAGAGGGATACAGAGGAGGATAGGAAGGCAGAGAAGGCGAGGAAATACTTGGGAGGTCAAGCGTATGTTAAGCGATAAAATACAAAGTTTGCAGCACTTACTTATTGGAGACGTATAATATTCATCTTGTCCTCGGGACATGCCTTGTCGTGAGCGCTCGCCATCTTCAGCTGTCGGAGTGAAGTTGCGTTGTTCGAAGTCGGTAGAAAGTAATATGCTCCACTAGAGTTTTGTTAGGTTTATATACGCAAACCCGATAGAGGCGTTATGTCTTTTCAATCACGAGACAGTACAGACAATGGAGTCACGAGTTGAACTCCGCTCTCTACCCGTGATCGTTAGCGGGTGCAGTATGAGATAAGCCGCGTGACTCGACACTCACGAGAAGCCACTACGCTACGTCCATCCATACACGTGTTCCAACTTCCAACAGTTTACTTACCACAATTCTCATTCTTCAAACTGTCACAGGTGCTCGTTAGCGGGTGCATTCCGTACATGGTCTACCCTGTTACATGTCTGCCTTCCATACATGGTCTAGCTTGTTACATGTTTGCCTTCCATACATGGTCTAGCTTGTTACATGTTGACCTTCCATACATGGTCTAGTTTGTTACATGTTTGCCTTCCATACATGCTCTAGCTTGTTACATGTTTGCCTTTCGTACATGGTCTAGCTTGTTACATGTTTGCCATCCATACATGGACTAGCTTGTTACATGTTTGCCTTCCATACATGGACTAGCTTGTTACATGTTTGCCTTCCATACATGGTCTAGCTTGTTACATGTTTGCCATCCATACATGGTCTAGCCTGTTACATGTTTGCCTTTCGTACATGGTCTAGTTTGTTACATGTTGACCTTCCATACATGGACTAGCATGTTACATGTTTGCCCTCCATGTACGGTCTACCTTGTTACATATTTGCCTTTCATACATGGACTAGCTTGTTACATGTTTCCCTTCCATCCATGGTCTAGCTTGCTACATGTTTGCCTTCTGTACATGGTCTAGCTTGTTACATGTCTGCCTTCCATACATGGACTAGCTTGTTACCTGTTTGCTATCCATACATGGTCTAGCTTGTTACATGTTTGCCTTCCATACACGGACTAGCTTGTTACGTGTTTGCCTTCTATACATGGTCTGGCTTGTTACATGTCTGCCTTCCATACATGGTCTAACTTGCTACATGTCTGCCTTCCATACATGGTCTAACTTGTGACATGTTTGCCTTCCATACATGGTCTAGCTTGTTACATGGTTGCCTTCCATACATGGTCTAGCTTGTTACATGTCTGCCTTCCATATATGGTCTAGCTTGTTACATGTTTGCCTTTCATACATGGTCTAGCCTGTTACATGGATGCCTTCCGTACATGGACTAGCTTGTTACATGTTGGCCTTCCGTACATGGTCTAGCTTGTTACAAGTTTGCCTTCCATACATGGTCTACCTTGTTACATGTTTGCCTTCCGTACATGGTCTAGCTTGTTACATGTCTGCATTCCATACATGGACTAGTTTGTTACCTGTTTGCTATCCATACATGGACTAGCTTGTTACATGTTGGCCTTCCGTACATGGTCTAGCTTGTTACAAGTTTGCCTTCCATACATGGTCTAGCTTGTTACATGTTTGCCTTCCGTACATGGTCTTGCTTGTTACATGTCTGCCTTCCATACATGGACTAGCTTGTTACATGTTTGCTATCCATACATGGTCTAGCTTGTTACATGTTTGTCTTCCATACACGGACTAGCTTGTTACATGTTTGCCTTCCATACATGGTCTAGCTTGCTACATGTCTGCCTTCCATACATGATCTAACTTGTGACATGTTTGCCTTCCATACATGGTCTAGCTTGTTACATGTTTGCCTTCCATACACGGACTAGCTTGTTACATGTTTGCCTTCCGTACATGGTTTAGCTTGTTACATGTCTGCCTTCCATATATGGTCTAGCTAGTTACATGTTTGCCTTTCATACATGGTCTAGCCTGTTACATGTCTGCCTTCCGTACATGGACTAGCTTGTTACATGTTGGCCTTCCGTACATGGTCTAGCTTATTACATGTTTGCCTTCCGTACATGGACTAGCTTGTTACATGTTTGCCTTCCATACATGGACTAGCTTGTTACAGGTCTGCCTTTCATACATGGTCTAGCTTGTTACATGTTTGCCTTCCGTACATGGACTAGCTTGTTACATGTTTGCCTTCCATACATGGTCTAGCTTGGCGGAAAGTGAAGGAGCTAGTGTCTGCTGCTGAGGGGGAATTAGCCTGTCACGGGACCGACCTCCTAGTGGAAGTAGTACCACCTGGCGGGTAATGAAGGAGTAATGAGGGAATATTAAAGGCTAATTGACGTAGACTGAGTCTGCTGATATATATCACTCTGGGCTGGAGCACCCATGGGGAAATTTTAAGATGGTGCCCGTCTCCACGTGATCTACCCCCTGGAGGAAAGAAGTGTAAGTAGTAAGGATATTTTATTTGCTATTTTGTTTGTATGACTGCCAGTTTAAATGGTTATTTATTATGATGCCTAAAAAATTGAAACTGATGGCACATTCATTCTGTCATGCATTGTCCGAAATGTCATGTCTCCCTTGTAACACTTTGTCGTGATTGCCCAAAGACACACACTCCCATGTAACACTTTGTGTCACTATTGCCCAAAGACCTCCACTCCAATATAACACTTTGTGTCACTATTGCCCAAAGACCCCCACTCCCATGTAACCTTTGTGACTATTGCCCAAAGTCCCCCACTCGAATGTAACACTTTGTGTCACTATTGCCCAAAGTCCCCCACTCCCATGTAACCTTTGTCACTATTGCCCAAAGACCCCCACTCCCATGTAACACTTTGTCACTATTGCCCAAAGACCCCACCCCCATGTAACAGTGTCACTATTGCCCAAAGACCCACACTCCCATGTAACACGTTGTCACTATTGCCCAAAGACCCCCACTCCCATGTACCACTTTGTCACAAGACCCCCACTCCCATGTACCACTATGTCACTATTGCTCAAAGACCCCCAATTCCATGTAACACTTTGTCACAAGACCCCCACTCCCATGTAACACTTTGTCACAAGACCCCCACTCCCACGTAACACTTTGTCACAAGACCCCCATTCCCATGTAACACTTCGTCACATCACCAGTGTGACATACTTTATGGCTGCCCCCTGTGTATAATCATGAAACATCACATCACAACATCATATCATCTCATCACATCAATACATCATATCATCTCATCACTACATCACATCATCTCATCACATCACTACATCATGTATGTATGTATGTATGTATGTGTATGTACGTATTTTGTGAGTTCTACTATCAAAAGAGTGACATTTTGTGAGTTCTACTGTGGTGTCCTAGCCTTACACGCATGCACGCACCCATGCACCCACCCACCGTCGCCGTCCCCACCCGCCCTCGCCGCCGCCCTTCAGGGAAGGGCAGCCATAAAGTATGTCACACTGGTGATGTGACGAAGTGTTACATGGGAATGGGGGTCTTGTGACAAAGTGTTACGTGGGAGTGGGGGTCTTGTGACAAAGTGTTACATGGGAGTGGGGGTCTTGTGACAAAGTGTTACATGGAATTGGGGGTCTTTGAGCAATAGTGACATAGTGGTACATGGGAGTGGGGGTCTTGTGACAAAGTGGTACATGGGAGTGGGGGTCTTTGGGCAATAGTGACAACGTGTTACATGGGAGTGTGGGTCTTTGGGCAATAGTGACACTGTTACATGGGGGTGGGGTCTTTGGGCAATAGTGACAAAGTGTTACATGGGAGTGGGGGTCTTTGGGCAATAGTGACAAAGGTTACATGGGAGTGGGGGACTTTGGGCAATAGTGACACAAAGTGTTACATTCGAGTGGGGGACTTTGGGCAATAGTCACAAAGGTTACATGGGAGTGGGGGTCTTTGGGCAATAGTGACACAAAGTGTTATATTGGAGTGGAGGTCTTTGGGCAATAGTGACACAAAGTGTTACATGGGAGTGGTGTGTCTTTGGGCAATCACGACAAAGTGTTACAAGGGAGACATGACATTTCGGACAATGCATGACAGAATGAATGTGCCATCAGTTTCAATTTTTTAGGCATCATAATAAATAACCATTTAAACTGGCAGTCATACAAACAAAATAGCAAATAAAATATCCTTACTACTTACACTTCTTTCCTCCAGGGGGTAGATCACGTGGAGACGGGCACCATCTTAAAATTTCCCCATGGGTGCTCCAGCCCAGAGTGATATATATCAGCAGACTCAGTCTACGTCAATTAGCCTTTAATATTCCCTCATTACTCCTTCATTACCCGCCAGGTGGTACTACTTCCACTAGGAGGTCGGTCCCGTGACAGGCTAATTCCCCCTCAGCAGCAGACACTAGCTCCTTCACTTTCCGCCAAGCTAGACCATGTATGGAAGGCAAACATGTAACAAGCTAGTCCATGTACGGAAGGCAAACATGTAACAAGCTAGACCATGTATGAAAGGCAGACCTGTAACAAGCTAGTCCATGTATGGAAGGCAAACATGTAACAAGCTAGTCCATGTACGGAAGGCAAACATGTAATAAGCTAGACCATGTACGGAAGGCCAACATGTAACAAGCTAGTCCATGTACGGAAGGCAGACATGTAACAGGCTAGACCATGTATGGAAGGCAAACATGTAACAAGCTAGTCCATGTACGGAAGGCAAACATGTAACAAGCTAGACCATGTATGAAAGGCAGACCTGTAACAAGCTAGTCCATGTATGGAAGGCAAACATGTAACAAGCTAGTCCATGTACGGAAGGCAAACATGTAATAAGCTAGACCATGTACGGAAGGCCAACATGTAACAAGCTAGTCCATGTACGGAAGGCAGACATGTAACAGGCTAGACCATGTATGAAAGGCAAACATGTAACTAGCTAGACCATATATGGAAGGCAGACATGTAACAAGCTAAACCATGTACGGAAGGCAAACATGTAACAAGCTAGTCCGTGTATGGAAGGCAAACATGTAACAAGCTAGACCATGTATGGAAGGCAAACATGTCACAAGTTAGATCATGTATGGAAGGCAGACATGTAGCAAGCTAGACCATGTATGGAAGGCAGACATGTAACAAGCCAGACCATGTATGGAAGGCAAACATGTAACAAGCTAGTCCGTGTATGGAAGACAAACATGTAACAAGCTAGACCATGTATGGATAGCAAACATGTAACAAGCTAGTCCATGTATGGAAGGCAGACATGTAACAAGCAAGACCATGTACGGAAGGCAAACATGTAACAAGCTAGACCATGTATGGAAGGCAAACTTGTAACAAGCTAGACCATGTACGGAAGGCCAACATGTAACAAGCTAGTCCATGTATGGATAGCAAACAGGTAACAAACTAGTCCATGTATGGAATGCAGACATGTAACAAGCTAGACCATGTACGGAAGGCAAACATGTAACAAGGTAGACCATGTATGGAAGGCAAACTTGTAACAAGCTAGACCATGTACGGAAGGCCAACATGTAACAAGCTAGTCCATGTACGGAAGGCATCCATGTAACAGGCTAGACCATGTATGAAAGGCAAACATGTAACAAGCTAGACCATATATGGAAGGCAGACATGTAACAAGCTAGACCATGTATGGAAGGCAACCATGTAACAAGCTAGACCATGTATGGAAGGCAAACATGTCACAAGTTAGACCATGTATGGAAGGCAGACATGTAGCAAGTTAGACCATGTATGGAAGGCAGACATGTAACAAGCCAGACCATGTATAGAAGGCAAACACGTAACAAGCTAGTCCGTGTATGGAAGGCAAACATGTAACAAGCTAGACCATGTATGGATAGCAAACAGGTAACAAGCTAGTCCATGTATGGAAGGCAGACATGTAACAAGCTAGACCATGTACAGAAGGCAAACATGTAGCAAGCTAGACCATGGATGGAAGGGAAACATGTAACAAGCTAGTCCATGTATGAAAGGCAAATATGTAACAAGGTAGACCGTACATGGAGGGCAAACATGTAACATGCTAGTCCATGTATGGAAGGTCAACATGTAACAAACTAGACCATGTACGAAAGGCAAACATGTAACAGGCTAGACCATGTATGGATGGCAAACATGTAACAAGCTAGACCATGTATGGAAGGCAAACATGTAACAAGCTAGTCCATGTATGGAAGGCAAACATGTAACAAGCTAGTCCATGTATGGATGGCAAACATGTAACAAGCTAGACCATGTACGAAAGGCAAACATGTAACAAGCTAGAGCATGTATGGAAGGCAAACATGTAACAAACTAGACCATGTATGGAAGGTCAACATGTAACAAGCTAGACCATGTATGGAAGGCAAACATGTAACAAGCTAGACCATGTATGGAAGGCAGACATGTAACAGGGTAGACCATGTACGGAATGCACCCGCTAACGAGCACCTGTGACAGTTTGAAGAATGAGAATTGTGGTAAGTAAACTGTTGGAAGTTGGAACACGTGTATGGATGGACGTAGCGTAGTGGCTTCTCGTGAGTGTCGAGTCACGCGGCTTATCTCATACTGCACCCGCTAACGATCACGGGTAGAGAGCGGAGTTCAACTCGTGACTCCATTGTCTGTACTGTCTCGTGATTGAAAAGACATAACGCCTCTATCGGGTTTGCGTATATAAACCTAACAAAACTCTAGTGGAGCATATTACTTTCTACCGACTTCGAACAACGCAACTTCACTCCGACAGCTGAAGATGGCGAGCGCTCACGACAAGGCATGTCCCGAGGACAAGATGAATATTATACGTCTCCAATAAGTAAGTGCTGCAAACTTTGTATTTTATCGCTTAACATACGCTTGACCTCCCAAGTATTTCCTCGCCTTCTCTGCCTTCCTATCCTCCTCTGTATCCCTCTCCTCTCTTCCCTCGCCTTCTCTGCCTTCCTATCCTCCCCTGTCTCCCACTTCTCTCTTTCTTCGCCTTCTCTGCCTTCCTATCCTCCTCTGTCTACCTCTCCTCTCTTCCCTCGCCTTCTCTGCCTTACTATCCTCCTCTGTCTCCCTCTCCTCTCTTTCCTTGCCTCCTCTGCCTTCCTATCCTCCTCTGTCTCCCTCTCCTCTCTTTCCTCGCCTTCTCTGCCTTCCTATCCTCCCCTGTCTCCCACTTCTCTCTTTCTTCGCCTTCTCTGCCTTCCTATCCTCCTCTGTCTCCCTCTCCTCTCTTTCCTCGCCTCCTCTGCCTTCCTATCCTCCTCTGTCTCCCTCTCCTCTCTTTCCTCGCCTCCTCTGCCTTCCTATCCTCCTCTGTCTCCCTCTCCTCTCTTTCCTCGCCTTCCTATCCTCCTCTGTCTCCCTCTCCTCTCTTCCCTCGCCATCTCTGCCTTCCTATCCTCCCCTGTCTCCCTCTCCTCTCTTTCCTCGCCTCCTCTGCCTTCCTATCCTCCTTTGCCTCCCTCTCCTCTCTTCCCTCGCCTTCTCTGCCTTCCTATCCTCCTCTGTCTCCCTCTCCTCTCTTTCCTCGCCTTCTCTGCCTTCCTATCTTCCTCTGTCTCCCTCTCCTCTCTTTCCTCGCCTTCCTATCCTCCTCTGTCTCCCTCTCCTCTCTTCCCTCGCCATCTCTGCCTTCCTATCCTCCCCTGTCTCCCTCTCCTCTCTTTCCTCGCCTCCTCTGCCTTCCTATCCTCCTTTGCCTCCCTCTCCTCTCTTCCCTCGCCTTCTCTGCCTTCCTATCCTCCTCTGTCTCCCTCTCCTCTCTTTCCTCGCCTTCTCTGCCTTCCTATCTTCCTCTGTCTCCCTCTCCTCTCTTCCCTCGCCTCCTCTGCCTTCCTATCCTCTCCTGTCTCCCTCTCCTCTCTTTCCTCGCCTTCTCTCCCTTCCTATCCTCCTGTCTCCCTCTCCTCTCTTTCCTCGCCTTCTCTGCCTTCCTATCCTCCTCTGTCTCCCTTTCCTCTCTTCCCTCGCCTTCTCTGCCTTCCTATCCTCCTCTGTCTCCCTTCTGTGCTTGAGCTTGTCAAATCTCTTTTGGTGGCTTTCTTTACCTCCTTCTCAGCTAGTGTGTACTGTGCTTGAGCTGGTCTTGTCTCTTCTCATGTTTTTGCACTGTCTCGTGATTGAAAAGACATAACGCCTCTATCGGGTTTGCGTATATAAACCTAACAAAACTATATACATGTTGTGTCACAGTCCTTTCTTATCTATGCGTATGTTGACCTAGCCTGCCCTCTTGTCGTTTCGGCTTGCTACGTGGTGTCTGGTTACCGATCGCGTCAGGCGACGTCTACATATTGTGTCATAGTCCATTCTTATCTCTCTCGTCTGTTGCCCTAGCTTGCCCTTTTATCGTGTTGGCTACCTACGCGGTGTCTGGTTACATCGCTGGTCTATTCCCACCGGTTGTACTTCGCACAATATATAATATCATTTTCAAAGTTTTCATATATGTTTCAGAGACGATATTTTCAAAGTTTTCATATATGTTCCAGAGAAGAAGAACTCCACGACTACCATGAATGTGCTTTCTGTGTCGTCATGACTGAACTGCTGAGGACACGGGACCGGTTTGATCCTCCAAACCCTTGGGTTGACCCCGACCCTGTTGCCCCCCTGGACACGGGGGATGTCGAAAATTGGTGTCCGGAGACAGATGATGATGATGATGGTTTCGTTGATGTAATCGATCCCTGATGTTAATAAAACTATTCAACTTTCAAACTGTGGTGTTTGTTGGTTATTACCTTATATATAATCCTTCTTTCATACATACATACATACACACATACATACATATTTTAAAGTTTCATATATATATATATATTTATAAACATTATTCACACACCTTTCAGTATACTTAATTATCTCTCATGGTCCACCTTCCAACATGTTCGTTATACACGATACAACATAGGCAGACTTACACGAGCCACTGGCGTGGTCGTATTTCTGCCACGTAATGCGCGAACTCCTAGCGACACGGACTCGCTTTGATGCAGACCCTGTTCCCTCTCCGATGGAGGATGTTGTTGAAGATTGGGATACTCCTGCGACCAATGCTGAACGATAATTACTTAATCATTTTAAAATGTGGTTTTTGAACATGTTGTTGATGAACACTCATTATTAAAAAGCTAATCAACTTTCAGTTGAACGATAATTACCTAATCAACTTTCAAACTGTGGTTTTTGAACATGTTGTTGATGAACACTCATTATTAAAAAGGTAATCAACTTTCAAACTGTGGTTTTTGTCGCTTATTCCCTTAGCACTAATTCTTCTTTCATACATGGGTAAACCCGGTGAACATTGGATAGCGATCTACGTAGACGCCGACGGTTGCGGCGAATACTTCTGCTCGTACGGTCTGCCGCCGCAGCACGTCGAGTTTTGTCGCTTCTTGAATAAACATTGTGTAACGTGGACTCATCATTCTAAGAGACTGCAGAGCCCCGTGTCTAACGTTTGTGGACAATACTGTGTTGCTTATCTCATGTTTCGATGTCGTGGAGTTGTCATGAAGGATTTCGTAAAAGGTTTCGGCACTGATCTGATAGCAAACGATTGCCGCGTATTCGATTGGCTTAAACAACTGCAATAACCGTGTTTCATTAACGAACATATATCATCATTCACATCCGTAAGCTCACGACCTCTAGCGCGGTGTTCGCTCACCCGTGGGATGCTGAGATCAGGGATGCTGAGATCAATGTTGAACGCTAACATGTTATTGATGGACGATAATTATAAAACAAACTATTCAACTGTGCTTTTTGAACACTAACATGTTGTTGATGAACGCTCTTTATTAAAAACCTAATCAACTTTCAAACTGTGGTTTTTTTGTCGGTTATTCCCTTAGCACTAATTCTTCATACATACATACATACATACATACATACCTCACATATTTAAAAGTTTCATATATATATACGGTTTATAAACATTATTCACACACGCACACACACACACACACACACACACACACACACACACACACACACACACACATGCACTCCGGGGGGCGGCTTTTCTCTTTGATCTTTCATTCTTTTCAACACCTTTCCCCTTTGATCTTTCGTTATTATACTTTCCTCTTTGGTCTTTCGTTCTTCATATACACGATAGGACTTCCATGACTGCTCACTCTGCCTTCCTATCCTCCTCTGTCTCCCTCTCCTCTCTTTCCTCGCCTTCTCTGCCTTCCTATCTTCCTCTGTCTCCCTCTCCTCTCTTCCCTCGCCTCCTCTGCCTTCCTATCCTCTCCTGTCTCCCTCTCCTCTCTTTCCTCGCCTTCTCTCCCTTCCTATCCTCCTGTCTCCCTCTCCTCTCTTTCCTCGCCTTCTCTGCCTTCCTATCCTCCTCTGTCTCCCTTTCCTCTCTTCCCTCGCCTTCTCTGCCTTCCTATCCTCCTCTGTCTCCCTTCTGTGCTTGAGCTTGTCAAATCTCTTTTGGTGGCTTTCTTTACCTCCTTCTCAGCTAGTGTGTACTGTGCTTGAGCTGGTCTTGTCTCTTCTCATGTTTTTGCACTGTCTCGTGATTGAAAAGACATAACGCCTCTATCGGGTTTGCGTATATAAACCTAACAAAACTATATACATGTTGTGTCACAGTCCTTTCTTATCTATGCGTATGTTGACCTAGCCTGCCCTCTTGTCGTTTCGGCTTGCTACGTGGTGTCTGGTTACCGATCGCGTCAGGCGACGTCTACATATTGTGTCATAGTCCATTCTTATCTCTCTCGTCTGTTGCCCTAGCTTGCCCTTTTATCGTGTTGGCTACCTACGCGGTGTCTGGTTACATCGCTGGTCTATTCCCACCGGTTGTACTTCGCACAATATATAATATCATTTTCAAAGTTTTCATATATGTTTCAGAGACGATATTTTCAAAGTTTTCATATATGTTCCAGAGAAGAAGAACTCCACGACTACCATGAATGTGCTTTCTGTGTCGTCATGACTGAACTGCTGAGGACACGGGACCGGTTTGATCCTCCAAACCCTTGGGTTGACCCCGACCCTGTTGCCCCCCTGGACACGGGGGATGTCGAAAATTGGTGTCCGGAGACAGATGATGATGATGATGGTTTCGTTGATGTAATCGATCCCTGATGTTAATAAAACTATTCAACTTTCAAACTGTGGTGTTTGTTGGTTATTACCTTATATATAATCCTTCTTTCATACATACATACATACACACATACATACATATTTTAAAGTTTCATATATATATATATATTTATAAACATTATTCACACACCTTTCAGTATACTTAATTATCTCTCATGGTCCACCTTCCAACATGTTCGTTATACACGATACAACATAGGCAGACTTACACGAGCCACTGGCGTGGTCGTATTTCTGCCACGTAATGCGCGAACTCCTAGCGACACGGACTCGCTTTGATGCAGACCCTGTTCCCTCTCCGATGGAGGATGTTGTTGAAGATTGGGATACTCCTGCGACCAATGCTGAACGATAATTACTTAATCATTTTAAAATGTGGTTTTTGAACATGTTGTTGATGAACACTCATTATTAAAAAGCTAATCAACTTTCAGTTGAACGATAATTACCTAATCAACTTTCAAACTGTGGTTTTTGAACATGTTGTTGATGAACACTCATTATTAAAAAGGTAATCAACTTTCAAACTGTGGTTTTTGTCGCTTATTCCCTTAGCACTAATTCTTCTTTCATACATGGGTAAACCCGGTGAACATTGGATAGCGATCTACGTAGACGCCGACGGTTGCGGCGAATACTTCTGCTCGTACGGTCTGCCGCCGCAGCACGTCGAGTTTTGTCGCTTCTTGAATAAACATTGTGTAACGTGGACTCATCATTCTAAGAGACTGCAGAGCCCCGTGTCTAACGTTTGTGGACAATACTGTGTTGCTTATCTCATGTTTCGATGTCGTGGAGTTGTCATGAAGGATTTCGTAAAAGGTTTCGGCACTGATCTGATAGCAAACGATTGCCGCGTATTCGATTGGCTTAAACAACTGCAATAACCGTGTTTCATTAACGAACATATATCATCATTCACATCCGTAAGCTCACGACCTCTAGCGCGGTGTTCGCTCACCCGTGGGATGCTGAGATCAGGGATGCTGAGATCAATGTTGAACGCTAACATGTTATTGATGGACGATAATTATAAAACAAACTATTCAACTGTGCTTTTTGAACACTAACATGTTGTTGATGAACGCTCTTTATTAAAAACCTAATCAACTTTCAAACTGTGGTTTTTTTGTCGGTTATTCCCTTAGCACTAATTCTTCATACATACATACATACATACATACATACATACATACATACCTCACATATTTAAAAGTTTCATATATATATACGGTTTATAAACATTATTCACACACGCACACACACACACACACACACACACACACACACACACACACACACACATGCACTCCGGGGGGCGGCTTTTCTCTTTGATCTTTCATTCTTTTCAACACCTTTCCCCTTTGATCTTTCGTTATTATACTTTCCTCTTTGGTCTTTCGTTCTTCATATACACGATAGGACTTCCATGACTGCTCACTCAACCGCCAGAGGGCGCGCTACATACGCTCACACATAGGGTCACGTGACTACTCACTTTGCTCAGGGGGGCGGCTTTCGAAACCTCCCTAATATCAACCAAAAATGACTCCGAAACACCACTGGATACCCCTCCAAAAACCCCGTCTTACTACTCCCGAAAGTATTAATTTTCACAGAGGTCTATAACTTAATGCAACAAATGATCTAGAGGGGGGGGGGGGGGTAAATCATAGCAACGTGACTATTGAAAAATGTCAAATACATAACGGCGGCGTTGCAGTCTCAATAAGCTGAAGTATTCTTTGTAAACTTGCCACCTGGGTTTTTTGCTATGGGTGTATGTCTTGTTCCATATTGTATACAACGACTACAATATATTATGTGAGGGCGGCCCTTAATAATTGATTTTTATATAAACTGTCTGAAACTCGTACCCGTAGATAATCATACCATGCGATATAACACCTTGCGGGGTAAACAACTGACGAGCAATATTCGCACTCAGCTTGAGTCAGACGGATATGTATTCGTCGTGATGTACATGACGCCACGGAGCGGGTCATACACGTCACGACGCGACAAAGACGCAGCTGGCGGCTACGGCAGGTTGGTGTATGTGCTCCTGTTGGTAGTGGCTGGAACCCTGGAACTGCCGCCACTGTACACAGGAATCATGTGCAAATATTCGAATATGTTCGTGATTACTGTATTCTTTTAATACGAATATACGAAAATAAAATGAGGAATAAGTTAAATAAAGTTAATAAATAAGTATTAAAAGATTAACAAAAATAATTAAATAACTATGTAAAACATGATATAACATCACCGTTTCACTACATACAGATGGATTGGCCCATTAACAATGTGTGTACAATCGCACATACACTTTATCAGATCATTGTTAACATTGAGAATCCGTTTTCTAAAAACCGTAAACATTCTTTCGCAATAGGGCGTCAAAAATATCGATAGCACTATTGACAAACATGCTACTCGCACTGTCCCATCAGTGCTGCCCTAGGATCTGTCTATGCATATTGTTGTAGGCAAATTTAAGTTTTAAATAAGTGCCCTTGTTAAAATTTACCCAATGTTCTTGCAATAGTAAAACTAAATAATTACCCCTAGTCATGTGGATATTACATTACGAATAAAATTGAATACTGGAATTGTTTTGTAATTGCGTAATTGTAATTTATTCAGCAAAAGGTTGTCCTTGTACTTAGGCCAAGTGCTAGCTGTACATAGATGGGATCAAAAGGTTGTCCTTGTACTTAGGCCAAGTGCTAGCTGTGCATAGATGGGAGCAAAAGGTTGTCCTTGTACTTAGGCCAAGTGCTAGCTGTGCATAGATGGGAGCAAAAGGTTGTCCTTGTACTTAGGCCAAGTGCTAGCTGTACATAGATGGGAGCAAAAGGTTGTCCTTGTACTTAGGCCAAGTGCTAGCTATACATAGATGGGAGCAAAAGGTTGTCCTTGTACTTAGGCCAAGTGCTAGCTGTACATAGATGGGAGCAAAAGGTTGTCCTTGTACTTAGGCCAAGTGCTAGCTGTACATAGATGGGAGCAAAAGGTTGTCCTTGTACTTAGGCCAAGTGCTAGCTGTGCATAGATGGGAGCAAAAGGTTGTCCTTGTACTTAGGCCAAGTGCTAGCTGTGCATAGATGGGAGCAAAAGGTTGTCCTTGTACTTAGGCCAAGTGCTAGCTGTACATATATGGGAGCAAAAGGTTGTCCTTGTACTTAGGCCAAGTGCTAGCTGTACATAGATGGGAGCAAAAGGTTGTCCTTGTACTTAGGCCAAGTGCTAGCTGTACATAGATGGGAGCAAAAGGTTGTCCTTGTACTTAGGCCAAGTGCTAGCTGTGCATAGATGGGAGCAAAAGGTTGTCCTTGTACTTAGGCTAAGTGCTAGCTGTGCATAGCTGGGAGCAAAAGGTTGTCCTTGTACTTAGGCCAAGTGCTAGCTGTTCATAGATGGGAGCAAAGGGGTGTCCTTGTACTTAGGCCAAGTGCTAGCTGTGCATAGATGGGAGCAAAAGGTTGTCCTTGTACTTAGGCCAAGTGCTAGCTGTGCATATATGGGAGCAAAAGGTTGTCCTTGTACTTAGGCCAAGTGCTAGCTGTACATATATGGGAGCAAAAGGTTGTCCTTGTACTTAGGCCAAGTGCTAGCTGTACATAGATGGGAGCAAAAGGTTGTCCTTGTACTTAGGCCAAGTGCTAGCTGTACATAGATGGGAGCAAAAGGTTGTCCTTGTACTTAGGCCAAGTGCTAGCTGTGCATAGATGGGAGCAAAAGGTTGTCCTTGTACTTAGGCTAAGTGCTAGCTGTGCATAGCTGGGAGCAAAAGGTTGTCCTTGTACTTAGGCCAAGTGCTAGCTGTTCATAGATGGGAGCAAAGGGGTGTCCTTGTACTTAGGCCAAGTGCTAGCTGTGCATAGATGGGAGCAAAAGGTTGTCCTTGTACTTAGGCCAAGTGCTAGCTGTGCATATATGGGAGCAAAAGGTTGTCCTTGTACTTAGGCCAAGTGCTAGCTGTGCATAGATGGGAGCAAAAGGTTGTCCTTGTACTTAGGCCAAGTGCTAGCTGTACATAGATGGGAGCAAAAGGTTGTCCTTGTACTTAGGCCAAGTGCTAGCTGTACATAGATGGGAGCAAAAGGTTGTCCTTGTACTTAGGCCAAGTGCTAGCTGTGCATACATGGGAGCAAAAGGTTGTCCTTGTACTTAGGCCAAGTGCTAGCTGTGCATAGATGGGATCAAACGACGGCACACTATTGACAGGTACAGGTACGATATATACGTCTGACCAACGACGAAACTGCCACGAATGGCTTCTTCAAGTACAGACACGGTGCTTGCATTTCTTGTTATGGAAAGAATAATGAATGCTGGGATTCTGGGTATAAACAATTGCTGTAGTTTGCATTAATGCGAGAAAACTGGACAAAGCATAATATTGGGAAGATGCATCACAACACACGCACAAACGCACGCACACACTCACGCAAGCACACAAACACACACACATACTCACTTGGTCGCCCGGTCGCCAGCACGCCCACTAACCCACTCACTCACTCACTCACTCACTCACTCACTCACTCACTCACTCACTCACTCACTCACTCACTCACTCACTCACTCACTCACTCACTCACTCACTCACTCACTCACTCACTCACTCACTCACTCACTCACTCACTCACTCACTCACTCACTCACTCACTCACTCACTCACTCACTCACTCACTCACTCACTCACTCACTCACTCACTCACTCACTCACTCACTCACTCACTCACTCACTCACTCACTCACTCACTCACTCACTCACTCACTCACTCACTCACTCACTCACTCACTCACTCACTCACTCACTCACTCACTCACTCACTCACTCACTCACTCACTCACTCACTCACTCACTCACTCGCTCGCTCACTCACTCACTCACTCACATACTCACCCACCCACCCACCCACTCACTCACACACCATCCCGCCCGCCCGCCCGCCCGCCCGCACGCACGCCCGCCCGCACGCACGCCCGCCCGCTCGCTCGCTCGCTCTCCCGCTCTCCCGCTCTCCCGCTCTCCCGCTCTCCCGCTCTCCCACTCTCCCACTCTCCCACTCTCCCACTCTCCCACTCACCCACTCACTCACTCACTCACTCACTCAATCAATCAATCCCTCAATCACTCACTCACTCAATCACTCAATCACTCAATCACTCTCCCATTCGACCACCCACTCACTCACTCAATCAATAGATCTCCCACTCGCCCACCCTCCCACCCACCCGCCCACCAACCCACCTACCCATTCGCCTACTCGCCCACACGCTCATCCACTCACTCACTCACTCACTCACTCACTCACTCACTCACTCACTCACTCACTCACTCACTCACTCACTCACTCACTCACTCACTCACTCACTCACTCACTCACTCACTCACTCACTCACTCACTCACTCACTCACTCACTCACTCACTCACTCACTCACTCACTCACTCACTCACTCACTCACTCACCCACTCACTCACTCATTCGTACAAACCGTCTTCGCGGGGAGTGGTGCAGTGGGTTTTGGTCATCACCACGTGTAACAGGAACACATTGCTATAGTTGCACCACCTAGCGAGTCAAATGTATGGCAATTTTAATACAAATTGACCAAATACTAAACGCATGCTTTTGGAAGAGCAGAGACACATAGAAGGAGATGTTTGCGGATAAGTAGACGTGCAGACAGAGCGGTGCAGCATTAAAAATGAACTATAGTGTCACCGCTTTAAATAATAATGAAAACCGCCAAGAAGAAGACATCGGTGGTGTGGACTCCCGTAATGCACTCGTACAGATGGAACAGTCATATATGGTTACAGGTCCTGGCGGAGGTTGACCATTGGGATGGAGCATGACGTCAATGTGGCCTCCGGGACGTCTTAGTAACGTTTCCGTTGCCCACCTCGTGAGCGCAAACCAATCTTCAGTTGACCGTAGAAATGCGCCTTTGGTATGCGGTCATCCGTCATGCGGACCAAGCGACGACACCATCGTTGTTGTACGCGCTGGATATGAAACTGGATTCCGAATATTTCGCATTTGTCCAGCACCTCATTACTTAGTATCCTGTCTTGCCACTTGATGCCTGCAATCTGCTGTCGACAGCGCATGTGCAATTGCTCTAACCGTCTGATATGGCGTCGATATTGGGTCCACGCCTCACAACCATACAACAGTGTCGACAGTACGACGGTACAATACACGCTGATTTTTATGCTCAGGCGTACGCCACGGTAAAGAAGGAACGTACTGACTCTACTAGCGCCTGAAAGGTTAGAGTAGAGTAGTTTTGCGCAGATCTATCCCACACACTTGATTCAGTCCCGCTTAATCTAGTGGCTTAGTTTGGCTAAGACATACATTTCTTCTTAAGCATCTAATTGCATAACACATGCTCTGTTTAACGCAGATGCACAGATTTTCAACAAAAGGTTATTGTCTGTGTGACTGCGAGACCTTAAATGCCCACTTTGTGAGACGTGTGCATCCAAGCCTACACGTAAGGAACGGTTACCGTACCCCGGACGGTGCCCAGTGTGGGATCATACATGTTCTTCCACGGGGCTACTGTCATTTTGCAACTGTTTTCATTAGGGATGTTAACAGATGGCACTGCTAATTCAGTCGGGCGAGAATCAGTTACGATTTTCAAATTGCTTCCACGTATCTACTCCTTGGTAGTATATTTTTGCTGCTTTGGAATAAAATTACAATAACATTACTAGTATTTATTTATATTAATTTCTTTCCTTTTTTAACTAACAAAAGCTATGCGATGCACTATATGTGTGTGCATACCTTGTGAGTGAGTGGGTGAGTGAGTAAATGTGTGTGTTTGTGTGTGTATGTGTGTGTGTGTGTGTGTGTGTGTATGTATGTTTGTGTGTGTGCGTGTGTGTGTGTGCGCGCGCGCGTGAGTGCGTGTGTTCTACGACAGTTATTGCGTGTGCGTGTGCGTGTGTGTGTGCGCGCGTGAGTGCGTGTGTTCTACGACAGTTATTGCGTGTGCGTGTGTGTGTGTGTTTTATACGACAGCTGTTTCGTGTGCGTGCGTGCGTGTGTGTGTGCATGTGTGTGCTTGTGTGTGTGCTTGTGTATGTGTGCGCGCGCGTGTGTGTGTGTTTTACGACAGATATTTCCGTCAGTGACGTAAACACGAGCCGACCAGCAACTAGCTGTTCCTCCAGACAACCACAATGGGGTTGAACATGGCCTCACAACGTCTTCTGCCTATTCAAGGGTATAAACCCAGTCCCCGGGGAGGTGTTGGGACATCATGCATTCCAGTTTCTGTATCCGGGGGAGGAATGTGGGTACAGAGAACGACAATTCATAAATGAAGATAACGTTAATGCGATTTGTTTCATGTATTAAATCGACAAAGTTAGCGTGAAATTAAGGTGTATCGAATTAGTGGGTCATTTTCATCTCCACCTTTCCTAAACCAACACGTCACACCCACCTATAGGTTTAACACCATCAAAAAGAGGCCGGTGAATATCGTGTCATTCAGCGCTTGCCCTTCCATGAGGGCACACCCATCAATGGTGGCATTTTACAGATGAGGTGACCGTACATCATCAAACATTAGACGATGCTATTTCGTTAATTCAGTCCACGGACCAGGGTGCTCCCATCGTTAAAACTGACATTGAGAATGCATTCGGAATCCTACCTGTTCACCCGAAAAACTGGTCCGGATGTTGGGTGACCCGGATGCAGGATGATTGGGGCTGTGGTGAACTGGTGCCAGTAATCATACTAGCGTTCGGCCCATGATAGGCGTCTACAGTCTGAAGACGGTACAATCGATTTTTGTTGCACAAAAGACAACCTCATTACAAAAAGTTCTGATATAGCGCACTGTACAGTCATTGGGATTGTTCAAAGCGCTTTATACTTTAATTTATGGCAAATCTGTTCAGTCGAACACCATCTCGGGTTCACTGGGAAGAATTAAGTCACGCTGCAATTAATGCGCGAAGACTATTCGTACACATATATCCACCATTGTCATTCATACTGCAGTGTGAACCGGAGCAATGTAAAGTGAACGAACTTGTCCAAGGTTCGACACGGCAGCACGGGATTCAGGAATCCAGGAACCCGGGTTCTCTCAACTGAGAGTCAGACGCTGTAGCCACTGTGACACTGCGCTCCACAAAGTTACCAGGTTCTGCATTTACCAATTGTAGAGCTTGTGACTCTACGAGTGGACCAGCTTTTTGCCTAATGTTGACATTCGTGGTAGGGTCGTAGTCAGGCACTTTTGTCAGTACACCCACTCCCTGTGATTCTGACTACACACAAGTGAGTTTATCTTCCAGGTAGAGAATCGTGTGGTCTTTGATGGATCTGCTGGACATAAACAGTTTTGACGAATGACGCCGTCGGAAACACTAAGGCCGGTCAGGCCAATGTGTGACCAATATTTTGGTAAGCATTTATAGTTTTAAGGCGTCCTTTGTTGATGCATACACATTTCGCAATGACAAAAAAACGTTATGGTCGCTCCGAACCCACAAACGTCAAGTACATGCACATAATTATATTATAAATTGTGTACGTAAATACTGGCCCTATTGTCTAAATGAATTAATCAATCCAGTGATGCCATCTAACAGTAACAGTGGGGCGTATATATACATGTATATGTGTGTGTGTGTGTGTGTGTGTGTGTGTGTGTGTGTGTGTGTGTGTGTGTGTGTGTGTGTGTGCGTGCGTGTGCGTGTGTGTGTTTCTGAAGGATACACATGTGCGTATGAATTTAGTTCTTAACAAATGCCGAGGTCACTGCTATGAAGGATGTAGCATTATGACAGGTGATATGACGGATGTAGCATTATGACAGGTGCTATGACGGATGTAGCATTATGACAGATGCTATGACGGATGTAGCACTATGGCAGGTGCTATGACGGATGTAGCACTATGGCAGGTGATATGACGGATGTAGCATTATGACAGGTGCTATGACAGATGTAGCATGATGTCAGGTGCTATGACGGATGTAGCACTATGGCAGGTGCTATGACGGATGTAGCACTATGGCAGGTGCTATGACGGATGTAGCATTATGACAGGTGCTATGACGGATGTAGCATTATGACTGGTGCTATGACGGATGTAGCACTATTGCAGGTGCTATGACGGATGTAGCACTATGGCAGGTGCAAAGAATGGAGTTATCGCCGTCATAAGAAGGAAAGACCCGGCTCCCTGTACACTCACTGCCATGGTCATGCACTGAACCTTTGCCTGTGCAGACAGCATACCAAGTGCAAGGCTATGAAATATGCCATCAACACGATCTATGAAATCACAAAGCTGGTCGCAAAGTTTTTTTAATGAGGGATGCAAACCTGAGTAAAGTACAAAAAAGCAATGACAACACATGACAACAAGTGTGCGAGGAAACAGGAACTCTGCACTTGCTTACTATCCGTTACGCCCTCTGGCGTTTATGGCAGCGACTAAGTTCCTCCACCTCTGTCTGTCTCCGGCCATTCGCTGTATGGTGTCCCAGCTATGCTTCATTCCCCTCGGCTCCGCCTCCACTGTTCTCCTCCATGTTGTCTTTCGCGCCTACCCTTCCGCTTCCCTTCTGGCGTCCACGAGACAGCTGTTTTTTGTGATGGTGTCTGCATCCATGCGAAGAACAATCCACACCCAGCGTCTTCTTTCAATGATGGTGGGCATTTGCTTGCTGGCATTTGGGCAAGCAACACCTGGTTAGATATGGTTCTTGACTAGAAGATGTGACACAGAGATGGTGACGTATTCGGGGGGCACAGAACTGAACATGAAACAGTTGAGCTTTCGTTTTGGTTTCGTGTTTGGCTAGTGCTTGCTCCAGCTTACTGACAGTTTGAGTGCATCACTTTAGATCGTGTCACTGTGAGCAGGCGACGTACAAACAAATGCTCAAATGACTGCCAATACACTTCACGCCAAATGAAAGCGAATTAAGTCTTTTGTGGAAGAAAGTTGGATTTTTTGCCGGTGATAAACAAATAGATGAGCCTACCCTTCCACGAATGTGGAAACCTTCGGCTTGGTGGAAGTATGTTCTGCTTCATCAGAATGGCACAACACCCCAGATGATGGGTATAGACAGATATTCTACGAGGCACTTGATCTTATGATAAATGCACTAACCGACAAGTTCAATCAAACTGACTACAAAACATGTGAAATGTAAGGAGCTGTTCCTCAAAATACCAAAACGAGAGGAGTGTGGCTCTGAGTTTGACCAAGTGACCACCTTCTATGGATCTGACTTTATCCCAGATTAAATGTGTGGTAGTCCTAAGTAACTCTGCATGATGTTCTGCACATGTATCTAAATTTGGCATTGCAGCAATTCCATCTGCAATTGTTGATAGTAACAATTCTTGGCCCATTCTGTGTTTGCTCTTCGGTTGTTCATTCTGGCGCAAACCATTCAAATAAAAAACGCTGTTTGTTGTTTAGTAAAAAAACATTGGGTTAATAAAAAAATGGATTAACATTGTGGATCACGAAACTCATGTCGGGGAATGGCAGTATCAAGGTGAAGGTTGTCAAATAGGTTGACTATTACTAATATAACTTCAATAAGTGACGTTGCTAACCACAACTGGTATTCCCTTGTTCTGATTTCCAGTGTTGTGTTCTTGCAGAGGTCAACACATTTAATGAAATTTACATTTGGATATAATCGTATATATGCATTTGTTACTTGACGCTGCGTCAGCGAGAACGTCCATATTGCATTTTCCACTCCTAGGTGATAAGTCAACTATTAAACCAATACCAATGAAACATTTGTACCGTTAAGAAGAAAACTGCGCTGTCGTTCTACTGTTACAACTGCTGTGTGATCTTGTGGTTGGTGATGATGACCACATTTAACTTAAAGATTACGTTATTTATGTGACTTGAATATCGCACCATTGAATTCCACACAAATCAGTTTTCTAAGTTGTCTGGAAGAAAATAATAATGTGTGGTCTAGAAGGAGGTATATGAAAAATTTCAGGACGTACTATGGCGGCTATCTTGAATTCTAAGATGGCGGCCGTAAATATTAATTTCATAATAAAATAGCCACCAAGATCAATATTACAGAAAAAACTCATCTACACGATGAAATACTTTTTTGATCTAGAATACCAAAAAGGTAACCTCAAAAAGCTTCACAGTGGACCAGAATATACGATAGGAAAACCTATATTAGAGCTCCATTTAAATAATAAGTGAAATGAAATGTTAAATGTTTTAGAAACTTCGTATTCGTAAATGTAATACTCTTGTCAAATAACTTGCCGAATCTGAAGCCTGTTCATTGCGAACTAAGCCCGCTCAAACGTGGTCGTTTGCGTGTCACTAAGTAACCAGCCCGTCAGATGTTGTTGACGTTACCACAGGTAGGGCCGCGGAGCAGTATGAGCGCCGGTGCGGCCTGTTGTTTCAGACTGCACATGAAATTACAATCGCGGAAAGTAATATTTTTGTTGATATCACCGTAAAGCTAATAATCTTATCTACACGTTTGTCGCTGGATGTACACAGGAATTGTGCGTTTGTTTTTGAGTTATTGCCGTTTGAACATCGCGAATACTCAACCTCCACTGCCGCGTATCCATTGCAGGATTAGGCATTCGCGATGTTCAAACGGCAATAACTAAAAACACTAAAAACAAATCCTGGGTACATCCAGCGGCATACTTGTAGATACGATTATTATCTTATTAATATATATTATCTTATTATAAAAAAATTATCAAATCCCATTCGCAATGTTCAAACGGCTAGATGCGCGATATGCTAAATCCTAGATGTGTTACCTGTGATGACGTCACCAACGACCGCTAAGTGTCGCAACAAATTGTGCGGAAAATGTACAGGAAAGCGCGGCCAAAAGGGGCCTTGAACCGGTTGACGAAGGCGGCTAAAAATTTGTTGAATATCAGGACACCATCGTTAGAGTACATTTAATTCAAATTGTGAATAAAAAGGTTCATTTCGCTTAGTTTTTAAGTAAGATTTTACCTGTAATATTTGTGTGTGAAACAAACCTAGATTTTCGTACAGTAATATGTAACACTTAAAAGGTGACCACCTACATGCGCCAGGAGCGCCGCCTCAACATCTTTCACGTGTGGTGTTTAAGCGCATCCTCGGCATCACCTGGCAACACCGTGTCCCCTACAGCGACGTATTGGACCGTGCCATGATCCCCAGCATTTATTCACTACTGAGCCAGAGACGTCTCCGCTGGCTGGGCAACGAACTGCGCATGGAGGACGGCCGCTTGGTGAAACACATTCTCTATGGACAACTTGCCACTGACGCGAGGCATCGTTCCATAGTCTGCAAGCACAGTCATAGCGGACGCTGCTGAAGTTCCAGAAGCTGACAGAGGGGCGCACCAACATCGGTTCTAGAGACTACGCTTTGTCTACTACTACAAAAGCTAAGCTATATATTATTTTTGGAAGATCAAAATAACTTGCTCGCGTTCGTGCAAAACAGGTTGCTGGCGTCGGATTTCATTTGGTTGCGTATTTTATGCTGATATGCATTGTGTATGTCCGGCAAGAAGAACGTATTCAACACCGCTTATGTGAGTTTTTCTTTCTAAATAGAACATATTTACATAATTTATAGGGAAATTCAGACAGAATGAATAGACAATAGAACACATAGCACCTAATAATATGTTCTAGGTGTTTTATTGAATACCTTAATAAATACAAAAGTGGGAATACGGTATGTAAGCAAATGCATTTGTGCCAACATTATTTTGGTTAACGTTGATGCTAGTGTCACATTCACGTGATTGATTACATTTCTGGTAATATATATAGTTAAGTAAGTTAATTGGTGTCATAAGTTTATGACAGATCCAGATAGATGTTTTGATAATGTTATGTGCAAAATAGGCGTATATAGGACACACAAAACGTTAGTCAAAAATCATAGAGGTGAAAATGCTATGGCAGACCATAGCAGTGAACATTGGACATGTTACGCCATACCATAGAGGTCAACGTTGAACAAGCTATGGCAGTCCATGGGTTTCATCACCTCCACATTACGTGATGCGGACCGTGGCAGATTATAGGAGTCAACGTTGAACAACCTATGGGAGATCATGGGTTTCATCACCTCCACATTAAGCGATGCGGACCAGTCGGACCATTTGTCTGTGGTGGGACTGTATTGTTCACACACCGCTGTTGACAGGGCTGTTCCACGCGTTGCCACGAGAATACAGCCGTGCCACACGACTGCCACGGCCTGGGCGTGCGGTTTGCATGGTGGGCTCAGCTTTGTCCATGAGTCCGAGGCTGGATCATATCTGAGACATGTGTGGTTGCTGCCTCCCACGACATAGATGGAGTTATTCAGTACGACAGCAGCGCAACCACTGCAGGCTTCAGGCATCGCTGATCGAGTATACCACTTCCCCCATGTCGTGTCAAAGACCTGGGTGCAACACGCGGCATCTCCCTGCATCATACCTCCAAGAACGTACACCTTGTTGTTGCACGTGACCACCAAGGGGTCAACCACTGCCTGTGGCATGTCAGGCACGGACGACCACTGTCGCTCTCCAAGGTCGAGACACTCCACAGACTTAAGCACTTTGCTATTAACATCCTTTTCTGCTTTCCCTCCCACCACATACACGCAGTCGCCAAGCGAGACACTGCCGTCGCGATGGCGTGCACTGGCAAGTTCCGGCATCGTCTCTACATTAGTGGTGGCCAAGTGAAGGAGCCAGCCTCTCTTGCCTTCTCTCAGTAGATGGCCTTTGTCCGTGCCACAAAGACTGAAGTTGCTGTCCTCTAGTTGCATAGACAGGTTCATCAGCGGCACCCAACACTTGGCATCTTCCCTGTAGTAGTAGCAGCAATTGTTGGTCTTGTTTGTGGTGACTTGATTATAACCATAACAATCAGTACTGCGTGTGACACAGTTTATGGTCTTTGTGCCAAACATCAGGAGACAAGACTTCATTTGGAAGTTGACACGTGGCACCGTGCGGCAACTACTGATTTCATGTTGGTGCACACGGTCTACTTGGAACTTAAACGCCTCGTCTATATATTCCAGGCACTTGGGAGTCAGCAGGTCACATGTGGCCTTCGTGTGCCACAGGTAGATACTTGTGCAGTATGGCAAACGGACGTGTTCAAGGATCGTTTCCAAGCACGACTTCCTGTTGTCAAGGTCGTGTCGGACCCAATCCAGCACGGCCTCACAGATCATATCCTCACTTTTAACAACGACAGCATCATCTTTGATCAAATCGATCAGTTCGTCGCGGGACAACTGTTTGAAATCCGTATTACACGCGACAGTCTTGAACTGGGCACACATCACCTGCTTGGCTTTCTGTTGCAGCTCGTTGACCCTGTACAACTTGGCAAACTGGTAGAATCCGATACAGTTGGCCGGTTCGACGTGCTTCAACATGAACTTATCGCAGGCCGCTTTGAGGGTGTTCAGTTGCACGAGGTCGCATACCTTGATCAAACTCTCCACGTTCTCGACGGTCAGCTTAATCTTGCCCGTGTACACATACTTAACGATGCTGGTCAGTATGTCCGGTTTCATTGTAAGCTTGACGACGGCGGACGTGGTTTCTTCGAGACCACACGTGAACATCGTGTTGAAGTACTCACTTGCGACTGCAAGAACAGCGCGGTGACACGGGATGTGGACGTCACCCGACTGCAACGTCACATCGGTGTACTGGGCGTTGCGACGCTGTTTATTCATGCACTTCATGAAATCATTCTGGTACGCAGTGTCAACAAACTCCTCGGCTGTTTTGGAGGCAGAATCTACAGCAAAAGCACATATAATTTATAACCAACTAATCATGTATATATATATATATAATAAAGTTAAAGGATTTTGTATTAGTTATTCCGCGGTGGTTCTATACATGAACGTACAAGTGCATTAAAGTAGTGCATACGTTTGGTATCCACATGTATGCGATCAGAAAGGTACTCATATATATTTATATATCCGAGCAGGCCCGTAGCCGGAGGTTTAAGAGAGACCACATGATCCCCCTTTTGTGAATCCCCCTTTCTCGTAAATGTTAACCACCAACTTTAATCTTTAAAATGTGAACCCCTAATTGCATATACCCAGGTATCTTAATATTATTTCAACTTTCTCAAAAGCGTGAACCCTCCTTTCTAAAAGCTGCTGGATGTTGTTCAAACAATACCCAGCATATCAGGGCAGCGTGATTTATACATATACCAAAGGTAGAACCTTTATCTACTAAGTGATCATCAGTAAATGAACGGGAAGCCTGTATGTGGGGCATTCCATATCAAACCAATCCAGAATTTATATGTCTGTATTCGATTTTGCCGATACTTGGTGTGTTGGTTTATATTCATGAGTTTATGTTACAAACCAAATTATAGGTCAACCTGACCTTCCTGTCCAGAGATAGAGGTCATCAAAATATGACCCAACCTTGATACCTGATGATCTTCCAGGTGTCATAACTGGTGGAGACGGTACACGAACATAAGCTCCTTCGAACAAAAGCTCCTCTGAACAAAAGCCCCTCCTGGTAAATTAGCCCTTCGGACAAAAGCGCCTCAATCTATACTATAATATGTATATACAGTGTATTTATATATGACATTGTATAAATTTGAATTAAGGAAATAAAGTCAGAGGAAAAACGCTTAAATTTGAGTTCTTTTTATTTTCAATAATAATTATTTTATATAACTAATTTTGTCGATGAACATTTAATTTATAGAATTTGAATAAAAATGTGTTGCGACTTTATTTCCTGTGACTAATTTATGGGTAGGTAATTATATGTTTACAACTTCATATTTACTCCTTTTCAAACAACATACACCTGTATCTTTTCTCTTACTATCTCACTATGTACAATTTCTTTCATTTATGGTATATGCACTGATAATTATGCATGACTTTATTTTGATTGATGATTTGTCTAGACTTGTTGATTGATACTGACTGATTACTGAATTATTTTCCTAGACAAAACTTTTTGTGACTTTTCCTGTGACTTTATTTCCGCCCACCATGTGTCAGTTTAGTTTTCACCAGTGGTTGCGTGGATGATATGCTTTACAGATGTAGTATAACATCAAATATATAATATCAAATATTTTGGTGAGTTTTAAGAGCACTGTTTTCAGACATTCTAATTCTGTGTTTACATTTATTGCAGGAAATGAAATACCGGTTTACTATTTGATTGATTTATTACACTCAAAGAAAGATAAAAGGATTACAACTTTTTATGTTAGTCTTGTAATTTTATTATAAAAATACAAAATAATTAAAGTGGCAGAGTAATCCAGACAGCCAGGCAAACTAGACTGACTGAAGGGTAATTCTCAGACAGCAGTCTCTATTTGCATACTGACAGAGAGAGCATTATGACTACAATACAATACAATAACCTTTATTTGTCCACAAATATACTATACTTAGTTCCAATATTATCTGTAGCATTAGAGTGATGTAATTGCATTTAAAATTATATAACTCCATGGGCAGGGAAAGTTGTCTTAAAATAGTTTTATTGAATTCCCAAAGAATATTTGTTGATGATGGGACATAACTTAAAGTTGTCGGAAAAAACAATTTCATGTTTGAACACAGCATTATGTGAAAATGCACCATTGAAACATTATGTACAGAATTCGAAAAATTCACTCATCCAGCATATCAATAATTGAATGAATGAACGTTTATTCAACAACAACAACAACAACAACATAATACATGCACAGTATGGTTTGCTGCTGCTGCTGCTGAAAGGACATAGCTGAAGTCATAGACTTATGTGTTGCTATGCCCTACTCGAACTATGAAAACTGAATAAATACAACAGGAATTATAAATAAATCACAAAATAATATTCACAACTCATATAATTTTATAGACTGTTTACTATAGTGCTTGTGTTACTATTTCATGGGTTTAACAAAACGTCACCTTCAATTAACAATTCACAAATATGTAGAAAGTAATGACAACTTGATTGCTTTTTTAAATTGTGTTAAACTTGGAAGCTGAGTCAATTTATTTGGTAAATTGTTCCACGTTTTTATACCCTTGACGGTGATTGACAGCAGTCGGAGGGTGGTGTTTGTCTTTTTAACATAGAAAAGTTTGCTTTGTCTTGTATCATGTATGTGGATAGCTGCGGTTGGTTCAAATAATGCTTGAACACGACCATTTAAAGAATGGTTGTTTGCTTTATAAAGTATGATCATAGTCTTGTATTTAACTAAATCATGAAATTTAAGCATGTTTGAGAGATGGAAAAATACAGATGTATGATCATGATAATTAAGATTATAAATAATCCGTATAGCTTTTTTCTGTAACATAAATAGTTTTCTAAGTCTAGATTGATAAGTATTTCCCCAGATCTCACAGCAATATGACATATGTGGTTCAACAAGTGAATTATATAATGTGTGTAACGCTTGACAATCAAGAACATGCCTAGTTTTATACAAAACTGCTATGTTTTTTGATACTTTTGATTCAACCATTTTTATGTGTTCTCTCCATGTTACGTTTTCGTCAATGGTTACTCCAAGGAATTTAGTATATGATACCTGCTCAATGTTTTTCCCATTCAAAACTATATTCACACCTGTTCTAGGTTGCTTTTTATTGTTGAACATTATAAAATGTGTTTTGTTCACATTAAGTGATAATTTGTTCGCTCGAAACCACAGGTCTAGTTTTTTTAGTTCGTTGTTAATAACAGTGCTTACTTCAGCTGTGTTACTAGCGGAATAAAAAATGTTTGTATCATCAGCAAACAAAATAATGTCAAGCAATTTTGAGACTTCACACATGTCATTTATGTACAGAATAAATAATAACGGGCCAAGGATTGAACCTTGCGGGACTCCACACTTGATTTCCTTTTGTTCTGAGTTACTGTTGTTATAGCATACATATTGTCTACGGTTGGTTAAGTAGCTTTTTATCCAGGCCAGAGCCAGACCCCTGATTCCGTAGCATTGCAGTTTACTTAGCAGTATGTTGTGGTCAACAGTGTCAAAGGCTTTTTTTAGGTCGATAAAGACCCCAATCGTGCTTTGGCATTTATCCATTGCGGATGTAATTTTTTCGACAAATTCTGTTAAAGCTAGTGAAGTTGAGTGATTACTTCTGAAGCCATACTGCCCATCTGTCAATATGTGTTGTGTTTCAATGAAAGACCTTAGCCTTTTGTTGAATATTTTTTCAAGTATTTTTGAAAATTGGGATAAGAGAGATATAGGTCTATAATTAGAAAACTGAAAACGATCTCCTGACTTAAATATAGGAATGACTTTTGCTAATTTCATATCATTTGGAAATGATCCGCTGATCAAAGATCTGTTAAAAATGTGGATTAGCGGTTGTACAATTTGCTTTATTACATGCTTAACTGTTTTCATGCTGATTTCATCAGGTCCGTATGAAGTTTTACTTTTGCATCCAGACACAATTTCGAGTACTTCTTGCTCAGTAACGGGGGACATATACATTGATTGTGATACAGTACGTTTTACAAAGTCGGTTGGCTTTGTTCCCGGGCAGGGTTCTATGAGGTTGGATAATTTAGTACCTATATCGACGAAGAAATTGTTAAAATGATTAGCTATTTCTTTATTTTCTAATACTACTATGTTATCGCCAACATGAAACTTTTTCAAATATGTGGTATCAGATTTTCTTTTACCTATTATGCTGTTAAGAGTTTTCCAAGTTGCCCTTATATTAGTCTTACAATCGTCGAGTTTTTTTCTGTAATATTTTTTCTTTTCTAGACGTAATAATTTTGTTAACTTATTTTTGTAATTTTTGTAGCGGATTTCTGTTAATTCTGTCCTATTTTTTAGAAACGCTAAGTACATGTTATTCTTCTTTATGCAAGCATTTTTTAGCCCTCTTGATAACCAAGGTTTATCATTCTTTTTTGTCTCTCCTGAATACGTTGTAGTTTTTACAGGACAGGCATCGTTATAAGTATTATTTAGTATTTGCATAAAGCGCGAGAATGCTAAATCAGGGTTTGACTCGTTCATTACAGTGTCCCAGTTTGCATAATTTAAATCGTGCTTAAATTTGTTTAATGAGTCCTCATCTAACGTTCTGTTATATTTATATGTTGGATCATCGTTAATAACCGCATAAGTGCTGTTGTCACACAGGACGAAAATTGGCATATGGTCTGTAGCATCGCTTAAAACAATGCCGCACATTTTGTTTCTACACAGTTCAGAACAGAAAATGTTATCTATTATACTAGCAGTCGTGCTTGTTACTCGTGTGGGCCTGGTGATCAAGGGATATAATCCAGAGCTGAACATTTGATCAATGAAATATTTTGATTCAGCTTGCTCTTCGCAGTGCAATAGGTCTATATTGTAATCACCACATATATACACGATTTTGCTGGTGAGATTTCCCAGTATGAATGAGAGATTGTCATTAAATTTGCTGAAGCTGGTATTCGGTGCTCTATACATACAACCGACATTGATTTTTTCGTGTTTACTAATTTGTATCTCAATAAAGATGCTTTCAAAACAGTCATCAACAGCATACGATATATTCCTTAGACAAATATCAGAAGACTGGCAATTGTTAAGTACAGATTCACACACATATATGGCAACGCCGCCACCGTGTTTGTTTTTTCTGGAATTACAGTACAGTTTGTAACCCGAAAATACGACATCGTTACAGTTTACTTCACTTCCGTCCCAATTGTTTTCTTTAAGCCACGTTTCTGATATAGCAATTATATGAAATTTATACTCCATGCTTTGGATAGTATCTTTAATCTTGGGTAAGTTAGCTTTTAAACTCCGAGCATTAAAGTGTATTATACTCAGTTTGATTGGCTGGTTTTTGCCAACACTGCTAAAGTTTGTTGAAAATTGTGCTGGGGTGTAGTATTTACATTGCGTGGGCAAATCGTTATACAACAAACAATCAGTATCAATATCGTGTTCGTAACAGTGTTCATTATAATCAAACGGTGTATCATACGGAGGCGTTAACCTAATAATTAGGTGCCCCTTTCAGCCCTATTTTCTAATTCAATCTGGGTTTCAATAATTGATCTTATTTCATGAGGCCTTAGTCTCATGTATTTAGAAAATAAAAATTGCAAGTCTTTTCTGGTTTTTTGGGGAAAGGCTTTTAGACTCGGGTGGTGAAATTGATGTAATGTGAGTCAAGAAATTAAGGCTTTTTCATTTTATACAGAAACCACTTGTAGCTGCCAGTTATAAATCTCCTATATCCCATAATTATTCTTATTTCCTGTTGCTTGATGAACAAATATGTTCACTCAAAAATATAGTTTGATCCGACATGATCCATCATCAATTCATGTCCGATAGAGATTATTTTTGGAATTGTATAGATCATACATACAAACATAATCAAACAAGTATAACAATCGGTGATAGAATATATGATTCCAGGCTGACAGCGGAGCCAATTAAGGCAGTAACCAGTTGGTTTAAATGATAATAATATAAAATAAATAGGCCTGCATGTTAAGTGAACTGGTCGCTGTCAACCTCACAAATAGCTGTATAAATTATGTTATAATTATATGCAATTAAAACCAATATTATCAGATTAATCAGATTATTATTTGTTGATATAATTTAATACACCATGTTAAAAGTTTCTTATTCACGGCACAATGGAATTTTGAAATGCATTATTATAGCACATATGCCAAAATATAGTTTCTGAAATGGGCAAAATAACACGAGTCATAGTGGAAATGATCTAAAGCATTCAACTTTGCATGATCAAACTTTTACTGATTAACTAAATATTTATGCTCAACATAACAAATTCAGCAAAATTCAAGGTTACACGGCTTTGTTAGGTCATGTCAAAGTCAATTTTTTTGTTAAATATATGTTTATAAAATATTGATGAATGGTTCATTGTCTATTCAGATGGACAATTCTCAGAACTTTAAAATTACACCAACATCACATTTGTGGGTTGCCTGGGAGAGAAGTTATGACACTGGGAAGGTCGTCAGGTATCAAGGTCGGGTCAAACTTTGATGACCTCTATCTCTTGAAATGAAGGTCAGATTGACCTAAAATTTGGTTGAATGAATGAATGAATGAACTTTATTTCGGTTTCATGTGTACAATGGATTATAAAACAGAAAAAAAAATATTGCAACCATGGAGATCCTCTAGAAACCTCTAGGGGCATATAACAAGGACCACCAGAACATAATAATTTAAAAACAGTTTCCTTGTTCCATAAAATTAAAGCATAAAAGTAGAACAGCAAGTTCTTCTGGAACAAGGTGAATAAATCATTTCATAGATGCAGTTAATGTACACATATACACACACATTACTTACAATACATAAATAGAACAGGCTAATTAATTAAATTTTACTCATTAGAACATAATAATGTATTCTGAATAAGTTAACTAACTTTCAAGTAAAACATGAATACATTGAATCATTTATACCATAATAAAATGTTATGTTATGGTATGCTTATGGTTAATTTATAAGGTAAGATATTAACAAAAATAATAAGAAGAATGCATGATATTTTGATAATAACAGCTCTTTCAGTTTCTTTTTAAATTGATTGATGGATACAATTAGTTGTAAATTTTGAGGTAATGCATTCCAGAATATTGGTCCTAAATAATTTGTTGTAAATTTCCTTGTGTTTGTTCTTATTTGTTGGATGTAATATGCATTATAGTTTCTCAGCTTATGTTTATGTACATTATCAGTTTGCAATAACATTGATAACATGTCATCTGGGAGTTGTTTATTTGTTGCTTTATGCATAAAAATACCTAACTGATGTTTGTATATACCATGCAATTTTAATAGTTTTAACTTCGCGAACAGTGGATTTGAGTGTGCAAAATATTGGGATAATGTAATTATCCAAATAGCTTTTTCTGTAGTATTTTTAGTTTGCTTAGGTTTGTGCTGTATGAATTTGCCCATAGTAGAGTACAATATTGGAAATGTGATGAAATTAATGCAGTGTAAATAGTTTTCATAATGGAGATAGGAAGAAAGTATATTAGTTTGTTTAGCATTTCTACATTTCATAAAATAATGTAGTAATATTGACAATATATCAAATAAAATAGGTGGTGTTTTCCTACATTACTTGCTATTTTATTTGATATATTGTCAATATGAGTCTTCCAGTTTAGGTGTTCATCTATAATTATTCTGATAAATTTAGTGAATTGAACGTGTTTTATTTTGTTTCCAACTATTTTTATTTCAGCTTTGTCAATACTGTATTTCTTCCCGTTTGTTGTGAATATAATAAAATTAGTCTTTTTTGTGTTTAATGAAAGCTTGTTGGTATGAAACCACATGGAGATTTTTTTAAATTGCACATTAACTTCTTCAATAAGTGTGTCAAAGCATGTATGCGCATGAAAAAGACTAGTGTCATCTGGAAAAAGTATAGGATTTAAAACATCTGATACATATTCAATATCATTTATATACAGAATGAGGAGTAAAGCTACGATTCCATATGTACGGAAACTCGTCTGGAAAGCAAGCAGAATGGGGAATACCTCTGTAGTGACGTCACTACTGGGAATTTCCTATCCAATTCGTGTGCGGATACGATTCGAATCGCTACACGGAGCAATTCAATTTGTCTCAGCCGGATCCACATGACAAAACTCATCCGCCTATGTATGTTTGGAACTACTTATGTTAATTTCCACTGGGCACTATATTCATTGTTTTGCCACATGCCGCATCCGCATGCCATATCTGTACATATGGAATCCTAGCTTAATGGACCTAATATTGATCCTTGCGGTACTCCGCATGAAATTTCCTTATATTCTGATTCAGTCTTATTGTACGATACGTACTGTTTTCTGTTCTTAAGATAGTTTTTAAACCAGTTGTAGGTAGTACCTCTTATACGATAGCATTGACGTTTTTTTTATTAATATATCATGATCCATTGTGTCAAAAGCCTTAGAGAGGTCAAGGAATACACCTATGGTGTACTTTTTATTATTGAGAAGTATGGAAGGATATAAATTGGTCTGTTAGTGATTTAGGTAACTACTGAATACCAAAGGAGTTATTCTCAACAATCAGCAACAAAAAATGCATAGCAAGTGTAATTCCTACAAGTGGGAAACCTGTAAACTAATTTATCTGGCTTTACATAAATCATTGTTTTCACTTACCGCATTGGAACACATATAATATTACAGATGAATAATTATATTTAAACAATAAAAAATGAAGCTTAGCGGTACCTTCTTTTAAATGTACACACTGATGAGAAACCTGGAATTATATGGCATTAGGTTGCCAAAATCCTGTAGTTGCTAGTTACATGTTTATAGATGTCAGAAAGGGGGGCCTAATCCCGGAAGAGATGGCAAGAATGTGTGAAGGGTCTTTATTCTCAATTATTATGTTAATTTTTCCAAATAGCTACCTTATATAGTTAGCATTTCCTGCAGTCAGTGTTGCCTACAGGTTATGGTATTTCACTGTGACATCTATAATTTAATTCAAATTCTACATCAGTACACTTTTTTCCCCAATCTTCTATTTACAGAATGTTTAATTAAAATTACTGACTGAATTCTGTTATTGATATATTACAAAACGTTTGAGCTGCAAGAAATAATTTACACCTACACTCCCTGGAGTCTTATTTATTATAATATTATTATCAATATATTCAAAATTGAATACATTGTGAAGGATTTCGAGTAAATATTACAATTGGCTTTAATGAATAAATTGGATGTAAATTAGACTTAATCAGCAACAAAATGGAACAAATCTCCATGGACCACATGATTCCCACTTTGTCTCAAAACGCACTTCCATACAACCTTACTACAGACCTGCTGGTGACATTAATGTGGTGTTTGAATATAAGATGAAACCACACGGTCCACCTACCCGTTACCTCACACACACATTATTGTCTAGCTAGAAACCTAACCCTCTGCATTGTGAACCCTTATGTGAATATGTGGCCCCCTCTGCATTGTGAAAAATATAACCCCACACAAACTTGTGGTGCCTCGTAGAGTCTGTTTTGGGGAGCCTGTCGAGCATCGATTAAGTTCAACAAAAAATGTTTGACATTAGCGCAACGGGCAGAGGCCATTCAAACAAATGGGAGACAGAGTAAGGCATCATTTCAGAATGATGTCCGATATCAGACAAAATTACTTTCATCTGGCCGCAGCCCCCCATCTCCACCCCAGATGAAAGTTTGTAAACAATTATATGATGATATCAATATATTAACAGTATCGGTTTGAAGCATAAAATATCGATGTCCGATAACACTACATGGAACCGCCTCTGAACCCTCTCAAACAAAAGTAATTTAATCTGATATCGGACATCGATATTCTGAGATGATTCCTAAGTCATGTCGGAAACAAACATTTTGAAAGGTTCGATAATAATATGCTGGGAGGGAAGAAGGAATCAGTTAGGGACAGACATTTCTTTCTCATTTACTAGGTCAGCAGTTATTGGTTCAACAACACCACAGCTTCATCAACTTGATGACCTGCATTACGTACCAACATATTCCCTATCATACTTAATCTTGATAAGTGATTAAGCTGTAATGGAGAAACTGGATTTTACTTTACAACACGAGACTAAGCCAATTCTAGCAGTGAAGACATATCACATTACGAACTACAACAGCAACACAACAATAAAATCAAGTTCTTGCAAGTGGAGGCAGACAGAAACATTGAGCCAATGCCTCCTCTGTAAACTATCAGAATTCCCAACCCATTGTGGCTGAACGTATTTGCATACACAACGAGAAAACTGGCACATCCAAGGGAAGCATAGACTGGAAGGAAGTAATATCCCAGATGTACATTTACTGCATGAAGATTAAAAGGGACATTCTTATATAACGCAGTATCCATCCATGTCACTGTTCAACACATTTTACACTCCCCCCTGGCAGAGACAGCATGAAGTAAATGAAATTGCACAAGCTTCAAAGTGACAGAAAGAGGATTTAAACTCATGTTCTCTCAATTGTGTCCATTGTTCTAGTCACCATGCCACTACATCCCATTGTTCTAGTCACCATGCCACTACATCCCATTGTTCTAGTCACCATGCCACTACATCCCATTGTTCTAGTCACCATGCCACTACATCCCATTGTTCTAGTCACTATGCCACTACATCCCATTGTTCTAGTCACCATGCCACTACATCCCATTGTTCTAGTCACCATGCCACTACATCCCATTGTTCTAGTCACTATGCCACTACATCCCATTGTTCTAGTCACCATGCCACTACATCCCATTGTTCTAGTCACCATGCCACTACATCCCATTGTTCTAGTCACCATGCCACTACATCCCATTGTTCTAGTCACCATGCCACTACATCCCATTGTTCTAGTCACTATGCCAATACATCCCATTGTTCTAGTCACCATGACACTACATCCCATTGTTTTAGTCACCATGCCACTACATCCCATTGTTCTAGTCACCATGCCACTACATCCCATTGTTCTAGTCACCATGACACTACATCCCATTGTTCTAGTCACTATGCCAATACATCCCATTGTTCTAGTCACCATGCCACTACATCCCATTGTTCTAGTCACTATGCCACTACATCCCATTGTTCTAGTCACCATGCCACTACATCCCATTGTTCTAGTCACCATGCCACTACATCCCATTGTTCTAGTCACCATGCCACTACATCCCATTGTTCTAGTCACCATGCCACTACATCCCATTGTTCTAGTCACCATGCCACTACATCCCATTGTTCTAGTCACTATGCCAATACATCCCATTGTTCTAGTCACCATGCCACTACATCCCATTGTTTTAGTCACTATGCCACTACATCCCATTGTTCTAGTCACCATGCCACTACATCCCATTGTTCTAGTCACTATGCCACTACATCCCATTGTTCTAGTCACCATGCCAATACATCCCATTGTTCTAGTCACCATGCCACTACATCCCATTGTTCTAGTCACCATGCCACTACATCCCATTGTTCTAGTCATTATGCCACTACATCCCATTGTTCTAGTCACCATGCCACTACATCCCATTGTTCTAGTCACCATGCCACTACATCCCATTGTTCTAGTCACCATGCCAATACATCCCATTGTTCTAGTCACCAGGCCACTACATCCCATTGTTCTAGTCACCATGCCACTACATCCCATTGTTCTAGTCACCATGCCACTACATCCCATTGTTCTAGTCACTATGCCAATACATCCCATTGTTCTAGTCACCATGCCACTACATCCCATTGTTCTAGTCACCATGCCACTACATCCCATTGTTCTAGTCACCATGCCACTACATCCCATTGTTCTAGTCACCATGCCACTACATCCCATTGTTCTAGTCACCATGCCACTACATCCCATTGTTCTAGTCACCATGCCACTACATCCCATTGTTCTAGTCACCATGCCACTACATCCCATTGTTCTAGTCACCATGCCACTACATCCCATTGTTCTAGTCACCATGCCACTACATCCCATTGTTCTAGTCACCATGCCACTACATCCCATTGTTCTAGTCACCATGCCACTACATCCCATTGTTCTAGTCACCATGCCACTACATCCCATTGTTCTAGTCACTATGCCACTACATCCTACCCCTTGTAAAAACTGACAATTTAGGTAAATGTGTACAACACAGTACATATCATGTCAACCTTTACATCACTCAATGCAGCCATGCGTAATGTTGAAAATGGCATCAAACTGACAATTTAGGTAAATGTGTACAACACAGTACATATCATGTCAACCTTTACATCACTCAATGCAGCCATGCGTAATGTTGAAAATGGCATCAAACTGACAATTTAGGTAAATGTGTACAACACAGTACATATCATGTCAACCTTTACATCACTCAGTGCAGCCATGCGTAATGTTGAAAATGGCATCAAACTGACAATTTAGGTAAATGTGTACAACACAGTACATATCATGTCAACCTTTACATCACTCAATGCAGCCATGCGTAATGTTGAAAATGGCATCAAACTGACAATTTAGGTAAATGTGTACAACACTGTACATATCATATCAACCTTTACATCACTCAGTGCAGCCATGCGTAATGTTAAAAATGGCATGAAACTGACAATTTAGGTAAATGTGTACAACACAGTACATATCATGACAAACTTTACACCACTCAGTGCAGCCATGCGTAATGTTGAAAATGGCATCAAACTGACAACAATGGAGGGCCATGGTCAATGGCCTATGCTCCCGGCGAGCAAACAGGCCTAAGTAAGTAAAGTAGCTGTGATGGTATCCACAGAACAATGCCTAAACTATGGTGCTACATGTATATGCCTTAACATTTAGATTACACAAGCACCAAACTTGGTTTTGTTTAATACACATTGTTTAAAACAAATGCTCCCAAAGAGTTTTTGAAATTAAGCTACCCAAGTGTGTTTCACAAATATTCTGACATGTTGTTTATTAGACAACCTCACCTCCTTGTGGTTCCTCCTGGGAAACCACTACCTTGCAGTTGTGGGCAAACAAGGCTCTGACAAGGGGAAAGAAAATCCCAAAATTAAACCTACTGCAGAGGGCCAACAACCCCCCCCCAGTTCAATAATTGTTACGGAAACTGAATGTGTGACTTCGTCAGCACATGCTGGAAATGGTTATGATGAGGCGACGTTCCATATACCTGAGGACGTCAGATACATGGAAAGAATGACACTTCCAGATCAAAGCCAATCAGACGTTCGGCAGCCGACAGCATTGCTGACCAGACCAAAGGAAACTGTAAATATCGGATGTTGGAACATGCGTACGCTACATTCAGTAGGTAAATCAGCACAACTTGCAAAAGAAATGGATAAATACAAAATCGATGTCATGGGCCTTAGCGAATGCAGATGGACAGGACACGGGAAAGTCAAGTTAAACACTGGAGAGAGTGTTATTTTCTCTGGGAGAGAAGACAACCTACACAGGTCCACTCGTACAACTTTTATGTATTATTTGAGTCAAAAACAGATTGTAAGTGCCACTAAATTACACCTTTTCAAAAGTGTTTTAGTGGAAGAATTCCAACCCACTCATTCTTGGCGCTTCGTTTTTGCCATTTTTAGCCATCAAATAAATACACTCACAACTGCAATATCTATATAAATTTCAGGTGTCATCATATTTCAACTTTTCTGGGGTTCTATTAAAAAAGTTTCAGGGGTTCTATTAAAAAAAGGAACACCCCTCTCATATCCATCCCTTCTCAACGTTTTAGGGCAAGCTACCTTTTTTGGCATTTTATACCAATAACAAAATGGACCCCCTTTTTATTACCCTTTAGACCTCAGAGTGTTTCTGTGTAAAGGCCCTTGTTCCCCCGAGAATTAGGTCATATTCTGAAATTTTTTTGGGGTATACACTTTTGTGGTGAAGCTCTTTTATTATTGAATTTCCGTTGTTGCAAGTTGTACCTATTTTAAAGGACTTAGAATGCTTTTCAAATAGGGTGTAGATATGTTCTGTATCAATTGAAAAGAGTTGTCCATATCTCGGTAGGCGTGCCAGTATTTCGCAATTTCACTACAACATTTCATATTATGAGCCATAACTTTTTATGCTTCATTTCTTACTACTACAAGTTTTGTTTATTTGAAAAATAATTTAATAATAATAATAATAACTTCTATTGCGCCTAAATCCTTGGAAACCAAGCTCAGAGGGGCATCAAAACAAAAGGATTGGTCAATCTCAAAATCCATAAGCAGTATTCCACTTGTCAACAGATGGGTCAAGGCGCTAGGGAGCTACGGTGGATAACCAAGGTTGTAAAGATAAGTTTTTAAATGACGACTGAATATTTTAATATTTTCAACTGATCTAACACTAAGAGGGAGCATATTCCAAAGAGTTGGTGCAGCAACAGAAACAGCCCTAGTTCCAATGTTAGTGTTGACTCTAGGAACAAATGTAGGTCAGAACTAGATGATCAAAGCTGGATAGGTTTTCTAACAGGAGTAAGCAATGAATGCAAATAAGACGGTTGCTTACTGGACAATGCCTGGTATGTAATGGTACAGATCTTAAATATTATAGGATATCGTACAGGAAGCCAATGCAGACTTCAAAAGTGGCACAGAGCGAGAAAAATTAGGAGATCTTGTAACTACTCTTGCTAGACAATTTTGGACACGCTGAAATGTTGTGATATCCCTGCTAGCGATATTATAAAGGAGGGAATTGCAATAGTCAAGTCTGCTGCTAACAAGCGCTGTTGCAACAGTTTCAGCAACAGAATACCACGAATATAATAAAAACAGCAGCGACATGTTTGAGATATGTGGTGTCGGAAATTGAAGTTACTATCAAAGATCACTCCTAGATTCTGCACCGACGTTGCTGGCATAATATACTGATTCAAAATATGTATAGGGAAAAAAACATCCAGTTTACTATGCTGCATTGGAGTACCAATAATGATCAATTCAGTTTTATTTGCATTTAATTTCAACTTGCTGTCAGTCATCCAGTGGAATATTTCTTGAAGGCAATCACTAAGTTGGTTAAGGGAGCGGTTTGTATCCGGGGTAGCCAACGAAATGTAGATCTGAGTATCATCAGCATAAAGATGATGATCCAAATTATATCTTTGTATGACAGAGCTTAGTGGCGTGGTGTAAAGAATAAAAAGCAAAGGCCCAAGAACAGAACCCTGGGGAACACCAAATAAAGCGGGCAGTGCAGCTAAAAAACAGTTCCCAATCTTTATATTTTGGTATCTATCAGTTAGATATGAAGAAACCCAGCTAGAGCTGTGCCAGATATGCCGTACCACCTTAGTAAACCTTCAGCAGCAGAGAGATCTAGTAAGGTAAGTGCTGTCACTTTACGATTATTAATGTTCAAGTTAATGTGAACGTTGAACATCTCGCTTTTGATAACTCACTTATATTGCTAATCTAGTGAAGTTATTATACATGTCTGATCGTCAACATTGGTATATATCACTACTGTGATGATGCTCCGCTTGAGGATTGAACAATTGATGATGATCTACGTTCGAAACCACGTAAAACCCAACTTTGAAAATGTATCGTTGATCATCCACTTGGCGCCACCAACGCCATCTTCGTTTACATTGTTGGCAAGCCAAGGAATATCGACAATCAACGCAATTCACAATGCCATGCACAACGCAACGCAGAAAAGATGACGACATCTCAGAAATCACCGTTATGAAGCAACAGCTGACCGCAATACAAAGACACATTGCCGACATTACAACATTCCAAAAAGAAATCGCCTACCTACTGAAGGAAGTCAGCCAACTACAGAAACCTAATGAAGAGAAAGACAAAATCATCCATGAACCTGAAACAAAAGTTGACGATCTCGAACAATACTCTTGAATTGATGATATAATCATCACTGGCTTCAAAACAAACCACAAAACATATACGCTCGGGCTGCAAGCAGCACAACGACCGAAACCGACGAGGAAGCACCGCCCGAGGAAACTTCAACACTGGAGGACTGCGTTGTGAGGTTCCTCACAACGAAGGGAATACCGATCAACACGAGCGACATCTCGGCCTGTCACACCCTAAGGTGGCGCCAATCGTAAGTCAGAAAGTCGAACATCACGCATTATTATCCGATTTACCAACCGAAAAGCCAAAGCAAACGTTCTGAGAATGGGAAAGAAACTAAGAGGCACGAACGTGTACATAAACGAACACTTAACCGCTGCCCGACTGCTGTGAAAGCAAAATAAACTTCAGCCCACATGGACGAGAAACTGCAAAGTGTTAACAGTCCACCAGACAATGCAAAAACACTCCTTATAAAATGCCTGAAAGACTTCCAAGACAAGATACAATATATGTTTGTTATGTATGTTTATTGGTGTAGATTATCTCCCGTTGGTTGCATCCGATATAATTATTCTAAAAATGGGCTAAGTGGCCCTGAAGTCCTTTGGACTAATACGTCTATATGTGAAGAACAGGCAGTGTTCAGATAGGGGTATTGGTTGAATTGTATTTGTCTCTCGACGCAAAAGGCTTTATTGTGCCTTCATCGATTATAAGAAAGCATTTGATTTAGTAGACCGGTCCTCCATGTGGTCAAAGATAATTTCATGCGGTATTAATGGTATTGTGTTGAAAGTTGTATACAACATATACAAAAATGCTAAATCATGTATAAATCAGGGTCAGGCTGTGTCAGCCTTCTTCTCATGTGATGTATAGGTATGGCAAGGAGAAAACTTGTGTCCTTTGTTATTTGCTATTTACCTGAATCATTTTGAACACTGTTAGTCACAATTATAACGGACTTGATATGGCAGCTGGTGAAATTTACAACAACCTTAGGGATGATGATGTAGAAAATGTATGTTCTACTATATGCAGATGACACTAGAATGATTCAATCAAATACAGATTTCTTGCTTTTGTATAGCGGAATTATGTCAACTCTTCTAATGGTTGACATTTGGTTGTTTCAGGTGTCAAATATATTGTGAATTTGTAATTGTTAGTCTACATTGATACAATTGATTTACACAGTACCATGTCTACACAAGGCATGACAAGCGTAAACAGAACAGTAGAATGCATTTTATATCAATAAAGTGTAGGATATTTCACTCTATAGTTGTCCAGAATATTAATTTTCTATGTTTGTCACCTACAGGTGACATAGGTGACAGAATATTAATGTTCTATGTTTGTCACCTACAGGTTTCTACAAACAATACATCTTTAACCAATAGACACCACAGTCACACCATTTTATAAAAATTATTAAATGAACATCAAAATAAACACACTTGCAATTATAGAAAATCAATAGTTTTGAAGATAAAAAGTGTTAGGCAACTGTTCAGTCTAACAGGGGTCAAGTGTGTCTACTCTGCCTGGGCGCTGTGACCAATTAAAGATTAGTCAAGGTCTCAATGGAACAGTAGCACTAGGCTGCAGAGTTTAGTTATGGTGTTGACTTTGTGGCACATTAAACAAAATCTACTGTTGGGGGTGTCTACTCTGCCTGAGTGCTGTGACCAATTAAAGATTAGTCAAGGTCTCAATGGAACAGTAGCACTAGGCTGCATAGTTTAGTCATGGTGTTGACTTTGTGGCACATTAAACAAAATCTACTGTTGGGGGTGGTCTCAAGGGCCCTTCTCAAAACCACATCACTAGATAATGTAACACTTTTGCACTTTGGGGGCTCCTTAGGTGCCCTTAGAATGATTCAATAAAATACAGATTTCTTGTATATAGTGGCAGCACCCTAAGATACATCTATGCAAAATTAGAGAAAAGTTGCTGAACAGTTTTTGAAAAAAATAGGCCAAATGTTACATTTGTGCCAGTTTTGGGGTCCTTGACGGCCCTAGGGAGCCCTTAAAATTATTCATTCAAATATAGATTTCTCGTGCATAGTGGCAGTGCCCTAAGATATGTACATGCAAAATTAGAGAAAAAGTTGCTGAACGGTTTCTGAGATACGGCAGCTAACGGCGGACGGAGGACGCAGAGTCATGGCAATAGTCCCTTGGACCTTCAGCCAAAGGACTAAAAACTAGCCAAAGCTCGGCGAAACCTAGTCGACTTGTAGGCCCATTCGCATTCATTGTTTTGAATACAATTGGATTCATGTGGAAGCGTAAGATAACTGCTTGTTCCTCTAAGATGACTAGAGTTTGTATTACTTTGGAATATCGCAAAATAACTCATTCTGATGCTCGTTTCGACCCGAAAGCTATCCTTGTAAACATGCTCTGAATGCATGGATAGGGTCGGCCTGATGCGAGTGTGAGTCATATGTGATGTTACGATACCACGTGATCGACTAGCTCATTACATTTTTATTTTCCGCGGGAATTGCTACCCAGACGGGTTTAAAATCGAATTTATGCTACAAATGTATTTTTCTGTATTTTTTTAATGTTCTCGAATGTTACATACAATGATAAACTTTGTGTACACATGGAAAACGGATTTTAGTTTTTTTCGCTCATGCTCGTTTCTAGGTCACGTCGTCACGTGCACGTGTAGTGGACTAGCCAAGGGTGCTAATGTTGCTGGCGGCTTGCGTCTTCTTTTGCCAAAGCGTTTAGCAGTAGCTACATGTAATCATTATTATTCGGAGAGGTACCATTAAATGGTGGCTTCAAACTGATAATTAGTTTTTTTTGTGTGTTGACTGGTTGTTAAAAATTAGATTGTGTGTGGGTAGCTTTTCTGTAAATAAAATGTAATTACAAATTAACTATGCATGTCGATAATTATTTTAATGTTTGACATCACACTTTTTACTATTTGCAGTGCAATTTATCTCAATTTCTGTTCAGACTAGCCCAACAAAATCTTGCATACCTATTGCTTATATAATAATCTCTGAGAATATTAAATATGATGTGAATTTATACATCAAAATAAAAAGTTATGTCATGCTGGATGTCGTGTTTTAAATAAAGTTAAGACATGCCAATTTAATTAAATAGAATATGTTGTATTGTCTATATATACTATATAATCATCCATTTATCCACATTTATATATTTTTTTAATGTCATTTTTCAAAATTACCATGGTGGTTGTACATTTTTTATTTTCAAAATCGAACATATCTCAATTTATGTAAAGCCTAGCCCAACGAAATTTGGCAAACATATTACCTGTATAATATTCTCTATGTATATTGAATATTATATAGATTGACACAAATTAAAGTCATGTAAAGATCAGTATTGTGTTTTGTTCTACAAATGCTTGCCCAAGCCAATATTATAATGCATAAATATATGTATACACTGCATTTAGACATGTACACTGTGTACATAATATACTATATGTAAGTAGTATGATATTAAACTACAAGCTGTACACTGCTACTATGTCTTGTTAACTATTTAATTTAGTCACGTATCGCATGTGCCTTTTTAACCATTGCTTACCGCGCTCTATGTGCCCTTTACTAAAATGGCATCCTGCCCTTTTGAAAACCTGGACAGAACAGTGTAATGTTAGACCTTAGATGACTTGCTACAACCTTTCCTGGTATTTTGGAAATAAAGCTGAGGTCAGAAATAGGTCTATAACTGTTCAGGTCTTGTTTAGGCAGAGACGACTTCTTAAGAAGTGGTTTGACATGGGCTTATTTGAAATCATCAGGAAAACAGCCGGAGCAAAGTGATGCATTTATACTATTTGTTATAGGTCCAATTAGTGTATCGAGACATGCTTTTAGCAGTATTGTTGGAAATGGATCAAGTGCACAAGATTTAATTGGGGAGGACATAATTATTTTCCTAACTTCATCAACTGTTGCAGGTTCAAATGATACAAGTAGAGAATTTACTTGTGGAAAGTCCACACTGACATTACTTAAATTATCACGTGGGAAAGCAAAACGAATATACTGATTTTATTCTTAAAGTGACTAGAAAACGAATCACATAGAGACTTAATTGACATTTGATAAGGTAGCGATTTTCTTGAAAATTTCACAGCATATTTAAGACACAAGTGCTGTGGAAAACTCATTAAATTTTCATACCTCATTTTGGGGAAAAATCCACCCAAACCTGACACCCCTCAAGTCCCCCCAATCTGCTGACAGATTTTGAAATATTGGTGCGTTCTGTTCTGTAAAATAGCCACTGTGTGAATATGCGAGCGACCAGCGTATATTTATTGCTACCTCGTGAAATATCTAATGCAGTAGTACATTCAGAATTCACTGGACTGACATGTGCCATGCCAAATTGCTAAAAAAACAAAACATGACACCAGAAATACCCACAATGCATTGCCAATATGTCAATGAGACACATTGAATGTGTTTCAAAAGTATTCTCCACAGTGCGCCTCTGGAATAAATGAAACTATGACGCTAATCTTTTCGGGTGGGTTTGACCGACTTGAAGTGTGGGAACTTGGGCGGGTTTGGCCGACTTGAGGTGTCGGAACTCGGGCGGGTTTGGCCGACTTGAGGTGTCGGAACGCGGACGGGTTTGGCTGACTTGAGGTGTCGGAACTCGGACGGGTTTGGCTGACTTGAGGTCCAATGGATTAAACAGGATCCACCCCGTATATATTGTGGTTTGGTTAGCCCAGCAACAGTGTTTTCCCAGTACACTGCCAGTTTCTTTCTGATGGAACACATATGTATTCATCTTCATTTACAGTACATATCCCACTCTGTAGTGTTATCACGTCATGTTTAACAAGATTTAACAAGATTGCCACCCAGATAATTAACTCTACGTGGCAGGTGGAGCTGTTAGAGCTGGTCAGTCTACACCATGTTACATATTTATCCCCTATGTGGAATGTTTGTAGTTTCCCTGGGATATACCCCAAATAAGAGTTGAGTGACCCTTACTGCCAGAATGTTAGGAGAGGTGATAGTTAGGGGCGCGACGATTAATCGCGGTTCACGGTATTCGCGGTATTAGGCCCACGGTTCGGTGCACCGTTTATCAATTTGCGTACCGCGGTTTATTTCGATTTTTTAAATGGCACATCGGCGTTTCCGTAGCTTGCACTCTGCTAGGAATCCCGATGACGCGGTAAGGCGTTTCGGACAATCACAGCGCTCGATTCCGCTGCACGTGACATGTTTGCATGGGCTATCCCAGACCCAACAGGCAACACTCTGTCATGGCGTGCAAGGAAAAGTTTGTCGGTCTTTTAACAAAGCCTGCATCGACGTATAGGTCGTATGTTTGGAAACATTTCGGCCATCCAATGACAGAAACACCTCAGGGAGCTAGAGAGGTACAGAAGGACTCAACTGTCTGTAGGATTTGTCGTACCGTATTGAAATACAAGACTGGAAATACCACCAATATGATACAACATTTGAACAGACACCACCCAGAATATTCTTAAAATCCGGCTACAAAGGTATCGGAAAGTGACAGTAAACCAGTCTCCAATCCCGCCCCAAAACAACAAAAACTTAAAGAAGCTTTTCAGTTGAAACAGAAGATGCCATTCAATTCTCCACGATCGACTGCCATCACTAACCAAATCGGGAAATTTATAGTGACAGATCTCAGACCCTACAGTGCTACACAGTGGTGGAAAAGCCAGGATTTAAAGAGCTCCTACGTGTTCTGGAACCCAAGTATGAGGTATGAATTATACAAGTCACCAATTAAAGATTTAATTGTATAGTCAATAAGATAAATATTTGTAAAAGGCTATACAGTACTGTATCATTTAGGCCATACTAAAGGTCAGTGGTAACTTCGGACTTAATTACGGTCTGTAATCTCGCCTCCCTATTATTGTTAGAGTTCTTGATTCAGAATGATTCCCCATGTGGCAGCACAGGTGACATATGATGCCATCCAGTTTTTAAATCAATAATTAACAAATCCATAACGGATATTTGTCAATTAAATTATCAGCAACGAGAAAGGCTCTAGTGATTTTCGAATATATATCATTAGCGTCTCAAACTTGATCAAAATAAGAAGGCTATGTTTTCAGTTCTTACATTTGGCCAAAATATGGATATATTAAAAAAATATAAGCTTTATTATGTGTAAACATATGTGAATAAAAGAACTATGATTGCACCGGTAAGCTTCAGTTTGTATATTTTTATTTCATATATTATCATATAATTATATCAAATACGATCATGTAATGTCATGTATTATCATTCATATAATTTTAAAACACTCGATCAAATTTTCTAATAATTAATATTATTTCATATAATTGTATCATAAATGATCGACTATTGTTATAGTTTTCCAATGTATTATTGCTATCGAACAGGTCCATTCAATTGGGGACGCACCATGTATTGTAACATTGTTGTAGATGGCAATTTTTTTGTTTTTGGTTGACCACTTTTTGGGATGTGATTATTATTTACATATTGGTCATCGGCTTACATACACTTATATACATATATTTATATAAAGACGCAGTTCAAAGATTTAATATTGTCATAACATATAGGAGCCGAGATTACCAGTCTGAAATTACTAGGGGACCGAGGTTACCAGTCTGTAATTACCGAAGTCCTAGATTATCATAATTCATATTAAACTGTTTTACATGTACAATTTCAAATTCTACGTTCTAAAAATTAGTTCACCTGTGTCATTTCAGATTCCGTCAAGGAAGTATTTCTCCGACAAACTCATTCCGAGCATGTACCAGGCAACTAGGATAAAATTGCAAGAAGAACTGGACAAGCAGATACTCATCGCAATCACGACAGATGCCTGGACATCCAGAGCTGTGGAGAATTATACTGCTGTGACAGCTCACTACATCACAGATGATTGGATAATGAAAAGTACTATCCTGGAAACCAAAGTGAGCTACGACGCGCATACCGGTGACAACTTGGCAGAACACCTGAAGAAATCTGTAGCTGACTGGAACATTGAGCGTCCTGGGATGATATTGCCTATTGTCACAGACAATGCATCCAACATAGAAGTGGGAGTAAGAGAGAGTGGTTATGGTCCACATGTGAGGTGCTTCGCTCATACGTTGAATCTTGCTGCAAAGAAAGCCCTGGCTGTGCCAACCATGAATACACTTCTAGCCAGAATCCGCAAGATTGTGAAGTACTTCAGGAAAAGTACCACAGCTGCAGGTGTACTCAAACAGAAGCAGAAGCTTTTGGAGCTACCGGAACATCGACTGATGATTGATGTGGACACGAGGTGGAATAGCTCCTTTGACATGGTGAGACGATATCTAGACCAACAGCCCTCAATAGCAGCCACCTTGGTCAGCCCATCTATCAGGAAGGATGACAAGGACATTGACACCCTGACCGATAATGACATCTTAAATGCTGAGCGTGTGATGATACTGCTGAAACCACTCAAGACGATGACCACCAGTATGTGTGAGGAGAAAAGTCCCACCTTGTCACTTATCCACCCACTCCTGAACCAGCTCCGTGAATCAATGACTGTTCATGACGAACGGGATCCACCAATCATCAAACAGATGAAGGCTGCCATCAAGCAGAACATCGACAAACGCTACAGTGAGCCAGATATACAGGAGATGCTTCTCTTGTGTACAGCATTGGATCCAAGATTCCTCGCCCTACCTTATGTGGAGCCCTACAAGCGTGACGAGGTGTTCCGTGCCATGTCACTGGGGGCACTTTGTGTAAACTCTATCCAATGTCCATATGCTGTCCAGGTGTGCATCTTATAAATGTGATTTTTAAATTACAAAACAAATCTGTTCAGATTTGAAATATTTTTATTTTTTTCATAAACATGAATACACGATTAATGTTGTACTTGTAAGCAAATCAAGTATTACCATGACAACAATACTTAATCAAGCATTGCAATTTTATAACTAAAACTTAATATTTATTGTGCTTCATATTTCAGAGCTTGCAGATCGGCCAAAAATCTGAACCAGGTAGTCAGCAAGAGCCCACTCCGTCCACCATTAGTGATGCTGCTCCTCCGCTGTCTCGTCTATCTGACTTACATGGCTCATCTGTCACTCAACCACACATCAAGCAGAAAGATGACTCCGCACCCACTCCATCTGCGAGTAGAACTGAGACAGCATCTGCATGGATAGAATCCGATTCAGATGATTCGGATGAACCAAAGCCAAAGAAAACTGCATTGGAGGATTTATTTGGATCAGATGTTCTGATAGCAGGTGTTAGTGGGCCCACTATTCAATCACTGCAATCACAAATTGATGATGAGATTGCCAGATATAGGAAGGAGATCCCCATTCCTCTGAAGGATTCTGCCACAGACTGGTGGAGGAAGAAATCCTGTCAGTATCCTCTGTTGGGCAAGCTAGCCCAGTGTTATCTCGCCATTCCTGGGACTTCTGTTTCATCCGAGAGGATCTTCTCCACAGCAGAGCCAGAGGATGTGGTGACAGCGCTGAGGACCAATCTCAAGCCCAAAAATGTGGATATGTTGGTCTTCCTGAACAAAAACTTAGAACTTTAGTTCATGAAGTCATTTGAGATGATGGACGGTTGACAATTGTGTAATTTGGACTTTACCAAAATGGTATTTTTGTTTTCTAGTCAAGATGTAGTTTTATCCTGTAGTTTTTCTTTTTATGATACATTTATTTACTATTATTTTACAAGTGACCATTAAAAATAAAGTTTGTTGCTCTTAAAATAGTTTATTAAAATGTATGTGTGATAGCTGGCGTGCTTGTGGAAAGTATCGTGAATAAATCGAACCGTAGACCAAATATCGAAAATCGAATCGAAAATCAAAAAAATGAATCGTCCCATCCCTAGTGATAGTCACTGGTGATGTTGCAGAGAATGACTCATTTGTTGTGCAAGATGCTGCACAGGGCTACCACTGAACGAATGACCAAGCAACCATATTTTTGACATACCAATTTTCAGCAAAATCAGAGATGGTGAGGTTTTTTAGTGATTGATCTGACATGGAATCGCCCTTGTATGGTACACGTCTGACCCCTCCCCTTGCATGGTACATGTTTGACACCTCCCCCTGCATGGTACATGTCTGACTCCTCTCCTTGTACACAATATTGTACAGGTATTGTACAGTATAGGTTTGACCCTATTCGCCCACCACACAAAATGTATCATGTCTGACCCCCTTCCCTGCACACAATACACACTACACTAAGCATCAGCTGGAGCCCACTGACTCACTCATGAATGCTAGGCTAGGAAAACAAAACAAAAAAACTTAGAGAAAAAGATTCCACTGCCATCCGGCGGTGAACATAATTACTTTACACTCTGCATCAGTACCAGCTATTCATTACAAAACACAAATTTGTGTTGTTCACTTGTTGTGTGTGCTTTATGCTGGGTAAGGCAGAAAGGCCTCACATTTCACAAGTTAGCTACAAAAGAAAAGTAGAGCAGCAGACGCGTGACAGTTAGTCACACTCACAGTTGGATTGCTGGCTATTATTAGCCTGGCTGAGATCGCCTCCGACGCCGACACGTACACTGATACCCCACTGATATACACTCAGCGACAGCTGACAGGGATGTATACTTGGAATATACAGTTTCAACGTTCGTTCCCCTCGCCCACGCTAAGTCAAATGATTTAATAAATGAATATCATGTCGCTGCCAGTTAGAAGTCCATGCAGCGGTTTTCTCTAAGTCTAAGAGAATGACGAGGCTATATTTGGCGGAGATAGAACGTTGAAATTGGTGGTGTATCAAAGTTCATAAGCAAGTGGAATTACTGATTGATAAGTATTATTCTTGCCTTAATATCATTCATAAAGTAGCAGTAAACATATATTGAGTAGCAGTTGTGCTTAAAGTTAGTTAGATAAAGTATTTTAGGACACTTTAGTCTAGTGAGTGATAATAGGGTACGTTAGCTTACGGCTACGATAAGTTTGTAAACAAGATTTAACAAACCTCGTTATGTGGTAGAATATATAGGTGATAAAGTAACAACCATAAACTACCTACATAAGATAATATCTGTGTAAGTCAGAACCTGCTAGACATTTTGATAAGGTAGCTTTGTTGTTAAAATTAAGCATTTGCGATAATCGGGCGAACTAAATTTATGTAGCTAGTGTCTCTCTTATTCGCTAGGGCGCTGTATAACCTAAATAAATAAGGCAGTCTAGCGTACGCAATCTTACGAAAAGTGTAACATTTGTGCACAGAAAACAGTCTTCTTAAAGACTACATAGACAGTGAATGGTGTAAACACAGTTGACAAAACTATTTTAAATAGCTAATTAGATTATTATTATTAAATCAATTCTGATATGGCGCCTTGCAAGCGGCAAGTCAAGGCAAAGAGACACTTGGTGTGCGACGACTGCCACAGTTGGGTAGATTTTGCCTTATCCGGCTGTACGAAGTCATGGACAGAAACCAAGGAAGAGGGATTCACCTTTCAGTGCGTGGGGTGTTGGAAGGTGAAATGTCTGGAGAAAGAGGTAGCTAGGTTGGTAGATATTGTGAAGGGGATGGAGATGAGAATCAGCAAGAAGACAGACGGAATGGAGAGAGACGACAGGGATAAAGTTGGGAATACTGTGAAACTGAAGGAGCAGAGTAGTGGCAACAAGACCGAGGAAAGGAGACTGAGAGGAGGGAAGGTGATCGGAGGGGAAGAAAGTGGAGGATCGACGGCAGGAAATGTGACAGGTGTGAAGGTGGCAGGAGAGAAAGTGACCGTAGAGAAAGAGGTAGGAGGGAAAAAGAGACGGGAGAGGAGAGAAGGAAATGCAATGGGAGGAAAGATGACGGGAAGAAAGGAAGTGAGAGTACATGTGACAGAAGAGAAGTCGGGAGGGACGATGACAGGAAGAAAGGTGACAAGAGAAACAGCGTCAGGAAAGAATGGAACGGAAGAGATTGTGACGGGAGAGCAGAAGACAGGGGAACAAGATTACAACCAGACAGATGCAAACCGTAGAAAGAGCTACACTGAGGCAGTGATTGAGGGGGCAATGAGGAAAGAGAGGGTGTTTATGGGCGATTCGATTATGAGAAAGACAGATAAGACTCTAAGCGAGGGGGAGGACGTCGTTGTTTGTCTACCGGGGGCTAGGATAGAACATGTAACTGAAAGGGTAGAGAAGGTACTGGGGCATGGCCAGGGAGGGTCTATACTAGTACATGTAGGGACAAATAACGCAGAGAGGGAGGGAACAACTGGGATAGTTCAGAAGTACAGACAGTTAGTGAAGAAGTTAAAGAAGACAAGAGTAGAACAGATTATCCTCTCAGGAATTTTGCCAGTAATGGGAGGAAGGGGACCGACATATAGAAACTGCAAGAGGATGGCGATCAACGCACTAGTTGAGCAGATGTGTAAAGAAGAGGGGGTGGGATTCGTAGATTTATGGGGATACTTTGTTGGGAGGGAAGATATGTACATGAGAGATGGCCTACATCTAAGTGGAAAGGGGGCAGCAGTTTTCTCAGAGAACTTGCTGCAATCTGTTGACAGTGGGACAGGCTGCATCTATTTAAACTAGATTCGCAGGGGGGATTCACAGAGAAGCCTGAAACTGGAGGCATAGATAAAGACAGCAGAAATAAATCGGCAAAGAACAGCCTGGAAAACTGTTCTGAATCAGGATATAAATGCATTTGTTTAAATGCAAGGAGCATAGTAAACAAAAGAAGTGAACTAAACATTATGGTAGAAGATATTGACCCTCACATAATAGGTATAACCGAATCGTGGGCCACCACTGATATATCAGATGCCGAATTGGGACTAACAGGATATGTAATGTTTAGGAAAGATAGAATAGGAAGAAAGGGAGGTGGAGTTATTTTATATATTAAAGAATCTATCCAGGCTTATGAAATAAAATTAGAAAGAGAAGCAGATTGCGAAGAAGCTGTTTGGTGTAACATAGTTACAGGAAACTCAACGTTAACAGTTGGGTTAGTTTATCGAAGTCCAAACATAAGCATAGAAGAGAATGAAAAAATACAAAACGCTATAAGGGAAGTAAGCAAACGGAACTGTATTATTATGGGGGACTTTAACCATGGGCATATACAATGGAAATCTCTACAGAGTATGGGGAGTGAGGACCACAAGTTTTTAGTTTTAGTACAAGATAGTTTCCTTTCTCAACATGTGCTAGAACCAACCAGGGGAGAGAATGTGTTGGACTTAGTTTTGTCCTCACAGAAAGAATTAGTTGACAATGTCAAGATATGTGAGCCACTGGGGAGTAGTGATCACAACCAGATACATTTTACCATCAAAGTAACATCAGAAAGGAATAGTAAAAAGCAGTATAGGAGAAATTTCCACAAAGGAAGGTATAAGGACATGAGGAAATATTTAGCAAAGATAGACTGGAATAACACACTGAAGAATAAGACAGCAACCGAATGCTGGAATATCTTAAATAGTGAAATTAAGTGCATAATCGATAAATTTGTACCTTTCAAAAAACAAGGGAAACGGTCTAAAAAGAAACACTTATCGAAAGAAGCCATTAGAAAAATTAAGTATAAACAAATGATGTGGAAGTCATATAGATGTACTGGAAATGATGAAGACTACAACATTTATAAAGAAGCACTTAATCAAGCTACAGCTGAAATTAGAAATTCAAAGAGAAGCTATGAAAAAAAATTAGCTAGTAATATAAAACATGACAGTAAGAGTTTTTATGCGTATATTCGAAGCAAACAGAAAGTTCAGGATAAGGTCGGTCCTCTAGAAGATAGTGCTGGAAATACAATATCAGAGGGACTCTTAATGGCAGAAGACCTGAATGAGTATTTTAGTTCAGTGTTTACCAGGGAAGATATTAGTTCACTGCCAGTACCAGAGGCTAAGTTCAAGGGGGCAGATTCAGACTATTTAGGACAGTTAGTTGTAACCTCGGAAATGGTAGCTAAGAAAATAAGGGCTATGAAGGATAATAAATCACCTGGAGTGGACGGGATTCCGCCCAAACTACTATTGGAAATTGTAGAACAAATTAGCGCACCGCTTGCAACAGTTTTCAATTTGTCATTAGAAGAGGGAGTGGTTCCTTTAGAATGGAAAGAGGCAAACATTATACCGTTATTTAAAAAAGGTTCGAGAAACAAGTCAGAGAACTATAGACCAGTGAGTTTAACATCAGTGATTTGCAAATTATTAGAAAGACTAATTAAAGATCACATGGTGGATTTTCTTGTTAAACATAACTTGATAAACCCATCTCAACATGGGTTTTTAAAAGCGAGGTCATGCTTAACAAATATGTTATGTTTTTTGGAAGACATCACTAGGTGGGTAGATGAGGGATCACGAGTAGATATCATCTATTTAGATTTTCAAAAAGCTTTCGACAAAGTACCACATCAAAGATTACTCCTTAAGCTAAAGGCCCATGGCATAGGAAATGGTATAATAAACTGGATAGAAAAATGGCTGAATGACAGAAGACAACGTGTAGTAGTTGATGGGGAGGCTTCAAACTGGAAATCGGTATTGAGTGGGGTACCACAGGGATCAGTACTAGGACCTATATTATTCTTAATATATATCAACGATTTGGACGATGATATAACAAGCAAGGTGTTAAAATTTGCGGATGATACAAAAGTGTTTAGAAGGATTAAAAGTGATGGAGATAGACAGCATTTACAAGATGATCTTGATAGGTTGATCAAATGGTCTGAAAAGTGGCAAATGCTGTTCAATTTTGGGAAATGTAAATGCCTCCACACAGGTCATGGGAATGAAGAGGTAAAATATAAAATGGGGGGTACTGTTCTAAGTACTACTGTAAAAGAAAAGGACTTAGGGTTAACCATTAGTGCTGATATGAAGGTTTCAGAGCAGTGCGGAATTGCAGCGTCAAAGGGAAATCAAATCCTTGGATTAATTAGGCGAAATATAGCGTATAAGAAAAAAGAATTAATAGTACCGCTGTACAAAACAATAGTGAGGCCTCATTTAGAATATTGTATACAAGCATGGAGGCCATATCGCAAGAAGGACATAGATATGCTAGAAAGAGTACAGAGGAGAGCGACTAAAATGATACCAAATCTGAGGGATCTTAGTTACGAAATACGCCTAAAAGAATGTGGTTTAACAACACTAGAGACCAGGAGATTGAGAGGAGATCACATAGAAGTGTTTAAAATATTGAATGGTTATGAAAATATTGATAGAAACATTTTTTTCTCAGTTAAGAAAGATAGAAGGACCAGAGGACATGAAGCTACATTAGTAAAGGAGCAGTGTAGATTAGATATAAGAAAGTTCTCATTCTCACAAAGGACTGTAAATGAATGGAACAGATTATCTCCTGATTGTGTTGGTGCTAGTAGCGTGAATATGTTTAAAAATAAAATCGACACACACCTTAAAAAGGCGGGATACATGTAGATAAAAAGTATTGGACTCTCGATAAGCCAAAAGGCTTCCTTGTCCAACTGCCATCCAGAGTAATTTTCTGGATGGCAATCTTGTTAAATCTTGTTAAATCTAATGAAACCATATGGCAATGGCAACGAAACGAAAGTAAAATTGTACAATAAGGAATCGATCGGAACAGATACAGATGTAATCGTAACGTGTATGTTTTACCGTGCAGTGTTGACTATCACAAATCAGTTACCTGGTCTAAGTCATACCTAATTTAATTAATTTGACGAACATGACTTACCCATAGTTGTGGTTTTAGATCTACTGCGAAGTTATGACTCAACGTTGAAAAGTTCCGCTCGACAAGGCCCAACCCTAAATGGCATATGAGGTGACACCTAACGGATGGATGACATCTTCGTCAGTGACACAGCGCCCCTGGTGATTACAGCTCAATAACACTTCTGCTAGACATCGGCGTATTAAATGTTTATCCATTACTTGTCAGGATGTACAATCAGTTTTGGTCGGCGCCCCCCAAGTGGGTACGGGGCACCGCACAACCTGTTGCGCCTTTTTATTACACTTTCTCATGGGATATGTGACAGATCGGACAAATGCACCACATTTTTGGTCGTTTCATGCAACACTGATATTTAATTTTCTACTGATATCTGCACATTTTTGGATGGGTCCGTACACCCCCTTTTGAATCGATATAAAGGGAATTGGGCGATGATGTGAAGTACTGCCATCTGGTGACTAATGCATAAATTACACCAATGCACGCCAAAAATGGGTCTGTAAACAATCAAATAATTTTTTCTATTTTCAGTGACAGTCATAATGGTTGAGAAATAACAATAAAAATTGTTAGATATATTACAAGCCCATAAAGCTGAATATGTCGCCGATACACTGGACATGTTGGGATACACGGAAAGATGTAATAAAACGGCATAGGCCTATATCAATTAAATGGGGGGGGGGGGGGGGGGTTGGACGTTTATGGACCCATCCATAAACCTGTTTGGGAGAGAACACTGAAGTCGGCTCCAGACTTTTCACTTTCACTGCCTATTCTGGGGTTCGTGGCTCTCCATGGTAGAAAGGTTAGAGAACAAGCAGTCCTCGTTAACAGAGTCATCTATCGGGTACAAGCAGTTATGCACAATATATAACATATATGTTTATTCATTCAATTGAAGTGCAAAGTATCGAGATGATTGCAAACACTTCTGCAACTAAAACGTCCTGATCCAAAGGTGACCTCCAAATATTAATTTTCATGGCGATGAATAAGGGTGCTGAGATGAGATAAACCAGATATAAATTTAGCACGGATGAGTCTGGATGCTTCAGGACTGGATGCTTCAGATCGACTTGACTTGACATATGGCTTCATGAGATCCTCCCCGATTGTCAGGGAATTCGTACTTTCAATATGAGCTAATACGTCGGAACCGGAAGAGCTGAGCCCCATAATATTTACATGAGGGCTGGATATATGATTAGCCCCCCGATATGTAGGGAAGGGGGTACATGTTGAGGTGCAAATAGCGGTTTTCGGAGAGCCTCAATGTGAGTTTTTTAAGAGCTTCAAGGGGGGTGTAATTGGAGGTTTTTTCTTAGACCCTCAGCAGGTGCAAGTGGAGGTTTTCAGAGAGCATAAAGCTGTTTTTGGAGAGCCTCAAGGCTTCAAGAGGGTGTAATGGGATTTTTTCTTACAGCCTCAGCAGGTGCAGGTTACTCCTGCCTCCGCGAGAGCTCCTGTTCGCTCGATGTCCTGGAACTGTGTACCAATGGATCCCAATGCAGCCATCTCGATATATAAGCTTCCAGACATGATGACAACCTTGTCCTTGCCATACTGGTCAGGCCAGTGCCACTGTATCTGTTTGGCTACTGCATAGATTGGCTGGTCAGCAGTGATGACAGGAACTTGTTAGTAGTGAGGACTAGTACCATGAGTCCATCCAGAGAATGTGGCTGACTTCTGAAACTAAAGTACTCCCTCTACTACACGTACCACATTCCGTACACCCCGTACCACATGCACGACAACACCAACTAATACTACTACCACTACCACTACTACTACTACTACTACTACTACTACTACCACTACTATTACACCGATAATTATATTAAGTAGTATTTTCTTTTGAATATAGTTTGGTATACCGTGTGTTTTTTGGGTTATGATGACGTCGTGTTACATTATCTACAACCTAAGTTTGCTTGAACCCATTTACGTCGTCTCTGGAAAGTTTTCCCCACGCGTTCTTGCCTGTCATACGGCTGAGTGAACGTTGATGCTTAGAACGTGAGACGTAGGCAAGGCGGCGGAGTGAAGATTCGAGAGAACGTTATCGTCCTCTTCATTATATAATTGACATATTATCTCGTTTGATTAAATTGGCAACATTGCACACAAGTACCAAAGCAAGAGAGACGCCGTCGGTTTACAATCATGATCTTTCATCTAGTGGTTGGTTACTTAAAAACAAATCGACCAATTACGATAACTTATGCATTGGTAGTTGGTTCAAATAGTCGCAACGGGAATTCGATTTTTTTAGAAAAACGTTGTCTTTGTTAGATGCCAGACAAACTATATACTCCCGAACAAACTAGTGAACCATGTGATATTTCTTTTAGATGGTTAAACACGTACCGTTTTCTGTTCTCACTTTATTAAGACTCATAGTCGTCGTCTCGGCAAAGGGTAGAGTAACTGTGGGACGCATAATGCATTAATAAGACACCAAGTGACGTTTTGTCCCCATAAAGATGCCAATGAAAAGTGTTTGATAATATAATTACTTCCTTGGATTTCTTTCTTTTAAGAACAACCGATTGAGGTTGACATACATTTACATGCTATTGCAATTGCATGTAAATATTTATCATACTCCATCCCATTATTTAGAATTCCAAATGAAACCATTTTGCTTTATTTATTAATCGCTTTGATACCAGTACTCCCACGCTCATGGTGGCTAAATGAGCTTAACCTGCACAAGGATTGACTCGCGCAGTTGGCAGCAGCACGCACAGGGTTCGGCAATTTGAGAGAGTAACGCGATAAAACCCGACCGGATGCTCAAGTCTTGCGTCCCTGCTGTAGTCATCCATCCAGTCATGTTATAAAGAAACGGTTTTAAATGTTGATAGCCCTTAGCAGTGCCGATTTGAAACATTTAAATTATTTTCTAATATAACCTTTCGTTTACTCCAAAGTGGCACCTTTTTACAAACTAGGCCTATCTAGTTTAACAAAAACGACAAGATTAATGATGGTCTGTTCTAAAAAAATATGTAAATTACTATTGAAATTGACGCTAGCTATGTGTATTTACTGCACTTAATGTCAATTTAAATGCAAATACATTTAAATTGCAATCCTTAAGAGATGACTCATTGAATGATGTTATAAAGATCGAAACAGTTTTATATATTAGTACCGCTTTGCACAGCAAATTTGATGCATTTAACTTATTTTACAACAGAAATCCTTAAAATGTTTTGGCTGAGACCCAAATTTCAGTCGCGGGACTAACATTGCAATGGGCGTCTTCAATCTTCGTCTGTCATCCAAAAATACTATCACGAATGAGATGAAGTAGCTGATGGTGCGTCTGGGAAGCAGCGTTGACACTGACGCTCTCAGGTCCGTTTCCCGTGATGGTAGCTACGGTAACTTGGGGTATCTGACAGAACTGTTAATTCTTTGTCAAGACTCTTGGCTCATTGGTCAGCTTTGGGATGCGGATCTTCCCGGCTATGCTCGAGATGACACCAGGAGGTTGCTATAATTGTGATGGTTTCTCATGTTTCAAACTGAGTGAATCGACATTCGGTTCTAGCGCAAATGACTCATCGAGTGATGACAAGTCATTCTGCACAGTCACTTCGACAAATTCGCCCGGGCTGATCGTCGTTCTCTCGGCAGGAGCCGTCAGTACACACGCACGTCGGACGGTGGAATGATGCGGCACTTTACCATTCGAGCGGGTACACGGTGTCATCACCTAGGATGACCTGGCGTTTGGCAGGACGGATGGTCATTCTTCTCCATGAAAGGTGTGCCTTCCAATATCTCGACGTCCAAGTTTTCGACTACTAAGTCTTCAAACTCAAATTCTCTCTAGTCACGAGTGAACACGACATGCGTCTCGCCAACCACCTTAAGAGGAGACGACCCGCCAGTTTGGTGGGCAGATTGAGAAGTGCTCTTGACTTGGCCTACCAACGTCACGGCTGTTGATTCCCGAACCATGTTTCCTGTGACGCCACTGTCTATGGTGATAGTGACCGTCTGGTAGCTGTGGAATGTATCTACGTACAGGGAGACTGACGCACCGGGACACGTAACGTGTAAGATGGAATGGTGTCAATTTGGTTTTCCATAATCTCCTCTTTTGTGGTGCGGCCAAACTCCTGCACTTCACGTTCTAGATCGTACGTAATTTTTTTGATGAGACGTGCCTTTGTCAGATACCTCCGATCTTGATTAGGTAAATACTTGCAAACAGTCGGGAAGTGCTGCCAGCGCTGCCTGCGTTTGTGCTTAGAGGGCGCGACCTACCTAATCGCTTATTTCCCGGACTCGGACTTACCTAATCGCTTACTTCCCGGACTCGGACTGAATCAGGTCCCCGCCTGTCTGGGGAACCGTCCACAATGCGATGCTGCTGCTCCCATTAACCTGGCATCTCCAGCTGCATGCACTTCGTCAAGCAAGGACGACAAAGCTTGTGATATCTCTCGTTTGATGGACGCGAGCGTACGTGACCGTACTTCAGTGCCGTAACGCTGTTTCACACGTTTTGGTAGTTCGGGGTCAATCAATCAGTACAATGAAATACTCCATTGTCGGAGACATTTCTTCGTCGTCGGTGGTCGATTCGCCGTGGTGAGTAATACTACTGTTTCGTTTCAACAAGTTGTCTTCCACGAACGCAAACAGGCGTTGGTACAAGTTCTCCGGCTTCTCTTCCGCCTCCAGTCGAATGGCAGCAGACTCGAGAACATTTGCTCACGTCGACTGGAAGCCACAGTGAAGCCATGTGCTTTTCCATATGTTGTTGATCGAAGTTGCGTTACGAACGATGGTGTTACGTGATAGCATCGGACAATAGTTCGCAATCTGGCCCAACATGAGCTCTTGAATGTTCACTTTTTGGCAGCCGTGCGCCGGCGTTCTGTAGGGATGGGTGCAGCATCATCTGTGAAGCCACAAAGAGGAACATTGTTTGACTTTTTCCCCCAGCTCACTCCATCGACGAGGAATGGGAAGACATTATGATCGAGAGAAAGAGTATATAAAATGGTCTGCTACCAATACTCAAAGCTATTGACAGTGTCATTTTGGCCCAAGCACCATTGCTTGGGGGCTCTGTAAGTGCTAGCCATGGTGTGTGTTCTAATAATGTCACTTATTTGAACCGCTGTAGATTGTCTCGTTGCCGAGATGTGCAACTGCTCGCCCGTTGTCTAACACACCAATCTAGAATAGAGAACGGTGATGATCGAGCTGATAATTTTCGATCGAAAGCCAATATGAAGAGATTGTGCCATAGCTATCCTAGATTAGGGCGGACTACAACGGTTGGATAAAACGACTTTATTGCTCCAACTTCGTCTGGAACATTAACACATAACATGCACGAGGTCGAGCGATGATAAAGAGACCTCCCATAGCGAAGCTCATATAAACCGCTGGGTGACACTTGCAGGCGTATTTGTTCTCTTTGTTGTATCTAATGGAATACTAGTTCGTTTACATTAACGCCGACGCGTGTGGACTGACCGTCCTTAATATCCGCAGTCGATCTGCAGCGATCTGCAACTAACACAACCTGTCACGTAATCATGGGTTTGTGGAAACGTCCGCCCATCGCCACCCCCGCAGCTTGCAACATTCCACCGCCCTATATAGGTTCCAACATAAACATATTCGTTATTTGAAAATGCACAAATGTTTTGTTATTATGGAACACAGCACATTTTACCACAAGAAATGACCTTTAGTAATGGATGGGCGTTTGTCATCTTTTGACATACGCCCGGTTCATGAGTGCAGTCACACATGAACGGTTCTTGTTTCTATGATCGCACTAGTACAACATTCTGCGGCGTGAACTGTATTGTCCTCTAATGCCAGAGTGAGAGAGGTCGCCGCTGCGTACCTGACTGTCAAACAACATGGCTGGTTGTCGAGGAGTCGCGCGCTCTTTGCTCTCTTCTTTGCAATACTTGGTCGTTGCTCTCTGTGTGCTGTGCAGTTCCGATGTTGCCCGGGCTGCGTTCAAATTAACGTTGCTTCACACGAACGACGTGCACGCGCATTTCGAGCAGTCGAACGCGTACAACTCGCCGTGCAAGGCGAAAGATGTAGCGGCTGGTCTCTGCTACGGTGGTGTCGCTCGAAGGTAAGTACGAATTGTGTGACCAAAATTAGTTCTAATAAGTTCATTTAACTTAAAATGAAAACAATGGTTTGCCTAAAAGGGGTCCGGACACCATGGACCTCCCTCTTGATCCGCCTATGTGTTTTACTAACGCAAATAATCTTACTAACAACATTCACCCTTGGCGCGCGGGTTGGATCGAACCCCGATCAACAGCTCGCCTGACCCTCAAATCTAAGTGCACTGCCAGACACGAGGGGTTTGCTTCACCTTTGGCGCGCGGGTTGGATTGAACCCCGATCAACAGCTCGCCTGACCCTCAAATCTAAGTGCACTGCCAGACACGAGGGGTTTGCTTCACCTTTGGCGCGCGGGTTGGATTGAACCCCGATCAACAGCTCGCCTGACCTTCAAATCTAAGTGCACTGCCAGACACGAGGGGTTTGCTTCACTCTTGGCGCGCGGGTTGGATCGAACACCGATCAACAGCTCGCCTGACCCTCAAATCTAAGTGCACTGCCAGACACGAGGGGTTTGCTTCACCTTTGGCGCGCGGGTTGGATTGAACCCCGATCAACAGCTCGCCTGACCCTCAAATCTAAGTGCACTGCCAGACACGAGGGGTTTGCTTCACCTTTGGCGCGCGGGTTGGATCGAACCCCGATCAACAGCTCGCCTGACCCTCAAATCTAAGTGCACTGCCAGACACGAGGGGTTTGCTTCACCTCTGGCGCGCGGGTTGGATTGAACCCCGATCAACAGCTCGCCTGACCCTCAAATGTAAGTGCACTGCCGGACACGAGGGGTTTGCATCACATTTGGCGCGCGGGTTGGATTGAATCCCGATCAACAGCTCGCCTGACCCTCAAATCTAAGTGCACTGCCAGACACGAGGGGTTTGCTTCACCTTTGGCGCGCGGGTTGGATCGAACCCCGATCAACAGCTCGCCTGACCCTCAAATCTAAGTGCACTGCTAGACACGAGGGGTTTGCCAGCAAGGACAGATGCACCATTCAATAAGTAGCGAGTCGCCACGTTGTCAGTCGCAGTCGGAGCTTTCTGGTACAGGATACTATGGGCAAGCGATTCCAGAAATAAGTCCGATAATGTCAATACTGCGATATAATCAGTTACGGCGTAATCACCCACATCAGATTACGAAGTAAAACTTGCTCACTTTTTCATTGGAGCATATCGCTTATGTGGGTTCAAGTTCTTTACAACACAAACGTCCGCATTGACCTTATTTTTTTCTATCACAACGACTACTTACTGCCTTTCACTGTTCGCGTACAAATATCCCACGGCATCTCCCGCTCAATTGTACTGGTAAACTAGTAAATATAGCTAAATTGTTCACCCAACTTAGAGCTAATTGCAGCATAACAGTTTTGCCACAGCGGTTTTCCGACAGGTCTACATAATACCTTACTAAAAGTCCAAGAACAAGGCACCAGTTTTAGGATCATCAAACAGATTTGCGGAGGTTATACACTACAGAAACCAAACTCTAATATGAGCTCGCAAGGAAATGTGCTCAATGTATAACAAGAAAAGAGATAGGGGGAACATTTCGAAGAAGTTCTAAACAGAGAAGACACACAAACTCCGGCAGACATTCCAGAAGCGCCTGAAGATCTGGCTATCAAACTAGAACCACCCACCACGGAAAACTATTTACAGCTATCAAGGACCTCAAGAACGTAAAGGCACCGGGTCATGAACAATTAAATGCAGCATTATTCAGAGCAGACCAGGAACAAACAGCCATACAAGTGTTATACGACTGGCGCAAAAGTACCACTGTTAAAGTCCCCAAGAAAGGTGTCCTTACCATTTGTAACAACAAAACAAACTACAGAACAGTTTACAAAAAGCTAACAAAAGAACTAAGTGGATCCGAAAAGGAAGAAGATGAAACAGACAACATTTTCACTCTCAAAAACATCATTGGGCAGTGCACAACGTGGCCGAGAGAAATGTATATAAATTAGAAGAGAAAACACACGAGTGTACCACACCGTAGTAGAACCTGTCGAGGTAGATGTCTTATTGTCGGAGTGCCCTTAAACTAGGATGTTCACTTTCCAATTTTCTCAACAAAAGCATGTTTTCCGATGTCCGCATACCTGTTTACACGATATGCAATATCCGGTGATACGAGCTGCACTGTGTTCTTTGTCCTGAAAAGGGAACCGGCTTCAAGGTGTCCATTGTCCGCGAAACTGATTGTACCGTGTCCAATGTATGAGTAGCTGGTAGCACGATGTCCAATGTCCGGGGAACTGATTGCACGGTGTCCAATGTCCATGGAACTGGATGCATGGTGTCCAATGTCTGTGGAACTGGTTGCACGATGTCCAATATCCGAGGAACTGGTTGCACGGTGTACAACGTCCAGGAAACTGGATGCATCTTGTCCAGGGTTCGGGGAACTGGATGCACGTTGTCTAATGTCCGGGGAACTGGTTGCACGGTGTCCAATGTCCATGGAACTGGTTGCACGGTGTCCAGTGTACGTGGAACTGGTTGCACGATTTCTAATATCCGAGGAACTGATTACACGATGTTCAATGCCAGGGGAATTGGTTGCACGGCGGTGTACAACGTCCGGGAAACTGAAGGCATCCTGTCCAGGGTCCGGGGAATTGGTCGCACGGTGTCCAATGTCCGTGGAACTGGTTGCACGGTGTTCAATGTCCGGTGAACTGGTTGCACGGTGTTCAATGTTTGGGGAAGTGGTTGCACGGTGTACAATGTCCTTGGAACTGGTTGCACGGTGCCCAATGTCCGAGGAACTGGTTGCACGGTGTCCAATGTCCGGGGAACTGGTTGCACGATGTTCAATGTCCGGGAAACTGGTTGCACGGTGCTCAATGTCCGGGGAACTGGTTGCACGGTGTCCACTGTCCGGGGAACTGGCTGCACGATGTTCAATGTCCGGGAAACTGGTTGCACGGTGTACAACGTCCGGGAAACTGGATGCATCCTGTCCAGTGTCCGGGGAATTGGTTGCACGGTGTCCAATGTCCGTGGAACTGGTTGCAGTGGTTGCACGGTGTCAGGGGAACTGGTTGCATGATGTTCCATGTCTGGGGAAGTGGTTGCACGGTGTCAAATGCGGGGAACTGCTTGCACGGTGTCCAATGTCCGGGGAACTGGATGCATTGTCTCCAATATCCGGGGAATTGGTTGCACGGTGTCTAATGTCCGTGGAACTGGTTGCACGATGCCCAATGTCCGGGGAACACGTTGCGGAAATGGTGGCACGGTGTGCAATGTCCGTGGATTGGATTCCAACAGTCATAAACTAAAACCTTAGATTAAAATGTGACATGTTTCGACCGATTCTTTAGGTACACGATGGTGGAGGAGATCCGACGTTCCCATGACAACGTCTTGTTGCTGGACGCCGGGGACCAGTTCCAAGGGACCATCTGGTTCTTGTACTACCAGGGCTCTATTGCGGCACACTTCATGAACAGCCTCCGATACGACGCAATGATATGTACCCCCCCACAAAAAAAGCTGGTGGATGTTATTCAAGCATTCCCCAGCATTCCGGTGCAGCTTGATTGGTGATATAGGTGTTAGTATTATTATTATTATTAATTTATTCAACCTCCGTTACCGGAGAAGAAACAATAAAATACACACATAAATATACACATTCATATATGAAGAACACACAATAATAGAAAAATGACCTGTAAATGACTAGTGGCAATACATGAAATGACATGATATAATATGTCAACTAGTATAACTTACGTAGATTCACATGTATAAGACACACAATAAATAGTAAGACGGCTAGTAAAGTGACTAGCGACAATACATACAATGACATGATATAATGTGTACGCTCAGTATAACTTATGTAGATCAATTAAAATAAAGACAACATATATTAGAGTGTAGTGGTTAAGAGGTGGACTAAAAGGTGTTCATGTGAATATAGCTTAGATTTAACAAGATTTAACAAGATTGCCACCCAGAGAATTACTTTAGGTGGACAAGGAAGCCCTTTGGCTTATCGAGAGTCCGACCCTTTTATCTATGCGTATCCCGCCCTTCTGACGTATGTCGATTTTATTTTTTTAAACATATTCACGCTAGTAGCACCCACACAATCAGAAGGTAATATGTTCCATTCATTTAGAGTCCTTTGTGAAAATTAGAACTTTCTTATATATATAATCTACACTGTTCCTTTGCTAATGTAACTGATGGCTGCCCGGGGATAGACGTGTATTCTGGTGTGTCCCGAGCTTTGAATAGTTTTTGTGGTGGGGAGGCGTTGGAGTGTGGAGGTTTTCAAGGTGGGTGACTGACCGAAGGAGATAGATCACGCTGAACTTTCCTGACTTTGTGAAAGTGCTAGATGGAGGTTGCTTAGCTGCTATTAGTTCCATAACTTAAGCCTGAAATCGACGCACATTACGCCTCAGTGCCAGTGTGTGCCTGTGTAGCAGGGTGCATTACGTAACAACGTCTGGCACTGGCAAACAACGCAGGACAGTGGACCTGTAGACACCCACTTGTTATTGTGTTCCGCAGGACTGCGTTTGCAAGTTGGCTTACAATATGCCGAAGTCGCGTAGATCAAGCAATGTCGAGGACAACGAAGAAGATCAGTTAGTTCTAAGACTAATTGCAGCCCTCAATGATTCAGCGGTGCTGAACAAAATGAAACAGGTTCTCTTTTCGAATGAACTCGCCAAAGAGATTCGTGAAATGAGGCAAACGTTCAAAAACTTTCAGCAGCAACTGGATAAAAAAACAATAAAATTGCACTGCAGGAAGATAAGGTTACTCATCTCCAGAACCAAATTGATGACAATGAACAATATGGCCGTAGGGCAAACCTATACGTTTCAGTGGCATTGAGGAGACAGGTCATGGGGAGGACCTTGAGTCAAAGCTCATCGAAATTTGTAACGAGCACATGAAAATCAGTCCTGCTGTATTGCCCAGCGACTTTGAACGGGTACACATAATTGGTCGGTCGCAAAACGGACACCTCCACCAGGCCGCGACCCGTAATCGTCCGCTTCAAATCGGAGAAGACACGCGACAGAGTGTTTCAGTCAAGAGCTTCACTTAAACAAAAGAACGAACGAGTAGCCGAGCGAAGTTTGAAGATCTTCATAAATGAAGATTTGACAACAATGCGCTCAAAGTTGGCTTACGCAACAAGAGTGCTGCTGGACGTACAATGGGAACATTGTAATCAAGGATGTCAACAACGTGATTCACCTCGAATGAGCTGGACAAGTACCAGTGACATGCAAGGCCTAGCACCAAATGTCGGTGATAATGATGTGAACAGTTAGTTGTTGCTCCCGTGACATTTCTGACTGACACGAAATCTAGTTCTGCGATTGGCAATGCCTGCTATATGAACTGTATGTATGTAAATAAGTTGGTTAAAAGGTACCTGTTTTTTTTCTTCAATATCTTGTTTTGCTATTTGCAGTGTTCCCTATATCAACTTTTTTGAATATATCTTAGTGCAGTTTGCTACTCACTTGTGTCGTGACTTGTGATCCGTTTTCTGTTTAGTGCTTCTTTATTTTCCACACGACTTTTTATTTATTATAATATAATAACCTATGCATTTATATATATTGGAAATGTGTTGGTTAAAATGAATTGGATTGCATTAGCATTTGTAATGTCTGCTATAGGAACTATATGTATATAAATAAAGTTGGTTAAAGGGTACTTGCTTTTGTATTAACGTACGTTTACTTTCAATATCTTGTTTTGCTATTCTTTTAAATCTCTTATATCATTTTTAAAATCTCTTAGTGCAATTTGTCACTCACTTGTGTCGTGTCTTGTGATTCGTTATCTGTTTAATGTTTATTTATTTTCCACACATGACTTTTTATTTGTTATAATATAATAACCTTCTTGCATTATTTTTTGCATTTAGATTTGTTGGAAATGTGTTGGTTAGAATGCATTACAATGCATTAGCTCCTACCACTAGAAATAGTTTTATTCTTAAGGTTTTTTTCTCGGGCCATCTTGTCAAATGGTCCTGACTTCTTTTCTATTACATCGCCTTTTTTTCTTGTATTTTTTTCAAAATATATTCTTTTTTTCTATCTCTGACACTTTAAGTAACTATTTATCATGCACCACTCTAGCTTTACATGAACAAAATACAAATATGATTAAACAAAATCTAGTAACTCAAACACTAAAGGCACATACTCTTACTGAAACATTACTGCACATTGAAAATATGCTGATCTAATTAAAATTAAAAATACACTGAAACGATAACTGACGAAACGTTTCTCCAATTTACAGGTGGTATTACAAATAATTGTCTAAATAATATTCTAAACATCAGTAATACTGTTGATGAAAATAATGAATTGCCAATAATACGCCGATCGTCATATTATGATTTTGAAAAATGTAATGTGTTAGTTCAAAACAAAAATAAACATTTCAATATCCTAAGCTCAAATATACAGTCCATTAATGCAAAGTTTAGTGAGCTCGAGGCATTTGTAAATTTGCTTAATTTTTTAATTTAGCATAATATGTCTCCAAGAGAGCTGATTATCTGATAACTTATCACTAATTCAATTAAATGGATATGACTGTATATCCCAAGGAAAAAGTTACAGCACCAAAGGGGATTATTAATATATATAAATAAACACTTTGATTATGAAGTAAAGATGAAATTAAATATGTATGAACAATGGGAGGGACAAATAATACAAGTAAATGGAGGAGGCTTATCGCAAACAGTCACAATAAGAAATATATACCGACCTCCAAGGCCTTTAACTGAAAACTATAACGAATTTATAAATGAATTTACAATGGTCATATCATCTATGCAACATCATCAAAACAACAACCTTATTCTTGCAGGGGACTACAATATAAATATGCTAAAAATAAACGAGCAACGACACTGTAGCACTTTCTTTGATATGTTAACTTCATTTAGTCTCTTCCCCCAAATTACTCTTCCTACAAGGTTCACATGTACAGGTATCTTATTAATAATTTTTTTGGTAATTTAACAAAGCATATTTTGCAAAGTACAGCAGGAATATTAATTTTAAAAATGTCTGATCATCAACCATATTTTATGCTTATGAACACTGCTCTAAAACAGGAACATCCTACAAAATTTATACGAGTTAATGTCCAAAATAAAGAGGCTATGTTAAAAGTCAGAAATGATATAATCTCTTCTGAAATACATAAAAAAATTAGATACAAGTTCAAATGCTAATCCAAACCGTAATCATAGCATTATCATCAATGAAATAAATCAAGCTAAAAATAAATATTTGACTAGCAAATTAGTGAAATTTAATAAATAAAAAAAAATCTACATGGATAACTCAAGGCTTGCTAACCTCAATATGATACAGAGACAAACTTTACAAACAATTACAAATCACAAACCCTGAATCTTCGGAATATGGCGTATTATTGATTAATCTAAAAACATACAATAGTATTTTGAAAAGAATTTTTCGCAAAGCAAAGCAATCATATTTTGACAAATGTTTTAATCAATTTAAATTTGATATAAAAACACTTGGAAAACTATAAATGAAATCCTGTCTAAACATAAAATTAGTAAATCATTTCCAAAATATTTTAAAGAATCATAGCCCATAGCTACGGCCCAGTCACAGGTTCGGTTACGCCACAGACAACAAAGTGAGACAACAGATGGTACATCAGTCGGCGCGCAGGTCTTTCCACTTTAAATATACTATATAATGATAACACATTTCTATTTACAATTTCCTGAACCGTATCGATGTTTAGTGCTTTAAGTAAAGCCGTATTGTGCGATCGTTTAATTAGTCCAAGACTTTGTTTAATTAATTTACCCTGTACAGATTCAAGTCGATGAATTTGGATAGCGGAGTTGCTCATACATTCTAATCCATACGTTAATGTGGGTTGACATATTCATTTATAAAGATACGCTTGAACATCAGGAGCAGCTCCTGGATACAACATACCAGCATTACCAAGCCCATTAAACGATCTACAATTTGTTAATCAATTGTTGACATGGCTGGCGTTATCACCATCACAATTAAACACATTGCCGAATATATCAAGTGATTCTTCATTACATAAACAACTGTCACCAAGCCTCCACTTTGGTTCTTGATACAAGGGACATTTACCCACAATCATGCACTTCGATTTTTCAACCCTAAATTTGAATCGCCATCTTTTGCTGTATGCAACACACACACATATCAATTAGGTTTTGTAGACTTTGAACGTTTGTAGAGAACAGGGTAATATTGTTGGCATAAGATATAGAATTGAACAGTATATCACCTATTCTGACGCTTGCATCACAGTCATTCAACTCCAGTAAAAGTCGATTAAAGTTTTTAAACATATATGGCGAGAGAATGCTTCGTTGACGAGTACCTCGAGTTACACAAAAATATTTACTGTAGGAACTTTGTTGTACTAGTTATACAATATTAGCCACTGGTGTACAGGTTGAACATTAATTAACTTCAAAAACAGTGACACGTGACATATAGAATCGAAACAGTTTTCAGCATCAAGGGCGGCTAAGAACACGGAGCTGTTTTGTGATTTAAAATAAGATGTGATATCATTGAGTAAATTACATGCAACTATTGTACGTCTGTTCTCCCGGAAACCGAACTGGCTATCAGGTATATTAGTATTTGGTACAATCAGTGCCTCTATCACCTTGGTGTGTATAGAACTTAGTGTAATTGGCCGATAGCTTTGGCAATGTTTGGGTTAAGAGTAGATTTCTTTAACACGGGAACAATTAAATCAGTGGTGAATAATGTTGGTACGCATGCCCTGGGTAGCATAACAGTATTCAGCGACGCAAGCAGTGAACACATTAATGGGGATTTGCCATAAATAAGATGCTCAGCAGTTATACTATCGAGACCGGAAGATTTCCCCTTATGAAGGTTGGATATAATGCTGTCGACTTGCTCCTGATCTACCATTTGTGAATCCACCGTATAACAATTATCATTAAAATATTGCTCCACCATTTCCTTATCACGGTTTTGTCCACCAATGCTGTATGGTTAAGCCTGCATAACGTCACCATAGATTTCACTAACATCTGCGACACATAGAGATGATTTAACTTTTATAATTCTGCGCTTCTTAATTACTTTCCGGACGCTGACATTTTCCTGTTGTTTAACATAACATTAATTTCCGGTACGCGTTGTTCATTGAATAATCAACACCCTGCCTACTTCTACGTCGGAAGATCTTCTTATTTGTACGTTTCGTACACTGCCCCTACACGTGGTCTGTCGTGGTCATTCCAAAGTCGCAACCAGAACCGTTTGCGATCTCGTAGGTGACTGAGTTCACGGCACCAATACGCTACTGTAGCGTCGTGCGTGGCATTGTTCAGTTGGGCAATGTAACAGTCAACCAGCCGCTGTATAGCACTCCTGTCAGCGTTCTCGTCATCATCAGTGAAGGACACAGCGGGTTGACCCTGGTCACAGAGAACCCCGGTCTGTAGACTATGTTCCGAGATGTGGTCAGGCAGTGATCTATCCACGTGGATAGATGGCGAATCACAGAAGTAGGTATATTGAGCTTGTTGGTGATCATTTAAATCGGCGACACACAAATAATTGTCATTGATAAAATCATACAGTATACTTGAGCGTGTGTTAAATCCAGGTACCTTGTACCAGCATCTGTGTAATAAACGCCGTTTGGGGAGTTGAGCACTGAGATCACCAATTATATGTATGGGACAAATGGCTCCAAATTATTCTATTACATTTTGTAGCACATCAATAGTTTCCACATAGAGGTCGGTCTGACTAGCTTCTCCGTTATAAAATGGCATAATATAGACACATAATACTATTTCCACGATATCTGAGTTGTTGCACATTTTGACCCCGATAACCCTGTCACTCATAATGTCCAATTCAGTATATTGTAGGATCTCCCAAGATAGCAGAGATCAGTTGTAGACTTGCTAGACTAGGCATATATCAAGATATCTTCATTACGTAGGCTACTCAAAGCTGGCGTGTTAATTGGTATAGGTATGATCATGCAGTTCTCCTGGTCTCTGCCAAGTCTAACTAATACTGGTAGTGTCAGCGTCAAATAATAGTTCAACAATATATAATGAAGACTGCTTAACACATTTAGCATTAAGACAAATATGTTTAAGAGTCGTAGACGTGTTAGTGTCAGGATTCACAGTTTCACCATCTTCTTTTGTTGTTTGATCGATGTCTGTTGCCGTATGTTTGTAGTCCGTAGTTATCCTGCGGCTCGAAGTTATCCCGTTTTCCGTAGTAATCTTGCTGCTCGTAGTTATCCAGTTGTCCGTAGTAATCCTGCTGCTCGTAGTTATCCAGTTGTCCGTAGTAATCCTGCTGCTCGTAGTTATCCAGTTGTCCGTAGTAATCCTGCTGCTCGTAGTTATCCAGTTGTCCGTAGTAATCCTGCTGCTCGTAGTTATCCAGTTGTCCGTAGTAATCCTGCTGCTCGTAGTTATCCAGTTGTCCGTAGTAATCATGCTGCTCGTAGTTATCCCGTTGTCCGTAGTAATCCTGCTGCTCGTAGTTATCCAGTTGTCCGTAGTAATCCTGCTGCTCGTAGTTATCCAGTTGTCCGTAGTAATCCTGCTGCTCGTAGTTATCCCGTTGTCCGTAGTAATCCTGCTGCTCGTAGTTATCCAGTTGTCCGTAGTAATCCTGCTGCTCGTAGTTATCCAGTTGTCCGTAGTAATCCTGCTGCTCGTAGTTATCCAGTTGTCCGTAGTAATCCTGCTGCTCGTAGTTATCCAGTTGTCCGTAGTAATCCTGCTGCTCGTCGTTATCCCCTTGTCCGTAGTAATCCTGCTACTCGTAGTTATCCAGTTGTCCGTAGTAATCCTGCTGCTCGTAGTTATCCCGTTGTCCGTAGTAATCCTGCTGCTCGTAGTTATCCAGTTGTCCGTAGTAATCCTGCTGCTCGTAGTTATCCCATTGTCCGTAGAAATCCTGCTGCTCGTAGTTATCCAGTTGTCCGTAGTAATCCTGCTGGTCGGGGTTATCCAGTTGTCCGTAGTAATCCTGCTGGTCGGGGTTATCCAGTTGTCCGTAGTAATCCTGCTGCTCGTCGTTATCACGTTGTCCGTAGTAATCCTGTTGGCCGCAGTGAGCCCTTCTGTCTCGTCTGGAGCCCATGATTGGCTTTTTTCTCTGGGGATGTGTGTCGTTCCTATGTTGTTGGTTGTCGTGTTGGTTGTGGTCATGTCGTCGCCCCTCGTGAGAGTTGTTGACACGTTGGGGGCGCGTGAACTGAAAGGGGTGATTATTTCGTCTTGGTTGAAATGGTCTCACTGGTATGCCATCCGGCCAGTTATCACGAGAGAGAATCTGACATGCGTGGTGCGATGGTGCTGTCACCTTGAAGGATTTCCAGTGACGGTGTTGGGTTTGATTGGACACCCATTGCATTGAGATGGGCTTTCACCTGCCTCTCATCAGAGTCGCAATGGACCCCGCTAACGAAATTGTGTGCAACGACGGCGTTTGTCATACGAGTTGATGCCTGGTGGTCGGATTCCTGCCGGAATTGTGGTGCAGATTTTAATTTGCCCTGCACAACCTGGGCCGTAGTAGGCTTATAATGGCAGGGGTGGTGCTTCTTAGGCCACGTTTAACGTTCCCTTTGAACTGTTTACGTTGCTGTTTCGTGTCCTGGGAATCTGCTTCCAAGTGTTTGCTGTTCTTTGTCGACGTTTGGTTTTCTTCTTAAGCATTTTTGCGTTGCTGTCTCAGAAATCCAGATTCCTCAGCGTTCTTGCCATCAGAGTCCCTGGTTGGCTCTGCTGACGATGGCACTATTGGTGACGTTGGAGTGGATGTACTTCGGTCCTGAACACTTTGTAACACATTAATGACGCACGGATTAGTGTTCGTACACTGAGCTAGCTGTGCATGGAGTCGCTCGTTGTCCTTCTCGGGTACACTCACTTGTCTTTGAATTGCCTTCATTTTCAGGTCGAAATAGTTTATTGTTTGGATTAGTTCTTCGGTGTGAACTATTATACGGTGTGGTTGATCGCCATCATTGGTAGCCACATCTGCGTCACAGTTTTTCTCTTTAAAGATCTTTTCAAGTTCATATGTCGGAGATCCATTGGTGATGCTGAATCCAAGGTACCAGATGCCCGCCGTATGCGTCACTAAGCTCTGTACTGCCCGGTGATCTTTAAACTACGGGAAAATGGTTTTGGTCGTATCAACGAGAGTTTAGTGGATTCCACCCAGAACATCCATATATAGTGCACTTAGTGTCTTCTTCTTCCAATACACGCCTACCCTCAACATGCTGAGGATACAGGCGGTACGTGGCATGGCAGGCGAACAGGAAAAGTGTTTTTGTTTTTATAGTGTAATATAACACACACACACACACACACACACACACACACACACACACACACACACACACACACACACACACACACACACATATATATATATATATATGTGTCTGTGTGTGTGTATATACATATATATATGTATATATATATATATACATACATACACACAGCGTGTATATATAATATATATATATAGAACATATACATATACACATATATATATATATATATATAACACACACACATATATATATATTATATATATATATATATATATATATATATATAAAACAGTGTCTCTGAATATCCTTCATACCATATTTTAAAATGTGTTGCATGTTGCTAAAAAACCTGTTCATGAGATTTATCACAATTTGTGAGGTCATATAGGGAAATCCTCTTATAGATAGACGTCTCGTCAATTTCACTGGCAGGTTGATTCGGTTGGGAATCTACTGGTTGGTCCAAATCTGCCATCTTCCGTAGAGCATGACGAGCCGGCCGACAAACGTGACGTCGGTAGATATGATTGACTATTAACGAGAAGGTGCACACGGGCGGTCAAGCGTGACCGACGTCTATTGTAGCTTGATTATAGTTCGCCGTTTCTCGGTTCCCGGTATTATATAAGTCAACGGATTCTGCTAGTTTTACACTCACTTTGGCACTCATGTAGAATATGTCAGATTCGCCATTTTAGTATGTCGTTGTAATCTACGTTCTCGAAATCCGTTCCCCTAATTATCCCGTGGCGCCCCTGGTGGATAGCATAAAATTAGTTTAAAATGAAGAGAGTTCGAACAGTTGACACAATGTTTGCAAGGACGACAACGGCTCTCTATCTATTGAGTGATCACCGGTGAATGTATGGGAAGCCTGGCTGGCTGTCCCAATTGGCATGTGTGAAAAGGCAGTGACCGGAGAAACAAGCATCAACTGACCACTTGTCATCCATTTAGCTTCACACTATTGCAGGGTGTCCTGCTGTCTAAACCCGTGAGATAACAAATACACAAGAAGCCAATTTTACTGATAAGGTAACTGACTTCAAATTGTAATAAGTCAGAGGTCACTGATACAAACAAAAAGTAGTTAGACTCGAGGATTTATGTGAAAGACTCAGTTTGATATCGAAATTGACTGCATCATGACATTGGGTCTCGTAAGTATAAAGTTATGTACTAGTGGATGAAAGGGTTAATGATTTAACATTGATTAAAGAAAAACTACGAGTACAGAAACAATATATTATGAATGCTAGACCAGTGCTTCTCAACCGGTGCGCCGTAACAAAGTCCTTGGTGGGAGCGTAGCCACCAGAAATTATCAAAGGGTTAGGGCATAAAATGTGAGAAATTTATACGTTAGATTTCAAACCACAGAGTATCATTAATCGTGAACATCTTTTGGTAAACAGCTGGCATGTCCGCCGGTGTTGTACCTGGCTCCGCCTCGCACATACGCGACCACTCATTCCGCCCCGCTGCATCGCATCTGACCCATCGACACAAACATTGTAAAGGAAACAAACTGAGACAAACGATGCACTGTGTTGACGAAGTTTTTGCGCCTGATCGTGAAAGCAAACATTGTAAAGGAATACACAGACTCTTGTTTGGAGAGGCGAATGAATCGCTGTATTGACGACGTTCTGTTTATACAGATGCACTCGATGGTAATAATCGTTTTCCGATGCGACGTCCTGCTCCAGATCACAGGTCTGTCTTTGAGTCTGGTCTGCGGTTTATCAAAATGAGAGATGGAGAGCAACGATCTCCTTTGTCAACTCCGAGCAGTGCTAGGTGTCAGACATGTACTTACAATCGTGGCGAACCATCAATTTTGAAGAAAAAAATAGCTATATTGACCTGCAGACGAAGTTCACTTTATCGAAGTTTCAAAGCCTTTGTCCATCGAAGGCAACTCTGCTTACATTTGAAACACATTATGTTGATATTGTCACTGGTAGCCATTTTTTGCGACATGGTGTTTAGCGTTGTTCTTACACCAGTTAGTCATATGACATATGTGTAAGCGACATAATGACTTTCCGCCAGAGATTGTATTATACTTATACAACTTGTGGTGACTGTTTAACCGTAAAAACTCTGTAGTGGACTAGCAGAGCCGGTGGTCTTAATAGTCAATAACTCATTAGCTGATGTAAAACCACAAGCTGTAATAGTGGAGTACGCGACATCAGCACCTTGTCCATCGTTACTATTATTGCTATTATTACTGTACCGTTATTGTTTTTTGCCTACCATTTGTGACTATTTCGTACGACTTGCTACCGTCCGGCTCAAGGATGGCACAACTCACGAATAATCAACGTACACACAATCCTTCTCAAATCGTTGTGTTCGTTGAATATAAAACGACGGAGATTACACTCTCCAGGAAAACAAGTTATCAACTGTATTAAAACGGAACACTCCCTACCAATGTCGGAGAGTGGACAGAAATGCTATTGTTTGTTCACACAGGTTCATATACTTTCGTGAGGCAATTAAGGACATGTCTATATTACTGAGCGTCGGAACAACACTTATATAGTGCGCAATGAGTTGTAGCATGGTACAAGCACATTTACCAGATTCAGTTACAGATGCATCAATACTTGGGGTTGAGATGCGAAAGGTATGTGCATTGTCCTCGGGGGTGGTCGCACCCTCAATTTTCTCTGAACGCATCTTGGGTGCAGTTAAAAACTATCCATGTGTAATCATCGGGTCGTCAGTGTCTCACTTGATTGGTCACGGGATCAGTTTATAAAAGCATAGTTGATAGAAATGTTTTGAAAACGATAAAGTTTATTATCTCCATTATATGATAAATGGTAATGGTGACTTTCTTTCCTACTGTAACCATTGCTTGAACTATTGTATAAGCGAGATGGCAAATTGAAATTATTTTTAATGCGATCATTGTGTAGTTGACGTCCATGTGGAAGACTAGAATGTCCACATTGCCATGGCAACATTTGGTTTGTTGTGCGACGAGGACCAAACAAACTCAAAAGTGTACATATTTGTACCATGGTATCAAAATGTTCGAGAAGCACTCTGCTAGACAACTCGGCCCAATGTTAAAATACTTTAATTTGACCTCCTCTTAAGTTCCTTGTCTTTATGATTGTGAAACTACGTTCTTGTATACTTGATTCAATGTCAAAGCCTCTCTGTTCTGGAATTGTTTAGTTGCTCTGTATTTTAGCGTATCTACGTTCTACTCTCCAGTCCGAGTGTACACAGTCACACGATGAGAAGTGCCTTCACGGACACGTTGGTCGTTGGTTTTGGGTGAATAGATACACGAAATGTTTGGTGTAATGTTACATTACGCGTAAAAGTCATCGTGCTGTAAAATCACTTTTAATAAACACAACATTAAATTAATTAATATGCAGTAATTTGTCACGAATACAGAGTGTAAAGTAATGAATTTTTGACGATGGAAATTCGTAGCAAAGCCATACGCACAAACGGTTGACTGGTCTTGATCATCTTCGAGGATGGTCTTGATATTTTAATATTCTATAAATATTTGCGTGCATTTAAAAAAATCTTATACAATGTTCGAAAGGGAAACTGGAATCCGCTGTATTTGTGTTTACATTTTGGTTTTATAGTATAAATAATGTACTGTTAATTACATATATCGAGTTATGCATCGTTAATTACTACAACTTACAGCAGATTCATCAAGCAATATGACCATTTTATAATAACACTAATAACAAGATGACTTCTATTGCACCTAAATCCTTGGAAACCAAAGCTCAGAGGCGCATCAAAACAAAAGGATTGGTCAATCTCAAAATCCATAAGCAGTATTCCACTTGTCAACAGACGGGTCAGGGCGCTAGGGAGCTATGGTGGATAAACAAGGTTGTGAAGATAAGTTTTTAAATGACGATGGAATTTTGTAATATTTTCAACTGATCAACCACTAAGAGGGAGCATTTTCCAAAGAGTTGATCCAGCAACAAAAAAGCCCTAGTCCCAATGTTAGTGTTGACTCTAGGAACAAAAAGTAGGTCAGAACTAGATGATCGAAGCTGGATAGGTTTTCTTACAGGAATAAGCAGTGAATGCAACTAAGATGGTTGCTTACTGGACAGTGTCTGGTATGTAATGCTACATATCTTAAATATTATACGATATCATACAGGAAGCCAATGCAAAGACAAAAAGTAGTACAGAGCGAAAACAACGAGGAGATCTTGTAACTACTCTTGCTAGACAATTTTGGACACGCTGAAGTTTTGTGATATCCTTGCTAGCGATACAATAAAGGAGGGCATTGCAATAGTCGAGTCTGCTGATAAAAAGCGCTGTTGCAATAGTTTTAGCAACAGAAAATGACATATACCGGCGAATACGGCAAATATCACGAATATGATCAAAACAGCAGCGACACATTTGAGATATGTTGTATCGGAAATTTAAGTCATTATCAAAGACCACTCCTAGATTCCGCACCAAGGTTGCTGGCGTGATATAATTATTCGAAATACGCGTAGGGAAAAACCCATCAAGGTTACTACGCTGCATTGGAGTACCAATAAGGATCAATTCAGTTTTATTTGCATTTAATTTCATCTTGCTGTCAATCACCCAGTGGAAGATATCTTGAAGGCAATCACTAAGTTGGTTAATTTGTATCCGAGGTAGCCAACGAAATGTAGATCTGAGTATCATCAGCATAAAGATGATAATCCAAGTTATGTCTTTGTAACAGAGCTTAGTGGCGTGGTTGTAAAGAGTAAAAAGCCCAAGAACAGAACTCCGAGGAACAACAAGTAAAGTCGGCAGTGCAGCTAAAAAGCAGTTCCCAATCTTTATAGTTTGGTATCTATCAGTTAGATATGAAAAAAGCCAGCTTAGAGCTGTGCCAGATATGCCGTACCACTTTAATGAACGTCCAATGAGAATGCTGTGATCAATCGTGTCAAAAGCGGCAGAGAGATCTAGTAAGGTAAGTGCAGTCACTTTACCATTATTAAAGTTCAAGTTACTGTCATTATGAAACTGTCTATATGCTAATCGTGACACAACATTTAAGACATTTTGCCAATGTGACACCTTAGACGACTTGATACAACCTTTTCTAATATTTGTGACTAGAGAACGAATCACATAGAGACTTAATTGACATTTGATCAGATAGCGATGGAGTAGGCCGTCTATGTAGAATGTTATTGATGCAGTTCCATAACTGATGCTGGTTATCAGACTTATTTATTACCACATTTGTATAATAATCTGATTTACCTTTGGCCATTTGTTTGTTGAGGTGATTGTTTAGAATAGCGCGACCTGTCTAAAGGCGAGCGCGATTTGCGCCAGACACTCTCTAAGTAACTACGGCGCCTTTTAGATAGTATCATTTCGGAAGTCATCCATGGAGCCGGTGACCTTTCTGACACACATTTGGATATTTTGTAGGTGCATGTTTGTTAAGTAATGCATTGAGTACTTGACAGTACTGCTTATATAAGTCAAATAAATGTTCTTTTGGATCTGTGATAAGGTCGGATTTAAGTATATCACCCATTAAAGCTGTATTGTCAAACCCGTGAATGGCTCTGTAAGACACATTGTGTTTCGACTCTAATGGGGTTATAGAAACGTTAACATTAGCACTGACTGTATGGTGGTCTGATAACACATCTGAAACAGTAGGTGCTTGGATATTATTACAAGTTGAATGGGTTATCAAGAGGTCAAACCAACGGCCATGTATATGTGTCGAAAAGGTAACATGTTGTTTCAAATCAAAGGATGCCAGAATATCATCAAACGTAGTTGTAGTTGTAGAAAGTATATTTAAATGTAGACTAAAATCATTAAGGATGTAAAATTCTGAATTAATAAGTGCCAGATTTTCCAACAGATCCTGAAAGTCTGCAAAAAAATTTGCCGGATGTCCTGGAGGGCGATAGATGCTAACAAAGTATGCGGAGAAAGAAGAATAAGAAATTTCAGTACATATCGACTCAAAACTGGAGTATCAGGGTTGGAATGTAATTTAACTTTAAACTGCTGTGATATTAGAAAGCCAACACCACCCCCACGGCCGATTAAACCCAGTCGATGGTGAAAGGTGTAACCAGAAAGAGAAACGTCAGCAATGCATGCAGGTGTATCATGTGGTCTGAGCCAGGTCTCAGTTACAGCGCGATTGTCTATTTTCTTTGAAATTAATAAATCACAAAGTGAGGCTGTCTTATCTCGTACAGATCGAACGTTTGTAGTGGCCACCCGAATGTTTCGTCTAACAGCTGGCCCAGCATTGAGACTTACATCTCCTTCTAGTAATAAAATTATTGTGAGGGATTGGCAGTGAATTTCTATTATAACTAACGTGAAGACATGGCAGGCTATAACAAATTGAAATAGAATGATGTATTATAGTGTGATTAAGAAAAAGCACATTAAAATGATTAGATGTCAATGGTTTGCATAAAACAAAATCTTTACTCCTTACTGCAACAGAGCAAGACAAGCACCCAAAAAGTATAACGGTGACAAAATTATGTTAGACTATTATCATATTCAGTAGAAATTAATAGAATAAAAACAATAAAATTATATATCGTATAGATAATAAGTAGTAAAGAATGTTAAGCCAAGAGCTAAGGCTAAGGCGTAGATAAAAAAATTAATTATATTTACAAGGTCAGTAGAGTCTCAATTTTAACAATAAAGCCTACTTTATTTCATTAGAAAATGTTGAACCATGGTCAACTCCGGTAACTAAATTGAGACTTACGGGCCTATTAATAGAGGGATAACTACTTATATTTATTAAAATTGGACAAGGTGGACAATCTACGAGCACAGAATGTCAGCAAGATCTTTGTCCTCGGTCATGGCGGCTACATGCTCGACCAGAAGATCGCAAAGCAAGTGAAGGGAATAGATGTAGTCATTGGTGGACACTCGCACACCTTCCTGTACTCCGGTGAGTTGAAGTAGTCATTGATGGACACTCGCCCACCTTCCTTTACTCCGGTGAGTCGACGTAATCAATAATGGACACTCGCCCACCTTCCTTTACTCCGGTGAGTCAACGTAATCATTAATGGACACTCGCCCATCTTCCTTTACTCCGGTGAGTCGACGTAGTCATTGATGGACACTCGCCCACCCTCCTTTACTCCGGTGAGTCGACGTAATCATTGATGGACACTCGCCCACCCTCCTTTACACCGGTGAGTTGACGTAGTCATTAGAGGACACTCACACGCCTTCGTTTTCTCCGAGGAGTCGACGTCTTAACGGAACACTGTACCTGTCACCAATGAAATATCATTGTCTTTTCAGTCGGTGTTGTCTAGCGATATAATTATATTGTAGTTACTGAAATAGTTAAGAACCGAGGGAGTCAGTGTTAATCTTGGCTTTCACTACGTTATGTTAAATGCATGGTCCTCGTGGGTCTATCGTCTGATTTACTAGCACAGAAGAGATCAGGCACAGCGGTGAAACAAGATGAAGATGTAATGCACCATTTGAATACAGCACATCAGACAACTGTACGCAACTCGACATTGAGTAATGAGGCAAATGCTACAAAAAGAATCACCACATGTTATCATGCGGCATCAAAGACCCGTCGTACGACAATCAACACATATATGCGTGACTGCTGAACACACGTGCAATTACAAGTGATCTGATTGTATTCCCTTAGTCCCTTACCAGGGAAACCCCCGTGTAAAGACAAGCCTGATGGCGATTACCCGACTGTGGTGAAGCAGGACTCGGGCGACGAGGTTCTGGTGGTCCAGGCGTATGCTTACGGCAATTACCTCGGCTTCTTGAAACTCGAGTTTGACGACGAAGGCAAGGTGACGTCGTGGGCAGGACAGTCGATCCTCCTCGACTCGTCCGTGGCACAAGGTGGGGCGTCCTGATGCAGTAGGTGTAATGTAAAACTGCATTAAGGAGTGGTATTTTCTTCTTCTTTCCAGAACCTCTACAATATGATGACCACGTGACAGGGTCCGTTCCGCCGGTTTTACAATTCATGCCACCCTTGTCCTTTGCTTTGTTCTTCCACTCTTGGTCGTTCACCCCGCCCTTCCCAGACCAGCCATCTTTCCATCTTAATTGTTTAACTCATCATCTCATTCTAACGCCCTCTACTGATGTCCACGCTCTCTTTGTTTTGGGTAATTTTGCCAGCACATATAACATTTGTGCTGATTATAAAAATAGCCGTTGCCATCTTGCATTGTTGTGCCTACGGTATTTAGTGGGGACACATCTAAAATGTCCGTCAAGAAACCAAAATGTCATTTTTTTCTGATTCAGGTATCCAGGATAGAGGTGCCTTGCCATGCATGATACCTAAGACCTTTTGACTGTAGTCGGAGAGTAGGGGGTGAAGTGGACACCTCGTGCTATTTTGGTTGCCCTGTAGTTTTCAAAACTTCAAATCTTCCTGAATAATAATCCAGAGGGAAATCCTCTTAAATCAGTTGACCTCATTGCGAAATAAATTGACTTACATTCAGGCCTACGGGGTTTCTGAGTGGCAGTGTTGTCATATTTGGATATGTTTCAATGTCCTTAGAAACTGAGCAACAATGCTAAATTATGTACTGGGATAACCGAATTGATGAGAGTGAATAATGAAAAGAATAACCTATCGAACTGTTTCATTGTGAGAAGGCCCGATACAAAACATTGACAAATATGTTGAATAAGCCACTTCGGTTTCATTGTCGGCATCACATAATATTTAATATAGTTACCTTCATACATATTCAATATCCATGGATAATACATCAAATTAATCTGTATTCACTTGTATATTGCACAGTACAACAACACCATAAAATAGGACTGAACATAACACATTCATGAACCAAACTTATAGCCCACACCCTAGTTTGTGTGTGTGACCATGGCATGACGCCAATCAGATTCGGTTTTATGAAGTACTCCATTTCCATTTTTCCCGGTGGGGGCAATATGATTTATAAATGAATAATGCACCAACATATACCAGTGAATAAGCATGGCATGCGTCTTAATGATAAATTGTTACTGATAAGAAGTCTTATTCAAACTAACATGAAGACAAGCGTGCATCCGGCCAACGTATCCTACCACAGTATTAATTAACGGCTTACAATACGCAGTGGACAACAGGTGTGGTATGAAACACACAGTAGTACTGGCTGAACAACCTTTGTGTGAGACTGCACTTGGGTGAAGAAAACAAGCTCTGATGATGTCACTCATCGGAATCGCATGATCACGTTTGGTATTGCCACCAGAACGGCAAGTAATAATCGATCATAGGATGCTATTTCAAGGATAGTTCTAGAAAAAAACTGGCTAGGGATGAATGCTTGACGTCATACATGTAGACGATAGTATATAGTATATATATATATATATATATATATATATACATGTATATGTATATATATATATATATATAATATTATATATATTGACATATTGACTTTCTTGGCCATTTTTTAACACTACTTTCGGTGTCCTAAAAGCTACCGGTTACAATGACAATAACAAGTCTTAACGTATGAGTTTGTGCCTGGCGAACAGTTCAAACCACTACCGTAGTGGGTCCAAGTGGGAGTGTTTAAAATGTTGCCACGCACCTCGCCTCCGCTGAATATACGAATATACTAGACTGATTGTGCCAGCCTTTCACATGGCGTATAAAACCCAAACATACAGATGAATACCTGATTTCAACAACAGCCCAACTCCACTAGTTTGGCGGTATTGAGTTGAATATGTCATGGTGACCAGCTTTCAAGTAGCTATAATCTGACACGAAAAGCTACCCAATTCCACTGCGCAGGCCGCTGTGGCGCCGCCGTCAAATAACGTCTTACTTAAACATTTGCCCAAATCCAAGGAGTTGGGAAGTTGTTGAAGTCAGACTGCAGAATCCGCTTGATGGCGACGTATACACATGGCCAGAACCAACAACCAAGAGAGGCTGCAAAGATGTGATATTTTATCTCAATCACTTTATCCAGACAAAAGTGACTCAGAGTATTAAACATTTATGTATATTCAGCGACGGGTGCAGCGGCGGACAGAACCACAACCACGCTATGATACGATACTTGTTCAAACTTGTCTACCTAAATCGGTTTCAAGGCATCGACTTCCATTTGCCCATACACGGACATTCCTTCTTGCCATGCGATCGTTTGCTGTGATAGAGAGGATGAAACGTAAAAAAGACACAGTGGAAACGTTCACCGATTGGCAAGCAACGATAGCTACAAAGTTCGCGACGGTTGCAGTGACGGGTGGCGTGGTACAGGACTACAAAGTTCGCGACGGTTGCAGTGACGGGTGGCGTGGTACAGGACTACAAAGGCCACGTTAACATGCTTTAAAAAAAACCGGTTACTAAGAAGAAAGAAAAGTTCAAACTAAGCGATTCCGCTTCACAAGCGGCAACAAACTACATGTGTCTGCTTCAAAATTAACGTCTGACGTTATCGAGTCACCATTCGCACTCTTGAAGCCAAATGCTGTACCAACCTTCCCAACAGCGCCGTTCTACACAAGTATGGTACCAGTAAAGAAAACTAAACTTGACCGTGTGAAGTCGCTCTCAAAGTATCTCAGTCAGCCCACCATTAATTACACTAATTAATTAAATGTCAACAACATTCCAGGACAACTTGGAGGAGCTGATGATGAGGAGGAGCTGATGATGAGGGGGAGGAGCTGATGATGAGGAGGAGGAGCTGAGGAGGAGGAGCTGGTGATGATGAGGAGCTGATGATGAGGAGGAGTTGAAGAGGAGGAGGAGGAGCGCGATGATTTGTGACTTTCTCATCACCCTCGCCAGACTTGTAACTCGCTTATCTAACCTGTCGACATCGATACTAGTTATGTGCGTCTTGCCACCAAGAACTTCTGTTGCTTTTGTGGTTCGGTTTCACCAGACATATTTGTTTGAATATATAATTCGTGTTCTGAGTAATAAAACATATTCACTCGTAATCGGATATTTTTGTATCGCCTGCTATAAAAAATATATTACAGTGATGCCTTTTCTGTGTGGTGTGTGCATGCGTTATGTGTGTATGTGTGTATGTGTGTATGTGCGCATGTGTGTGCATCTGTGTCTGTCCACAACAGCCGGGCACCAAAAACTTACACTAAAATTAAATGTCAAGTATCTTACTTCAACAATAGCCCAATTCCATGACCTTTAACCTCAGCCAAGCTCTAAACTATGAAACTTACATACCTGAAAAATTGTCACAGTATGCTTACTATTATCGTTAAAAACCACAGAGAACATGGTGTCGTTTGGACATTGGATCCTGAAATGAAATAGTTTTTCCCTCCTACAAAAAATGACAGTCGGTGGAATTGGGCTATTGTTGAAGTTGGGTATTCAGATATAAGAACAGACACAGAAATTTTCAACATTACCCCCCCCCCCCCCGTTTTCTTCCTATGTCACCAGTCCAGCCAAGATAGTGGCGCAAGTTACGACGGCGCGAGAGCAACATCATTTCTACTACACCATTTGGTTCGGCCGCCAGTGGATGTGTTTGTGCCGTTTTTCACTCTTACCGCGCTTCTAGTAATTCCTGTTTGTACTCCGCCATTATGCCAAGATTGACAGGTAGATCCAGTATTACATAACATGTTTGCACACAAGTCTTGCACTGTACACGTAGCATCTTATTCGCTTGTAAAGTAATCTTATAAATTCAATTATTTTATTAACCTTGTCGCTATTATTCTTTGGTAGATGTTTTTTCAATAGTCATTCTTAAATTGTGTTTACTACATCAAGGATAGTGGAAATGTTGCTTTTTATGAAATCCTTTCCTACTGGTCAAACAATAATTATGGGGTTGGGCTATTAGTTTTATTTGTAATTGTGTGGTTTTGAACACTTAATGCTGAACTCCGCAAAGGGATCAATTGATAAATGAATGGATGTTATTTTAATATATTAATCGTAGATATTTATTATGTATGAAGATAACTATGCTATATTTTATGTGATGTCGACGAAGAAACCAAAGTGGCATTTTCGACATATTGTTCAATA
>OZ023218.1:44595603-44605603 GCA_963995525.1 Escarpia spicata
TATTCATATATCATATACAGCGATTAGTTCGTCGTACATAACGATCTTATATAACGATACGTATCTTATATAACGATCTTGTATGCGTGCAGTCGTGAACGTAGATCGATGTCGACAACAGATGCATGACGTCATTACGTTGTGAGAGACGATAACAGTAGATATAATGTTATCACAAACAAGCAGGCCCGTGGCCAGGGGGGTTCACGGAGTTCACGTGAACCTACTTTTTGGGAACCCCCCTTCTCCAAAATGTGAACCCCCTCAAAATTACATCTTTAAAATGTGAACCACTAATTGTATTCCATGTTTCTCAAAGGCATTACCCCACCCCTCCTAAACGCTGCTGGATAGTTTTCAAGCATTACCTGGAATGCCAAGGAAGCCTGATTTGTGCAGATGTTAAAGGGAGAACCCTTATCTATTAAGTGATCATCACTAAATATATGGGAGCCTTGAGATGTATAGCGAGTGTATTCCTTACAAACAACAAACCTGTAGACAAATTCATCTGGCTTAACACAATTGTTTCTGGCTTCATCTACAGCGCTGGAACGCGAATTTCGATGAATAATTGTATTTGACCAAATCACAATAAAGTTTAGCTTCACCTATTTTTTAATGCGCGTGCTGATAGGAAATCGTGTAATTGTGTGGCTGTATGGTAGCCGAAATACTGTGGTTGCTAGTTGCATGTTTGTAGATCTCAGAAAGGGGAGCCTTAATTATCGCTGATGAGGAGGCAAGAATGTGTGAAGGGCCTTTATTATCAATTATTATGTCCTTTTGTGTTTCATATAGTTGTAAAATACACTTAGTGTTTCATGGAGTCAGTGTGGTGTAGAGGATATGGTACTTGACTGTTTGACACCTAGAATTTAATTCAAATTCCACAAGAGGACGGGTATATTAACAAAATACTATCACTGCTTTTGTGAATACAATTGGGTGCAAATTAGGCTTAATCCGGCAATAAAATTGGATAAATCTCCACAGACCGTATATGAGTCCCACTTTGTATGAAAACGCACCCCCAAAACGACTTCGATATGGACCTGCTGGGGATGCTAATGTGTTGTTTGTATATAAGATGAAAGAATATCAGACGAAACCACGTGGTGCACCAATCTCACACCCACTTCATTGTTCTTTCAGATAGAAATGTAACTTTCTGCATTATGAGCCCCCACGTGAACGTGTGGGGCCCTCTGCATTATAAAAAAATATTTATGCAACAAACAACACAAGTCCAATGTAGCTGAGAATCGAAATTGGCCAAATGAATGACGTTTATTTATTGAAGTTGGACTGCTTATCATGCAGCCAGTTTGGGAATGACATTAACAGGAATGTGAGCTCTAAAATCCAAACCTGATATGACACTGAACCCTTGTACAGTGTCAGCCTTCCGGTTTCTCAGATTCCACATTCCTACAATCTTGACAATAACAATATACATGATTCGTCCCTACCTTGTAATGGACTAAAAAACCACTACATGTATAAACATAAGATGTCAAGAATACATACATTCCCCACCAAAAACACAACTTCTGCTTAGCAAGGTGGGGGTAATTCGCCTAACCTATATAAACCTAAATTCCAATTATCGATGGAAAAAGAGGAAGCCTGTCAGCGCATCAAAACCCCATGAACACAAACTAGTAGAGGATAAACCCCCATGTTCATCTATATTGCAAAGAAATGTGGGGAAAGCTTTTTGACATTTTCCAACTTCCTTTTCTACCAACGATGTACAATAGTATTTATTACCTACACATTCAATGAAAGGAAGAAAGGTGGGGAGGAGGGCGGATTTCAAATCATCAGTGAATGTAAAACACGTCTACCACTGGGTAACTGCTTGACCGGAGTGATAAGACATCTGGACTAATCCAGTGCTGTGGTTGGTGGATTATCTTACGGAGTAATCTGATCTGGTGAGATAATCCAGGAGCTGTTATTGACTCAAGCACACAGGCCAGTGCCTGCGGAAGACTTGCTCTGTCAATTGCATAAAATCTATTATGCAACTTGGTGATTTGCACAAATTCATTTATGCAACAAACAACACAAGTCCAATGTAGCTGAGAATCGAAATTGGCCAAATGAATGACGTTTATTTATTGAAGTTGGACTGCTTATCATGCAGCCAGTTTGGGAATGACATTAACAGGAATGTGAGCTCTAAAATCCAAACCTGATATGACACTGAACCCTTGTACAGTGTCAGCCTTCCGGTTTCTCAGATTCCACATTCCTACAATCTTGACAATAACAATATACATGATTCGTCCCTACCTTGTAATGGACTAAAAAACCACTACATGTATAAACATAAGATGTCAAGAATACATACATTCCCCACCAAAAACACAACTTCTGCTTAGCAAGGTGGGGGTAATTCGCCACAAGGTCACCAAAAACACTGTGACCACCCCACCTCCTTAAACAAATTGTCAACCAATTGGCCTAAACAGCTTAAGCTATTCGGATGTATCTCCGGAATGCATCCGACGTCCACCTGCCCGCCACCCTGATTTGTGCATCAGACTCCCCCCGCAAGGCCGCCGCTGTAGCTGCACCAATGCGAAAGCTGTGACCTTTAAAGGAACTAGACTGGTACCCACAAAAGCTGAGGAGTTGTTTTAGGGACACATCAAACTCATACCGCAGCATAGCCTGTCCATTTGGGTATGCAAACAGAATACCATGGGCTGGGCCACGGACCTGTATAAACTCTCTTAGAAAAGCAGCTGGGTAGATGAGTGATCCCTGTAAACATTCGCCTCTCACTTGCAGTGATTGTGGGCCCTGTCGAGCACTGTGCTTAAAACGTTGGAAAGACACATTAATAAGGTCACCATTCAACATGACATCTCCCAACTGCAAGCAACTGTTTACTGTGTTCCTGGATCTAGGCACCATTTCTCCTACTCGGAGATATGCTCTAAACGCAAGGACCATCATGGCTCGCATCATGACGCACCGATAATGGGAAGAAAATACCATTGGCAGAGCCTGGACTAAGCGGGTGAGGATGGGTAGTGTGACGGGCAGGCGGACATCAGGAACAGATCCGAGATTCCTAGCTCCCGCCAGAAGCTTACCTACGATAAAATTAGCTGACGGATCCTGATATCCATTAATCTTGTGGAAATACGCCACTGCTGATATAATGGAGACTATACTCGCAGGAGCAAAGCCGCTTGCATGCAAGTGTGCCACAAAGAGCAGGATCATTGCCACTGAGATTGGCAGATGAGGATCCATGCCCAGTGACTGGAAGAAAAACACTAACTTACTCCATGCCCGCTCATAATGAGCTCTTGTAGACGGCGCTAGAGACGCCTGGAGCAGAAGACTTAGAGAATCCCCAATCTGACTGGTGAGACACGGTAGGGGATTTCCCTCGGCTTGGCATCTGCCCATGGAGCCAGTGCTCGGAATTCCTGTACCTGTGAACGCGATAGTTTGTCAGCTAATGTGTTGAATCTACCTGGTATATGCCGTGCAGTAAAGTTAATATTGAAACGCAGACATGCCAAAACCAAGGGACGTAGCAATGCCATAATGGTGGGCGCGCGAGATGTTTGCTTGTTAATGATTGAAACAAGAGCCTCATTGTCTGTGTAAAAACAGACGCTTCTGTTTTCCCATCTGTTACCCCATACCTCCACCGCTGCCATTATAGGGTAAAGTTCAAGGACCGAGATGTTATAGGAGTGCCACTGTATTGGCCACTGCCCATAGAACCACTCGGTACCATACAGCGCTCCAAATCCTATGCCGCCGGACGCATCAGTATACAATTGCAAGTGATCTCCCGTCAGGAAATCATCATCTATGAAGAAAGACCTGCCATTAAACTGGTTCAGAAAATCCTGCCAAACTTGTAAGTCTAGCTTTGCCTGACTAGTCAAACGAATATGGTGATGAGGTTTGCGAGCCCCAATGCTCAAATCTAATAACCTTCTTAGAAACGCTCTTCCGGGTACTACAGTGCAGAAAAAATTTAAAACTCCTAAAAGAGACTGCAATTCCTTCAGAGTCACCTTCTGCTTCCTTTGAAATTCACCTAGCAATGCCCGACCCTTGATCAACTTATCCTCTGGTAGCCTAGCTTCTTTACGTTCAGCATCTAACGTAATGCCCAGGAATGTAATTACTCGACATGGGGCTACTGTTTTAACAGGAGCCAGAGGAACCCCGAGTTCTGAACAGAGGTTAATAAAAACTTGCAAGTCATGTAAACACTTAGCTTCGGAATTAGCCATCACCAGAAAATCGTCGACCACATGAACCATAGCTGTTATCCCTAGTTTAGTCGTTGCCACCCACTCCAAAGCCGTACTGAAAGACTCAAATATAGCACAGGAACTGGAACATCCCATGGGAAGAACCGCATCCATGAAGAATTTACCCTTCCATTGAAAGCCCAATAATGGTCTGTCCAGAGGTGAAATTGGGATAATCCTAAAAGCTGATTCTATATCGACCTTAGCCATAAAGACCTGGTGACTAGATTGTTTGATAAAGCCGATAGCATCCTGTATAGTTGCATACTGTACGGAAGAGACTTCCTTGGGAATGAAATCATTCACAGACGAACCTTCCGGGTAAGATAAATGGTGTATTGTCCGAAATTCCCCAGGGGTCTTCTTAGCTACTACTCCCAAGGGACTAACTGTAAAGTTATGAATTGGGGGTGGCACATCAAATGGACCGAGAATCCTGCCTAACTCCAATTCTTTCCTTATCTTTCGGTCTATAATATTAGGAAATTCATCAGCCGACTTTAGATTTCTAACATCCTTATTTGCCTGTTTTGGTAAGCCATAACAACCAAGTCTAAAACCCTGCTTAAAACCATTGATCAGATAAGCAACAATACTGGGATCATATCCTATCAAAAACTTGCTAAGTGTGGTGAAGGAAACTGGAGTAGGCATGTTACTTTCTGTACCAAGTGGGGCGTGGACCGGCGGGTGACGACTTAGCAGCAGGGGCGGACGTACTGGCAGGGTTGTTCGGGCGCGGTCTGTTGCACCTGACATATGCGTGGGCACCACCACAGCGTTTGCACTTGTGCATGTAACGACAGGTGTCTGCGTTACACACCTCTCCACGGTTGAATGCAAAGCAGCACCTATTGGAGGGCCACCTAGTTGTCCCCCAACTGGCCTTACCCTTGCTGTGAAAGGGGGTGCCATTCGCAGCTGCTACCTGGCGTCCGCTAGGGGCAGCAACTGGGGCCACCATTGATGCATCCATCCACAGCCTCATGCACACTGAATCCCATGCCCAGTTGTTCGCCTGTCGTAACGACCTGAAAGCTTCATCGTATGACCGCCAGTCTGATCCCCGTTCATACATATTTCTGATAGTCTCAATATACATCAGAAGGGCGTTGGCATCGGGGAGGTTGGACGGCTGGAGGAGGAGAACCGACTGGTATATCTCAAATGCCTTCAACCACTGCTCAAAGGACAGAACTACATTCTTTTGTCTTGGAGCAAGACAGAACATGGGTGATTCACTGTCCTCACCTGGCCTTACTGACACGTTATAGGACTGGGGAGAAGAGTCATGTAAGAGGGATGCCATGTTTACGTATTCCCCAGACCAAATTTTTCCTTTAATGTTATCTGGGACCCAGGAATGGCGAGTCAGACCTGATGCAGCTGCCACTAAATCTTGTGCCGCCCTAGGTAGTGAGTGGAGTGAATTACAATTACCTGTTAGGACTGCAGGTGACGGCCATGGGGCTGATGGGCCAACAGCAGGGATACCACCGGTACCCTGTGGCTGGCTGCATACATTAACTCCCGCCATGGGGGGCAAGGTGTCACCGACTGTTGGGGGCAGTACAAGCAGGTTCGGAGGAGCAGGCAGCGTGACAGCAGGTAGTCGGTCCTGATGCATTCCACTCACCATCGCATGCATTTCCTGCAACAGGCGATCGGAAGCATCAAGACGACGCTCCACTTGCCTCATCCGCATCTCCATCGCACCAGACCCACCTCTCACCGAACCAGTAGCATCACTCACGACCTGCTGCAGAGCTGGTTCGTCATCGAAGTGCTGACTGATGTTGCACTCGGCTGGGGGCGGGCCCATCGACGCATGCGGCGGGGCTTGGGAGGTCGGACTGCTGTCACGCTGTGCCACTGACCGCGACCGTAGCTGTCGTGGCACTTGACTTGATTGTCGTTGTCGGCCACGGCTGCTTCTCTTAGTGGGAGGCATCCTGTAACACGCAAATTATGGCAAAGCAGTATTGAGTGAAATGGACAAATTTCTCTCCCTTTGTCATGAAGACAATGAAATATTACATAAACATGATCATTAAGGTAGCGTATCACCAGAATATCTTAGATGCCTTTGATAATTACTCCTGTAATATGTATATATATTAAACATACACATGACATACAATATACTCATACAGTGTGTATTGGCTATTAAGATATTATTTGGTGAGAACACCGCCCTCAAGAATTACTCTAGTAGTACGCGCATGTGCATAGACCTTTGGCTACCGCCAATTAAATATTATTTGTTGGGAACACCGCCCTCGAGAATTATTTTAGTAGTACGCACATATGCTTAGACCTTTATTTGTTGGGAACACCGCCCTCGATAATTACTTTACTGGCACGCACATATGTATAGACCTTTGGCTACCGCCAATCAAATGTTATTTGTTGGGACACCGCCCTCAAGAATTATTTACTAGTACGCACATGCATAGACCTTTGGCTACCGCCAATCAAATGTTATTTGTTGGGACACCGCCCTCAAGAATTACTTTACTAGTATGCACACATGCATAGACATTTGGCTACCGCCAATCAAATGTTAGTTGTTGGGACACCGCCCTCAAGAATTACTTTACTAGTATGCACGTATACATAGACCTTTGGCTACCGCCAATCAAATGTTATTTATTGGGACACCGCCCTCAAGAATTACCTTACTAGTATGCACACATGCATAGAACGTTGGCTACCGCCAATCAAATGTTATTTGTTGGGACACCGCCCTCAAGAATTACTTTACTAGTATGCACGTATAGATAGACCTTTGGCTACCGCCAATCAAATGTTATTTATTGGGACACCGCCCTCAAGAATCACGTTACTAGTATGCACATATGCATAGACCTTTGGCTACCGCCAATCAAATATTATTTGTTGGGACACTGCCCTCAAGAATTACTGTACTATTATGCACAGACCATTGGCTAACACCAATAAAATATTATTTGTCGGGAAACACTTTCCTCAAAAAATTACTCCTATCTATGACTATGGATCTATACCTATATGTGCATTGGCTATCGAGATATTATTTGTTGGGACACCGCCCGCAAGAATTACTTTACTAGTATGCACATATATTCATAGACCATTGGCTAGCGCCAATAAAATATTAATTGTTGGGACCACCGCCCACAAGAACTGAAGAAGTACTCCTATCTTTGGATATATACGTATCTATATATGTGCATTGGCTATCACGCTATTATTTATTGAGAAACACGGCCCTCAAAAATTACTTTCCTAATACGCACATTAGTGGTTACGGTCAATAAAATTATTAATCGTTGGGAGCACTGCCCTCAAGAATTACTCATATATAAGTGCGAGGATCTTATAGTTATTCATGTCAATAAAAGCATCAGCAGCCCGCAGATTAATTAACGTTCCGACAACGTGAGATGTACGACATGACATGGTTGCAGTTAAGCGTCGGTTACCGGATCATCGATCAAACTGACAGCTTTGAAAATCGCGCCGCGTATACTGCGGAAAAACCGGTAATTGCCTACGTCTGACAAATGAACGCCGTCCGGGCGGAACACTTGGGCCGGGCTATTCCAGAGGGATTTGTGCCTCCAGTAGAACAGCCCACGGCAGTCACGACATTCGGCCTGCAGTACGGAATTTGCCGAAAGCACCCGATCCGCTCCCGTTGGGAAATCAAAATGGCGCCAGTTATTTCGGCGCTCGATTTGGCAGAGACACACTTGGCGAACACCCATGGCCAAAAATTCGCTGGCGAGTACGCAAAGACTTGACCCGACTTCTTCAGGGGACGTGGACAATTTTGAATCGAGGTCATTACCTCCTAGAATTGTTATGATCACATCGGGAGGGTTAGCCGCTATACGTGCTAGTACCGCAGGTTCGCGGAAAGTACCCACGCGAGCACCACGGCGACCCATAAACGAAATATTACATTTGTGACCTAGTTTAACGAAATCTGTCAACAATCCCGCTGATTCAACAAACTCGCCTAACCAATAGGCGTGACTATGCCCCAGGATTACAATGTTAAGATCAGGATTTGCCGACGACATAATTAATTTAAGGACGATGCGGGATAACTGATGATCTGATCGTAACAAACAAATGTTAATCTAACTTCTGTCCTAACGGTCGACCGATGTACACACCAGTACAAACTGACAAAGGAATGAGAAATAAAACGAACGATACTCAGCTGAAATGCCGATCGTGACGGTCTTCCTCCGGTCCGGGTTACGCAGAAAAGGTAGCGTCAATTTAGTACTGAATAGAAATAGGATAAATAATAACTTACTAAAATGAAAAAAAAAAAAAAAAAAAAAAAAAAAAAAAAAAAATTTCAAATCATCAGTGAATGTAAAACACGTCTACCACTGGGTAACTGCTTGACCGGAGTGATAAGACATCTGGACTAATCCAGTGCTGTGGTTGGTGGATTATCTTACGGAGTAATCTGATCTGGTGAGATAATCCAGGAGCTGTTATTGACTCAAGCACACAGGCCAGTGCCTGCGGAAGACTTGCTCTGTCAATTGCATAAAATCTATTATGCAACTTGGTGATTTGCACAAATTCATAACCCCACATGAACTTGTGGCGGCCCCTGGAGTCTGAATTGGTAAAATGTGAATCCCCCATTGTGAAAAGCTGACTACCGGCCTGACAAGGTACACCTGATGCACATAAACACACGTTTAACATTCATAACCTGAATTAAGACAACATAACATCTATGAAGTGTATTATTTAAAAGCGCAAGACAGCATACAGTATCATAATGCCAAATGACCTGTAGTCATTGGTAGAAGAAGAACTCCTTATTCTGGCGTATGTCATGATCGTGATAGTTAATAATGGAGAGCCTGCTGTCTGTACGCTATCTTGACATACATGTATAATTGGGTGGAAGAAGCATTCATTGCGCTACTACGCTCAAGACCGCGATAGTTAATAGCAGGGGGATATGCTTTGTGCGGATATCCTAAGAATAAACGACGACACAACAACTCTCAAGTATCACCTTATTGCACCCGCTAGTTCGCCCACCGATAAACGTTCTTTTGTTGGTGTTATGTCAACCTTATCGTGCGTGCCCACCACTGTATTTAGAATGTTTTGAAAGCGCTTAGTGTCATTGTCTGATGTATTGTCCATGTGGAAGTTAAAATCACCTTACGTTTTACCTCAGCATGTTTTACGTATACATCGACATGGTGTCCAACAAATCACCAAATTCTAGAAGAAATTCCGCAGTTGTAAAGCCATTCTTGGAGTTTGGCGGGGGTCGATAGACGACAAGAAGACGAACAGATTGAGTAGCATTGCTGAGTTGTAGACACATCGATTCAAATGTATTTGATTTTGGCATCTCGAGATGTCGCGTTGTGAAGCCAGACTTGTAGAGGACTGCAACACCACCACCGGTGCCGTACGTTCTCGGGACATGTCGTAGTTGGTAACCAGCAGGTGTGATGCAACCAGTAGAGACGGAGTCATCAGCACTCAACCACGTCTCTGTGATGGCGAGTATGTCTAGATCATTGTCGTCAATGAGGTCACATATCACGGTCGCTTTCCCCGCTTGCTTCGTGTCACACACCGATCTGGCATTCAACAAGCAGAAACACACTTGGCGTACAGATGGTATGTCACATACACTGTCGAGTCGAATCAAATTCGATGTGTAG
>OZ023218.1:44609641-44756228 GCA_963995525.1 Escarpia spicata
GAGAGAGAGTGGAGAGAGAGAAAGAGAGAGTGAGAGTTTCAAAGTCTCCTGCGTATACATACACACCCACACCTATACACACACACACACACACACACACACACACACACACACACACACACACACACACACACACACACACACACACACACACACACACACACACACACACACACACACGCACACACACACACACACACACTCACACACTATAACTATCTATATATGTACATATGCAATATGTATATTATGTATTTATGTGTGTATGTATGTATGTATGTATGTACGTACGTACGTATGTATGTGCGTACGTATGCATGTGTGTATGTATGTATGAATGTATGTACGTTTGCATGTGTGTATGTATGTATGAATGTATGTACGTAAGTATGTACGTATGTAGATAACTATGTAGTTGTGTATGTAACTATGTACTTATATAACTAAGCATGTACGTACGTGTGAAACAATGTACGTATATATGTAATTATGTACGTATATATGTATGCATAGATGTATGTATGTATACATTTATGTATATATCTATGTACAGAGTATATATGAGTGTATGTATTATTCTCCTTATTCATTAAGATTATATAAGTAGTGTATAAGATGTATCTGTAGTAATTAATACTTTTAATTGTACTGTAGTCTATAACATCAATTGTAGTCTTGAATCTTTGTAAAAGCGTTATAATTTCTTATTTTAAGCACTTTTGTACGTCTCGTCGCCGTGAATAAAAAAAATTGAAACCGGGAAACGACTTTTCAATCTAACACTACAGCCACACGATACTAAGTAGGTCCTCTATCGATCAACCGAGCCACTGTATCTCTAGAGTAAAGTCCTTGTCAGCAGCGGCCTCTAGCGGTCACGACTCTTGGTATCTCTCCCACGTACTAAACGAGGGCGCCACCAACCCATTATACATATCTAGGCCGTGCGTACGATGTCTGTTTTTATTATTAGGCGGACGCCTCCGAGTGCTCTCGCATCAACCAAGGGGAGGGTTGCCTGTTTAGAATATATTATCAAACCGTCGAGTAGTTCGCCTCCCGCTTCCTTCGCACGTCGCTTTACCGCGTGTTTCAGGTTCAGACCGGCTGCGACGTCACCTGCCACGCGCATGCCCGTAGTCAGAGCTCGCTTTCCCAATGCCATGGAACCTCTCTTGTTGAGGGACATAGGACATAGCGCTTCGTAGCAGGCTTCCGAACAAGTTTCCCAACCCGTGACCTCGCTGTACTCTAGCGCCTACGAAAAACGGTAGGTTGCCTCCTACCTGCCGCGTGTTGTAGTCCTCATACACGCTGCGGCCGGCACACATGATTCAAAATATTCTCGTCTTGGAGCGTCTGAAATGAAGCGTCACGACGACCTTCCCGACCTCGAATTGCACAGGTCGACTGGTGTCGTCCCTTATATCGATCTCGATCGTGCCGAACTCTTTGCACAGGACGGGTACGTACTGGGTCTTTTGGAAGGTCTTCGACACGTTGTCGCCCTGCCTACGACGTTGTTTAGTAAGTGGTGAGAGTGAGACGATACTCAGCGGCGGCACAAGGTTGTCGCCGACGAATCGATGTTCAACGACGTTCGTGTAGACGTAGAGCCGCTCGAACCACTGCGACATGTCCAGCACGGCTTCGTCTTTTTGACGACCTCCTTCCCCTCGTTATTCGGTCCAAAGATTGTGGAGTCCTTGATAATACCCAGCCTCGATCCTGGTTCTCGTCGTAAACACGTGTCCTCCTCTCTCACTGTATATTAACTATGCGGGTAGTGTATCTCCAACAGACCACCCTCCCATTTAGCCGACAAGTTGAGACGTTGAGGAAGCGCCGTGATGTAGTGAGTCAGCGTGTTGTGGGGGTGCGTGTTGATGGACGCGTTGCTAGGTAGCGTTAGGCAAAAGTCAGACGATTCCATCGCGTTTCATAGACGGATTCGGGAGAAGGTAACCGAGACAGCTATTCAACAAAGCCGTCCACAGGCACTGACCGACGCCCGCGCCATGCAACCGCTGCAAGATCGTCTCTTGGTTCGAGGCGATGACATACGCCGGAGCCATTCCGATGGTTTAAATGGTGTATGACCGCACGAATCCGGGCAATGACTCGACATACCGTAAGGTCTGATGCTTCGTGAAGTACCGACACATACGGATCTTCAGCGTACGGTTAAATCGTTCCACGATGCTCGCTTTCGTCCCCTCGTTGTCCGTGACGAAGTGGTGGATATCGTAAGCTTTTGAAAAGGTCGATTGAGGAACTCCATACCCTTGTCGGTATGTACGTAGTGCGGTCGGCGTCGTGCCCTCCGCCAGAAAATTCTCGAACACCGTCATGAGTGCCGCACCGGATTTATTCTTTAGTGGAACGCATCACGCACGTTTCGAAACAACGTCGATGACCATCAGAAGGAACGTCGTCCAGTCGCTGTTTTTTTAATATTCGCTACGTCGACGATGTCGGCCTGCCACTGTTGATGTTGACCGCCTACTACGACGCATCGATGTCGCACGGGTTTGTGCAGGGTGTAGATGCCCTGTTACAATAACCACTGCTTCGTAGTACGCTTTGGTACTCCGCTGGTCGCTCGATGCAATGTGTTCTTGTTCCTTTTCAACATCTGTAGACACAATATGTGCCTCTTCATGTGTTCCGACATATCGTTGATGCTAACTAATGCGATCGGTTTCGTCTTTTGTACTTTCAACACGTAGTAAACAACGAGCGTCCTCGTTCCAGAGTGGAAAGTGTTCGGGTCCGGTAAACAATCTACGAACTCCTCGTTAGGCATAGTTTCTGCCTTAGTTGAAATGTGCTTAGCTAGCAAGATATTAAGTGTTACATGTTTAAATGGTGGTTATCCGTTGCACAAACGTGCTATTATTTACTACAAGGATGATGTGTAGGACAACGAGTTGAGTTTTACCATAACATGACGTGTGTATTGTTTTACTTTGAAACACAAACAAATTGCATTACAAACAAGGTGTGTTGCCTAGATATTTCCAAACTCCAAATAAAACAAATTTACCACGGACTGCAATTGTCTCTGTTATTGTGTGATACAAGAACTACTTGTAGTATGTCTAGTGTTACGCTTATATAAAATATACGATATTGGTTTCAAATTATACTGAAATCGCAGTAATCAAGTGATTTTGAAAATTTGCCCATGTGAGACACTAGTGGCCTACATTACTGTGAAATTGTCCTTATACAGTTCTTGAGAATCGCACAGGTACTAACTACCCAACAGTACAGATTACCCTACGAGCCTATTAACCAACTAAATCGAAAACGATTGCAAGGTGGCGACAAGAACGTACATGCACACTGCTGCAAGTTGGTCACAGACACGCTCAGATATGCGCAGACATGCGCCGGCACCCGCAAACACGCGCAGACACGCCCCCCCCACACACACAAAACCCTTCTACTGGCGAGGGAACTAGGTGTCAGGCAATTACGCGTGATGATGCTGTAGCTCAGTTTCACTCATCCCACCTTCGGGTAGTCTTCGTGTGCAGGGACCGCGGGTCCCGCTCTTCGTCTATCGGTAGTGACACAGCGAACGCCGCGTAGTCGTCTACGACGTTGTGCCAACTGTGCGGGTATTGTACCTCCACCAGTCCGCACTCCCATTGTCCCTGTAGTAGGATACGTTTCGGTAGCGTCGTGACATAGTGGGTCAGCGTGTTATCGGGGTGCGTGTGCATGGAAGCATTGCTGGGCAACGTGAGATAGAAATCACTCGTCGCCATGTTGTTTCAACGTCGGACTGGGTAGCAGGTAACCCAACGAACTGCTCAAAAGGGCCGTCCTCAGAGTCGGATTCGCGTGGTGCCCGAACGACAGGTTGTAGATGCTGACCAATATGACCGTGTACAAGACGACGACCTGACACAGAAAGACGATCTCCTCTTTGGGACACGCGGTGCCGAATATGTGCCACGGAGTCCTCTCTTTCTGTAGTGTTGGCGGTGGAGCGGCGTCGACGTCGTCTTCTTCTTCTTCTTCGTCGTCGCTAACGGTGATCCGTGATGTCGTCTCGTCTGCCATGAGTGGACGACTGACATCGCGACGGACGCGCGACTAGTCTTTATAGCCGACGAGGGCATTCGCATCGATCCAGCTGTTGAATTTCGAAGGGTATCCGAACCATTTCACTAACACCTCCCATCGCCTGCCTACCTTGCGGCGCTGCACTATCGATTCCACGCGGTACAGTTTATCGGCCGGAACCGTCACCTTCTGCAACTCCGGTTCGTAGAAGGTACCGTCCAGTATCTCTATGAGATCGTCCGTTAGACGACAGACGGGCGGATCGGACGGATGCACCTCGCGTATCGTGAATAGTTCCTCTGTCCAATTCACCATGTAGCCTTTGTCGAACCGTCTCTTGACCTTGCTGATACGTACGCGATCCCCCACGTGGTACTTGGGCACGCCCTTACCGTGATGACCGCCGTACAGGCGCTGCCACACCTCTTCCTGATTAGTCGCATCCACCTGCGACGGAGGCATCCCGATGCTGCGGTGGGGCGTGTCGTTGTAAGTCCGCACCAGATCCGGAAGGATATCGATGTATCGCCACTTTTCTTTGTGTGTCAGGTTTCGCCACACCCGCGTCTTTAGTGTGCGATTGAAGCGTTCCACGATGCTCGCCTTGGTCTCATCGTTGTAGGTGGAGAAGTGCTGGATACCGTACCTGTCCAATACACCCCAACGCTACGGTTATAGAATTCCAGACCTCTATCGGTCTGCAACGACAGCGGTCGAACGTCGACGAAGAGGGCGTCCAGCGCCTTCGACATAGACGTTGCCGACTTGGTCTTCAGCGGAACGCATCGGGCGACTTTCGAGAAGACGTCGATCACCGTGAGTAGGAACGTCGTACCGTCGTTTTCTTTTTTCAGACTGGACACGTCGACCAGATCGGCTTGCCACTGTTGAACCCCGCCTCCGACGACCGTGCGTCGTCGCTTGAAACGAACTCTGACCGGTTTGTATAGAGTATAGGCGTCCTGTTCCGATAGCCATTGTTCGACGATCTTTCTCGGTACGCGCGGTATGTCTCGGAAGTCGACTCGTCGCAAAGACGCGATTCCCCCGTAACTCCCCACCTTGGCGGGATCGAAGTAGACGTCCTCCAGCTGTTTACGACGTCGCACCATGATGACGTACGTATGATATAATCGATGGTAATCCCGCACACGATGTGAAGTCCGGCGTAAGCGACACCGGTAAACAGACGACGTGTTAGACTGTCCCGTGGATCGCACATTATGTCGGTGAATCGAGACGGTGCGCCTCTTTTATGCAAGACGCTCCCATGTCTTGCTACTCGACGACGGTGGCGTAGGTAGAGTGGACGGGCTCATTCGAGGACTCCTCCGCGTGAGGGGTGTCCACTGCAGCGTTCGACGCGCTCTACCGAGCGATCGTGTGGCCGCCGCCGCTACGGCACTCTTCCTTTGTTCCTGTTGAATGGCCAGTCTCCTGACCTCGTTACGCACCAACTCCATGGGCAGATTCATGTCGCCGAGTTGGCGCGCAAACACCTGCCATCCCGTCTGAGTGCCGACGGTCTTGCGCTGGCGCAACAGATGGTCCACCACGTTACTTCTGGGTACCGCTACGCCTTTGTGCATGAGCTCTCCGCGCGCGCTCCACGCGACATCTCGTTTCAGACGTTCCATCAGTCGTCTGGCTTTGGGCTGCAGCGCCTTGGGAACGCTGTCGACGACTTCCGCTTCCATACCTGTCGCCCCCGCCTCCGGCGGGGTCGGTTCCGTTTTGGCCTCCGCCGTGGCCACCGGGAACGTGTCCTTGTTGACCGTCATCACGCGCACCGGTTCGTGCGTGCGTCGATCGGCCAACGCGTTGTAGCGTTCCAACACTTGATTACACATGACGACCTTGTCGCCGTCGGTGAGATCTTGTCTGTCGAGTATGACTTTCATCTCGTCGTCGAGCACCTGTACTTTGCGTCCTAGGGTATCCGTCGGTGCTGGTGCGCGTAGATTGTCCAACAGTCGCGGATCTACCAAGGCCATCTTCCGTGTGTGTTCCATCGTCGTCTACTTGAGTAGCACCTCTTTTAGCAAGGATAGAAAGACCGCACCGGCCAAAGGTGCTAGCAGCGCCGACAGGAAACCGCCGGTCTGTCCCTCTCCGACCTGGTTATCCCGTAGCAAGATGCGACGTCTCCTCGCCGCCGGCACGCCTCTCTGTGCCAAAGTGCGCAGGTTTGTTTTGTACCCACTCAGAGCACGTCTCTGCGCGTCGCTCAAGGGAATGTTCTTCTTCAAAATATGTTGTAGGCACACTCAGCTAGTGCGCATAACAGATCGGAGTCGGCGTTTCTGATGATGGCTCGTCTCAATTTCGTGCTCTTGTACCTGTTCAGCGCCTGTATGCAGAGGAGGTGTTTCTTCACGAGTTCGGACATGCTGTTGTCTTCACGACCATGCTGCGACTGAAGGGACGAGGCGCGTGCGCGCACGTCTTATACCTTGGGTTGGTACACGTACTGGACACCGTCGTCCGGAAGGACGCCTGTGCGCAGAAGCATGTCGTCGGGCGTGTCCTGTTTCAGATCGAAGAGGAGATAACCATACGGTGGCGCCGTGGCGTCTCTGAACGCTTTCTGTACAAACTTCAGGCGTCCCGGATACATCTGTCGCGCCAAGTGTCCGATCTGTGACGCGTCGCGAGGATTCTTGAAGACCACCATGTAGTGCGCGTTCAGACTGATCGTGCGACTCTCCTTGTTCTTCGGAAACAGGTTCTGCACGAGATACAGTACGGACGTGTTCTGGTGATGACTCTTTTTCGTGAACAAGGTCGTGACCCGTTCGTCCGTTTCCGCCATCAGATCGTCGATGACCACGCGTCGACGCGTCGAACGCGCCGCTCGGCAAGCCTTCCTCGAAGCGTACCAGGTCGTTGTCTTCGTAGGCGCTATGCCATACGCCGTAACACCACGTGATCTTCTCTGGAGGCGGAGCGATCATCTTTGCGGCGTGATGTAGCATACGCATCACGAACGTGCTCTTACCGCATCCCGTCGGACCCACGACGATGCAGGTGAAGGGATGTTTCCATCGCGTGTCCATCTAGTAGTCGCTGGTGGCGTTCGACAATGTCGCGTTGTCCACTGTGTTGTTAGATGCGACGACGACGACACCTCCACCACACCAACGAAGGAAGGGACGCGGAACAAGACGTACAAGACGTACAGGTACAGACCGAGTATTCCTACTAGTGCTACAGCTACGACCGCTCCCGTCCGTGACATGGTACTCTATGACTATCGATCGCGTGTCATCTGTCTAAATAGTGTTATCTTTTTTGTGTGTATCTGCCTACTAACCGTGTGACAGCTAGAGGCGCCTATAACCCCAACTGACGTAGGGGCGCATTTCCTCATCGTGTCAGCAGTGGTTCGGCATACACGTTACACTTCCACCGGACCCGTGGTGATTCCGTCCTCGTTGACAACGCGCTTGGCGTAGAAGTAGGTCAAGGCCACACGTTCCTGGATGTACATAAGCACGGACGAGTGATTGACCCGGAACCCGCGGTTCTTCCCGCTTCCGCTGCGACGATTGGTCAGCACGTCCAGGAACGCCTGCTTGTCGATGGTGTTGAGTCGTTTGTTCATTCCTTTGGTGCTATATTTATCGACCGTACCCGAACAATAGTAGGTCTTGCTGCACAGTCCCAGGAAACAGTCGCCGGACCATTCGACCATGAAGAGTCCCGGTGCTCTCTTGTACGCCTTGCGCGCCTTGCAACACGTCTCGGTGCCGTTCCACGGACGTCCGGTCAGGCGACAACGCACGTAGTCGTTCTGATGATCGTCGCAACATTCGGACGGTAGCCATTCGGAGCGGTGACGATAGTAGTGGTCGCGCAGTGCCGGGGTCACGAGGTCGTCGACGGACTCTCCGGCCAGAGCCAGGCGCTGTCCGTATCGGTTTCACAGTACTCGAACAGCGGACGATCCACGTACCTGACCATGAAGTCGTAGTAGAACTCCAACATGCGCAGTTTGGCCCACCGCAACACGAAGAATCCCACGTGCGTGGGCAGAGCGTATTTGACGGTGCGCTTGTGCATTTCGATTTGGTATGCATCGGCAGCGACGACGTCGAGTTGGCGGAAGCGACGATTGTTGATCGCGAACGATGCGCTCTTCTCCGTGCAGTAGGTGACTTCGCGGTGCTTATCGACGTTGGTGATAAATTTCCCATACGAAGAATTGCCCATAAGTTTGTTGGTGTCCGCGATCATGGCCTTGTCGGGATGGGCGTCTCCTTCGCGTCGTGCGGTGGACACCGCCTCGTCGAATCGTCGGAAGCAGGCGACCGGTGTGTACTCGATGATTTGGTAGACGTGCGTCACCTCGAGTCCGTGCACGAGGTACCATCGCAAGAGAGGTGTGGCGAGCAAGATCTTATCCCCACGATAACTCCCGACGAGCATGCGACGCGGGGTTGCCGTGATGTCGTGTTCTTCGGCGTAGCGACGCATGAACGGTCCGAGGTCATCGCGGGTCAGGTGAATGTTCTTGAAGATGGGCTGCATCTCGGCATAGTGCGCGCGCAGGACCTCCGGTACACGTATGTCGCACTGAATCATACCGAACACACTACCGTTGCGCACGCCTGTCAGGATCTGTTGTGACGTCATTTTCCAGCGCACGTGTCGACGGCGTTGGCGAACGTCCAGAAACTGTTTCACGCACGGATCGCGTCTCGCGACCTTCCACTCGCATTCCCACAACTCGACGACCCTCACAAAGTGACGAAGATAAGCCGTGTTCTTTCGCGTTTCGGCGAGCAGTTGCGTCATGGGTTTCCCGTTGACCTCGTTGACTTCACGACCGGTGCACGGACAACCGTGGTAGTAGCATCCGTGAAACTGATAGGCCGTCTTCGTTTCGCTGCACCAACCGTCCACCGACAGTTTACCGATGCGCTTCTCTCGACCGTTGGACTGGTGACGTATGGTGAGTCCCGTGCTTTCGGACTCCCACGTCAGCCATTCGGCGGCCATCTGACCTGTGGGCTGTGCCGCTTCGGGTCGGAACTCCATCTCTTCCCGACGTCGCGTGTACCATCCCGTCGGCATCTCTTGCGATATCGACCACAGATACAATGCATTCGCATCGTATCCAACAATGGACTGACACGTTCGAGCCGCATCGCCGTAGTCGTTACGACGTATCTTAGTGACCCCCTTCTCGTGATGTCTGGTGAAGATGAGTGACGGTCCTCCGACGATGTTCTCTCTGACGAGCTGATGGACGTCCGTGTTCGTCTCGTTGAAGAGCGTAAAGAACGTCCTCTCCGGCACGTAGTTGAACAGGTAGGTCAAGGTCAAACCAGGTATACTGATCCCTTGTTTGAACATGTCGAGATCGCGGTGTCGGTAGAAGTCGAACTGTTTGGCGATGGCCTCCAAGAACGGCACGACGTCCCTGTTGTTGTACCAGACGAGAAAGTCTCGCAAAGTCTCCATGTCGTTGTCTCGCCACACCTCCCGACATCGTGTGTAGACGTCGTCGGATATACCTTTGTTCTTCAGTCGACTGAAGAAGGCCTCTTTGGGAGGTAGAGCGGTGTCGTCGAGTCTCTCCAAGCTGACCATGTATTCGTACGGGAAATGACCTTTCGTGACCTCGCAACCGTACGCTTTCAGGTACTTGTCGTACGATAATCCCGGGGCGATATAATGAGTCATGTCGAGGAATCTGAGGTCGTCCGTCGATAGACACATAAACGTGTTGCCACGTTTCATCACGTGAAACGTCCCTGCTCCTCCTCTTCCTCCTCCTCCTCCTCCCCGTCCTCTGTTGCTTTCTTTGCGGACAGGAAGTAGGGTACCAGGAACTGTTTGACGACGTTCAGATCGTACGTGGCCGAGTTGAAGCCGATGACGGGAAACTGATAAAGCCAACCATACAATTGACCCATGAGAGTTTTGTAGGGATTTGTCGGTTGTCGCTGTGACTCGTTGTCTCCCTCCGCGGCGGATGCCTCCACGGCAGACGCCTCCTGTTCGTCCCACGTCACGATAGCCTCCGCGAGTTTGTGGAGGGTGCCCTCGTATCTGTCTACGATGGCTTCGTAGGCTGCTTCGCTCATCGTCTGAAGGATGGTCATCATGTCGGATACCAACTTGTTGCTGTCACCGTCCGTGATGAGACATTGCACCTGTTCGAATCCGGGTACGTTACTCGCCAGGGACTCGCTCAACGGTACGTGATGAGCCACCCAGCGGACCTTGACGCTGTCCGACGGAAGCTGTGACGTATCGAACCAGGACTCGAAGTCGAAGGTGGCGCGATAGGGATAGTAGTGCAACCACTCGGAACACGAATGTTTTCGTCGTCCAACCGCTGGAAGACTGTCGGCGACGGACGGTAGACGCCACCGGGGTAGATCTTTCGCACGCCTCCCGTACACCCGCGCTCGTGTCGTCCTAGTTCGTGTGCGTCTTTACATAGCGAGTCGCCACACTTCCTACATCGATACGAATGACAATACATGTTCACGTCTTTTATGTAGGAGTAGTGTGTCTCGTGAAGATTGACGTACATCGTTTCCGGATAGTGACACAAGGAACGGCGTACGAGTTCGGCAGTCGCCTTTTCACCTTCTTCTTCCGGTTCGACGAGCGTGTAGACGCACACATTGTTCTCAAAGGTGATGCGATAGAGATCGTCCATCGTCATACCGTCAAAGTCTTTCATAGCCACTCCGTCACGGTCGTACTTCGCGTAGAGTACCTTCACAGCGGGTTCCAGGTGGTGTCGGTCGCACCCACGATGCAGAGCCAGACACCGGAAGAGACACAGATTGTCGGTGTACTTCTTGTTGTGATCGGTGTCTCTTTCCAATCCGATGACGGCTTTGTTCCGTTTGATGTACCTCGGCAGTGTGACGTCCACACATCCTATCGGATGATCGACTATGTGATTGATGAAGAAAGTGACATTCGTGCCCACCTCGCATACCCATTGACTGTCCGGAGACACTGATTGATGACCCACTGCAACACGTCTGTTTCTCGGATACACTCCAGAAACGCATCAAAGTCTTCGGTGTTTTTTATCAGACACGGTTCGTCAAGGCAACGTCCGCAACAGTTACAGGACGAATGGTAGTACCTGTACCTGTTCGTGGCCTTGTTCCTCAGCACAAATCCGTAACTAAGATTAATCTTAAACGCGTGCGTCTCTTCGCGGAATATGATTTTCAGTGACGGTTCTAGAACGCTCGTGTTCGGTGTCGACACTCTGTAATTGTACCTGGATTGCACGGGTCCTCTAGCCACGTGGGTGCGGATGGTCGACCAGTTATCTCGGACGACGTCTCGTAGCTCCCTCGATAGAGTATCGGCGAAGGGGAGTCGGGGTGGTGGTTGTATTGGGTCGTCATCGTCGCCAGCGGCGCTCACTCGTGGTCGCTCTGTGCGTCTCGCTCGTTTGCATAGGGGTGGGTCGCTCGCTTCCACACGTCGACTACATACCGTCTTTATATGACGTAACAAGGGGTCACGTCTCGTGAACTCACGTGGATATCTCTCGCAGCGGTGCAGTGTATCGCTTTTTTGTGAGCTGTCACAAGACGTCCTGTTGTGACACACCAGGTCCCGTCGTCTCGTGAAGTCTCTTCCACATCTCGAACAGCGATGCCTAGTGCTTTTTGGTGGTTCGCCAGATGGCACTACTCGTGGCGGTGGTTTACTGTAGGCATGGTCGTCATCGACTTGTGTTGATGAATGCGTTCGGTCTATGTGGCGTTGTATGTCGGTGTGTGTATCGAGAACGAGTCCGCAGTGACGACACGCGTGCTGCTTCATCGTCTACCTACAACTGAAGGATGCGAGATCCTTGTACGATTCTATATATCCTACACTACGTGACGTCATATAGACAGAGGGGGCGTGGCTTGCATGAGTGTGCGTGTATGTATCTATATACAGAGGGGCGTGGCGGGGAGGTGTGCGTGTATGTATTCACCGATCGCAACGAGCTATGAAGGCGGCAAGAACAACAGACACCGGAATCCTGAATTACATATATTTTTTTTTCATATTAATTATTATACAAATAAAAGCGATTAATACAAAGGGAATACACATGGAAGCAAAGCTAAGCGCCTACAGTAACAGACAAGAGGCGCCTATAACCCCAGCTATACGTCGTAGGGACGCATTTCCTCTTGTCGTCACTGCAGACGCTTCTGGAGGGCATGGATTATGTAGGCGACGTGTTCGTCGCACATCGTACGCACAGCCACATCTAAACTACATCTCTGCGTAGCAAAGAGTACCCCCGCTAGGTCCTCTATATTTAGTTCTAGGTGCCTTATAATATCAAACGTCATCCTTCTCGCATGTCAGGTCCAGTGATGATGATGATGCTTCGTTGGAGGATGGTGGTGACGCATCATCACACATCATCTCTAGTAGTGGTGGTGGTGATGGCGATGGGGATGAATGCCGCTGTTCGTGCATATGCGTCAGCAGGGCCTGTCGCAGCGGCATGGGGGTGTGGTTGCGGCGTCGTTTTCTCGGTGCCCACTCTAGCGGGTTCTGCCCATATGACTTTCGTATGAGGGCCAGTCCGCTAGAGGGAGCATCGGTGACCTGGCAACACAACAACAACAACATTAGCAGGGTGTTTTCTCGTCCAACAATGATATACCATGTGTACGCAGGATGGTTTGCACACGTGCTGTGTCACCTGCCCGCTCCGGTGTGTCCGCCATATACCTGTAATGGTGCACTGCATACCTCACATTGTCGTAGATCAGGTCACTACACACCAGGTAGATGTCGTTTTTCTCACCTTCAAACGTGCGCCACAGTTCGTTGCTTATGAACCGGACGATAGCATCGCGTGCTACTGTGCACAGCTCAGAGTACCAGACCTGCCTTTCCTCCGTGAGTGGTTCGTCTTGTTGGTACCAGACCTGTGGCCTTTCCTCCTTCGGCGTGAGTGGTTCGTCTTCCTTCTCATCCGTCACGTGTATACCACGGCTCTGTTGAATCACTTTCACCCGTGATATAATATCACGAGCAAACCATGGTGTGCTCACTAAAGCCCTGCGCGGGCTGGAAATCTGAGCCCGCACCCGCCCCGCAACTATGTCATTTGACCCGCAACCCGCCCCGCATATTATAACTCAGCCCGCAGCCCGCCCCGCCCCGCATATTTTGCCACATCCTGGCCCGCAGCCCGCCCCACCCCGCAGTAACTTGGCCCGCAACCCGCCCCGCAGCACACAACAGATGACATGGAATCATTAAAAATATATCATCTTTATTAATCGTTGTTGTTTACAATATTAACAAATGCACGGCGCTGGGTGACAACCATGTCGTACTTGGAATTCCATCTTTAAGACAAATAGAACCCTTGTCATGATAATGTAAATGCCTGAAGGTGATAAGCAGACCTTGGACAAAGTAAAGGTACGAGTACAATTTTAATGTATTTTAAAATTATTGATTAATCTAATTGATATAACTCAGCACAAGTGAATATGCAATGGCAGTAGATCATTTTGTTAATGAAGAACAATGAAATTCACACCGCTGGCATTAATTTCAGGGGCATCCTATGATCTTATAATCTATTTGCCATTGTATTGCACGAACATGAGTTGTTCAAAGGTTGAATCTGGTGCACAAAGGCAGTGTTGCAATTTGCTGATATTAGAAGTTGTAATTTATATTTTCAAAATCCCATCTGGAGCACGCTACTGGCACCGGATTATACTAGTGTAGAAGGCAGTTTGACTTGAGCCATCTTACTTCTACAGAGGCAGACTGACAGTTCTTGTTCTTAGCAGTTAGCACTGTCAGCCAGTGCCAAGTGGCATGGTCTCCAGTCTCCACACATCAAAGGCATTTCCTGTCTAATTAGTGGGGTAACTGCTCTTTATGGACATCCTGGTGGCTTAATTACACAAACAGATTGATGGCCTGAACTGATATTTCCTCCTGGAAGAAGCCACTAATCACACATGACTGAAGCTGGCAAGGCAGGCCAGAACATGTTATCATAACACTGTTTAAACACAAACAAAAGGGCAATCCGGTAATCCCCAATTAACTAGCTCAAAGAATGTCCCACCTTTGAGTAACTGGTGACCATTAATGAGTTACAAAAATCAGCCCACAATAACCCGCATGTAGAAATTACTAGCCCGCAGACCGCCCCGCCCCGCAGTGACCTGACCCGCAGACCGTCTCGCCCCGCACAAATTGAAACTTAACCCGCACAGCACCGCAACAACAACAAAAATCCAGGCCGCGGTGGCCCGCGGGTTGCGGTCCCTCGCGGGCTGCTGGCAAAAACCCGTCCCGCGCATGGCTTTAGTTCGCACTACGCATACCAGATCGGACACTACCATATGAAAGCTATGAAATATACGCGAGCGATCCACTCTGTACACGTCTTCGTGAACGTCCGCATAGCGGCGACACAGTCCGTCGGCTGCCTGGCGAGCGCAAGCGGCGGTTAGAGTAGCCATAAATAGTTCATCATCTATCATTTGGTCCGTACGCTTCCGAACGCCATTCACTTTCTCTACCGACTCCTGTAATTCACTACGCCTCCGGACCTCATCGTCATCATCATCAGCCCAATCAGTATCAAAATCACCATCATTAGCAACACCATCGTCATCCTGATCACTAGACCAAGAACATGACCCCACATAGATGACCCTTGCCTCATCAACATTGTCTTCAACATCATCATCCGTTGTGAAAGACAGCCGGCGTTTTACACCACGCTCGGGGGTTGACAACGGAATGGCATCGTAACGCGATGGGATCGGCGTCGACCAAGGGGCCGTCTACAACACACGATAGAGGAAATTACGTCATAGTGTCAAATAGACAGACAGACAGATACACCATTCAACCACTAAGGACAGGACCTCTCTATACTCCGTCAGGGGGCGTCACCTACTCTTTCATCACTGTCAGGTGGCGCCTCTTACAACAGTTAGGAACAGGCCCTGTCTATACACTGTCAGCTGGCGCCTCTTACGACTGGATTATTTCCAGTGCTATCACGGTGTAGTTTCGATAGCCTGCCTTTGTTGACTTTCTAATTGTCACCCTAGCCTCTTTGCCACGTAGGACATTCAGTGCCTGATAGCGTTCGTCGCCGGTTTTAAGCGACATGTAGTCGCTTGCTGTCATTCCCCCCACGGCCCGCTGGACTAGACGGTCAAATCCTGTCGCCCACACTTCATTGCCCTTTCGATCGGCGAAAAGCATGCCCATAGCATATTTGTATACGGGAATTCCCTTCTGACGCCCGTGGACCGAACATGTATTGATGCTATGGTGCCCTTTCGTCGTCGTTTCAAGAAGAACTTTCCGATTACATATACGACATGCTGGATAGCATACATATTCAGGCGACAGAGCACATGTTACTAGTGTCAGTGGGCGAACAAATGCGTACGTTCCGTCACTTACTTGTTCGAGCTCTGGCAGCAGCATTTCATCGGACTTGACGTTGAAGTTGGGCGTCGCCATCTTGTCGTGCAGGAGTCGATGAGAAGTTGAGAGCGGCAGCAGCGAGTCGGAGAGAGAGTGTTTGTCCTGTTAGATTTAGCCTGGGTTTATATACATAATCATTCCCTCCAGGCATCGTCCACGTAATACCGTAGACAATGACATCACGCGTCCCTGGGTGTTCGCGTCTTATCGAGCGCGTGACCTTATCTCTCTCTGTCTCTCTCCCGTACTCTGTCACCGTGTGGCTGTCTGTCTGTTTTTTAATGGACGCCTTATGTAAGGCGTACATACCACTGCCTAACGAAGTCTCTCACCTGCATAAGAATCACACCGAGTATATTCTTACCTGCTTCGTTACGCTTTGAACTCTTACCCCAATACCCCTCCGCACTGGGTACATTCTCAGTAAGTCGTGCGTCACCTGTGGCCAGCAAGCGTTGCCGTAGTTTAGAGGCACGGAACTTCGCGGCTACTATCGCGTACATCACGGATCGACGTTGTGATAGCCATGCAGCGGTTCGATCCGGTGTCCACCGAATGCTTTTACTCCAGTATTTCGCCTGTATTCCGCTGCGCGCAGTCTGAATCTTTCTCGCTGAGTTCTCATCGTGAAAATGTCTGGCTTTTTAAAACTGATATGCTGCCTCTGCACAAGCAGATTCTTCGCCCCCATATGTGTATCTCACATTGATAGAAATTCGATAGCAAGTGACCAGCACACCTGAATTGTATATCCAAGCTCTTGACCGCCATATGTTTCATCGCTGACCACTCACAGAGTTATTTTCTCCCGTCTGTATTGTTAACGTTCTGATAAGGTGCATTCCACATGCATTGTCGTCTAGCTAGCTAGTTGCCCTTCGTACATCATGCGCTTATCGCCAGCTGCTCCCTCTGTCATATGACTGATATTGGTTTGTACTTTACTACACCGAAACTTTCCATAACCATATTGTTTCCTACATAATCGATCCCTCCAGGCATCGCCCACGTGACACCCCTAGATGATGACATCATGCGTCCCTGGGCCTTTAGCGCTTTTCATACACCGGTATTTTTCAACGCTACAGTGTGTCTTAAAAGTGGCTTCACAGTGTGTCTGCTCTATCCTATATATATATATACATTCACATCATACCATTTGCAACTATGACTTCACCGATACCTTGGGCTCAACTTCGTGAGGAGTGGCGTCTCCGTGATGCTTGCCGTGCGCAAATGTAAGTACATTTATTATTCATTTCAGTTATACATACATATATATATAAATATATATATATATATATATACCCGTGATACTTGCCGTGTGCAAATGTAAGTACTTCTTTTATTCATTTCAGTATATTCCTATATATATATATATATATATTATTATTACTTTGCTTTGTTTCAATCGAAAGATTCATATGTATAGCAGTACAGGTGTTATTCACGCAACTTACCTGTGATGTATGTATCTAACCCCTTCTTTCCATTTCATTAACCTTCCTTATGTTTATTTATTTACTTTTTATGTGTGCTTCTGATGATGTTGATGACACTACTGATACTGACAGTGTGACCAGCAGTGTCTCCAGTGTCTCGGATTGCACGTGAGTGTTCAACGATTATATACATACTTTTAATACTATTCTACTTACCGGGATTCTCATTCTCTGTAATGTACACACACACACACACACACACACACACACACACACACACACACACACACACACACACACACACACACACATACACAGGGCTTTCTTATCTATGCGTATGTTGCCCTAGCCTGCCCTCTTGTCGTTTCGGCTAGCTACGCGGTGTCTGGTTACCGATCGCGTCAGCAGACGTCTACATTACATATTGTGTCATAGTCCATTCTTGTCTCTCCCGTCTGCTGTTGACCTAGCTTGCCCTTTTATCGTGTCGGCTCCCTACGCGGTGTCTGGTTACATCACTGGCTTATTTCCACCGGCTGTACTTCGCACAATATATATATATATATATATATAATATCATATATGTTTAACCGACAATATTTTCAAAGTTATATATATATATATATATATAATATCATATATGTTTAACCGACAATATTTTCAAAGTTTTCATATATGTTCCAGAGAGGAGGAGCTCCGCGACAACCACTACTGTTCGTTCTGCCTCGTGCTACTTGAACTCCTGAGGACACGGGCCCGATTTGACCCCGACCCTGTTCCCTCTCCGGACACAGGGGATGTCGACGATTGGGATGCGGCGACCAATGATGTTGAACGCTAATGTGTTATTAAAACTAATTCCCCCTCTGAACACAGGGGACATTGGTGTGCGGACCATGATGATGATGAACGCTAATTATTAAAACTAATCAACTTTCAAACTGTGGTTTTTGTCGGTTATTACCTTAGCAATAATTCTTCTTCTTCTTTCATTCATACATACATACATACATATTTTTAAGTTTCATATATATATATATATATATATACTCTTTCGTTTATTCCTCGTTATACACGGTTTATAAACATTATTCATACACATCTTTCAGTATACAACATAGGCAGACTTACCTATCACTTCGTCAATACATCATTCAGTTTAATTCTTTATCTCTTATGATACACCTTTTAACACTTTTCTCTTTGATCTTTCGTTATTACTCGTCATTACACTATTCAGTTTACTTCTTTATCTCTCATGATACACCTTTCATCACCTTTTAAAACTTTTCTCTTTGATCTTTCGTTATGACTCTTTGATCTTTCGTTCCTTTCAACACCTTTTAAAACTTTCCTCTTTGATCTTTCGTTATTACACTTTCCTCTTTGGTCTTTCGTTCCTCATATACACGATAGGCCTTCCATGGCTGCTCACTCCACCGCCAGGGGGCGCGCTACATACGCTCACACGTACGGTCACGTAATTACTCACTTCACTCGGGGGGCGGACAACTCAATCTCCCAAATATCACAAAAAAATTACCATAAAACACCACAGGATGTTGTCCCAAATCGTATATACTACTGGTGTCGTTTCTGTTCAGTTATCAGGTTTGCCAGATAGTTCATTAGATGAAATTAGTTGCTCACTATTTTGTTGACGTTAAGTCGGAGACGTCATCGTTGAAGGTACTGTTCCAGGCTAGTCAGATCGTTTGCTGTATGTCATCATAATTCAGTCCCGATAGCCTACCATGAGGGCAATGTCGTCGGCATAGCTTTTTTAAATGCATATCGTTGATGTTGTGTGCAGGATGTCCACCGTGTAGATGTAAAAGAGCATCGGAGCGAGAACTGAACCTTGTGGTACCCCATTCTTGATGGCGTATGCCTTTGACGGGTCTTTACCGATGTGTTACTTGAAGCTTCGGTTTGTGACTAGTTCATGTATATACCGGACCATGTGTTTGTTAGAGTATAAATAGCAGTAACTATTTGTTTCCATGGTGGATGGCTCTAAGTTGGTATCCAGGGGCCGGTTTCATGAAGCGGCTAAGAACGTTCTTAACGCTAAGATGATTGTCTTAGTAAATGACGTAATTTTTTTAATATAAGCGGACATAGGAGTTTACTAGGGATGAAAGTGACATTCAGAGAAAAAACCCGAAATTTTGCTGTGGCCCACATTTCAGCTCGAGAGGACTGTCTCATCTAATCAGGGGTAAGGGGGACTCCTCTGAGATACGTTTTAATTGTAGACGACATATGGTGTATTTTGAGCAATATTAAATAGGAAATCTTAACATTTCAAGTAGCAAAAAAGCACACGGACTCACGCAGACATGTCATCGTACGAACTCACTTGTTAATGATATTTTCTGTGCTGAACCCGAGTTGGCTGACGGGCAGCTTTCTCCTTGGCCAGCTTTGTCAAAACAGCCCGTTGATGGGCCATTCTATACTATAGCTTTCTTCGTTGCCAGCTCAACTGCTTCCTTAGCTTTGTACTTGGTGGCTGCCTTCGTCTTTGACATGTTCAGCTCAGTTTTCTTCTCCTCCTTCATCTTTCCTTCCTCGTTCACCACACTTCGTGTTGTGAACGAGGCGACCAATCCTGTTTGTGGAAGTCCTGTACAACAGTCTTGTTGCCTGCCATGAGTGAGTACTTCACTGTCTGGATAGTGTTGAATGTACTAACATTCTTTCTGGCAGTGGCAGTATTCATGATGCTAGACATGTGACTAAAATTCCCTTTCACTTGAGGACCATGAAAGCAGCTCATCATTGCAGCCACCAGCTTTGACAAGGCTGGGAACTTGCCAGTAGAGAATATGGTAGCCCACCACGAGTCCAATCTGGAACTTGTGGGTGCTTGTGGAAGTGTGTTGTCTACATGGAATCGGCGAACGTCCATGTGATACGCCCTCTGTTCAGGCTCTAATCGAACATCGGTGAACAGCGTGGGCAGTGCCAGCGTGTACTTCAATGCCTTCGGTTCCCCTCTGACTGTAGCCTGTAGGATCCAATCCGCATAGTTGACGTCGGCCTCGCACCACAAACAGTAGGCATTCCCTGGTGCTAATAATTTACTGATGAATATATCCAGCATAGTGTCTCCAGCCGATTTCCCCAGCCACGCCCAATTCCACTTATTCTTGACACTTTTGTCAATGTCCTTCACGCAACATTTGTCTTGCCGTACAACAAATCGTCGATTAGCCATTGTGTTCGAAAATGATCGACATCTCCACAAAATTCATCGTCGTTTCCTATTGGTCCACTGCTTTTTTGACAATTACGCTACATTATTACTGTTAACTTGTTCTATTCTCATTGCCTCTATGGTTCGTTCTTATTAAGTGCACCGCACATATCCGTGTTCGTTCTTTTTCACTGCACCGCACATCAGCATTAAACGTTCAAGACCATCGCTGTCTCATTCTTTAGAATGTGCGGTGCACTGAAAGGTATATTTATCAGATAGTACTAATATGTATCGTACGCATATTCCACTAATCGGCAGTAGTTAAAAGATACTACAGTTTTTGCCTTAGAAACAACGAAACCGCGAATTGTTCTGTTTGTGAGCGATAATATGGTGTTTAGAACGCTCGTAATGACAGAAACACTGCTACACATACACACAGTACTACAGTGACGGAGGCTCTACCAAGATTGTAGTTAAACAAACATACTCAAACTACTTCATCATGGCCAATGTGGAAATACGATGCACATACACAGACTGTGTTTACAAGACTGAAAAACTACCGGTCGAGTATGCCATGCAGCTTCTGGCCATGCACAACACGTCGGAGCACAATGCAGTGCCGCCGCCCACCCAAGCCACCGCCCCCAAAAAAGCGAAGGCAGACCGCCCGCCCATTGACATGGGCATCACGACAGAGCGGTGAGTCTACTTCCAGAAAAAGTGGAATACGTACAAGATTGCAAAAGGCCTCACCGGAGCGGACATACAATGTCAACTTATGGACACCTGCAGTGAGCAGCTCCGCTACGCCATGTTTCAGGACAACAACGACATCGAGCAACAGCCAGAAAAAGATATTCTCGACTCCATACACAGGCTAGCCGTCAAAGCCGAAAACGTTATGGTGTCCAGGGTCGCGCTCAACAACCTTCAACAGCAGGCTGATGAGGGAATCAGAAACTTTACTGCCCGGGTGAAAGGTCAAGCAGATCTGTGCCAGTTCACACAAAAATGCACGTGTACAAAAGAAGTGCGATACACCGACGAGATGGTACGTGACGTGATCATCCGGGGACTGTATGATCAGGACACACAACGCGAGGTCCTCGGCATGCAGGAACAGGACATGGAACTCGACGCCTTGATCAAACTACTGGAGGCCAAGGAGATCGGCAACAAGACACAGGCCTCCATCCTCGGCGATACAGGCGCCAGCATATCCAGGTACAAAAGGAACAAGAACCCATCGCAAATCGACAACCAGAACAGGCATTTTAAATGCCACTACTGCGGTAGAACCGGCCACGGAACTAATACAAACGGGCGTACGTCCAAGGCTAACAGAAAGGCCAACTGTCCAGCTTTCAACGCCACGTGCAACAAATGCTCATTGACAGGGCATTTCTCTGCCGTATGCCGCAAACAGACGCCTCGAAAGTCGGACAAGATCGACAAACCGGGTTCGCCGCCCAAGTCCGGCAACATGGATATGAAAACGCTGAAATTAGACGACACCGAGGACGCTGCAGACCGATCCATGCCCTCCGTGTACGAAGAGATGTGCGAGGCGAAGGACTCACACTCTTGCGATACTCGAGCCGGCCGGGCTCGTGCCGGCAGCTCACAACCTTCCGGCACTCGATCTGGCAGTCGAGCTGGCTGTCGGGAAAACAACGGGGAAACTGACGACACCGAGGAGATCGGCCTCGTCACCAGCATCGCCAGCCGCGGCAGCAACAAGTGTGGCAGGGAAGTCGTCATCGAATCGCAACAATTCAACAGACTCCGTGGTTGGATCGAGAGGCCAGTCAAAGGCCAGCCCACAGTCACACTGCAGGCCCGTATTGTGCCATCAGACTATGCCCACTTTGGCTATCACTTCAGTAAACCGGCACGCACCTGTCAACTGCGGGTCATTACTGACACTGGCTGCCAGTCGACCATCATCAACACGGAACAGGTCCACAACATGGGGTACAAGAGCGACCTCATTCCCACCCGACTTCGGATGCAGGCCATAGACACCAACCCCATCGAAATCATCGGGGCAATCATTCTCCGCTTGTCAGGATTGGACCGTCATGGAAACTCGCACGAGACAACCCAGATCTGCTACGTCTCTAACAAGATCAAGGGAATGTACCTAAGCGAGCATGGGTGCAAACAGCTTGGGATCATACCGGAATCCTTCCCATCAGTTGGCGCTGTCGACACAAACAACGATGCCGCCACCATCCACCAAGGGACAACTGCAATTGCCCGGGGCGTACGATGCCTCCGCCACTGCCCACGTCCATCCCATTCCCTCCTACAGAAAACAACAGAGGGAAACTTGAGGAGTGGATTAAAGACTACTACAAAGGCAGTACTTTTAACAAATGCGAGCATCAACCCCTCCCCCCCATGGAGGGACCACCAGTCCGCATCATGGTCAACTCGAACGCCTCACCTGTCACCATTCACACACCTATATCGGTTCCTCTACACTGGCAGGAACAGGTCAAGGCCGACCTGGACAGAGACATCGCACTCGGCGTCATCGAGCCTGTTCCTGTAGGTGAACCTATGACATGGAGCAGCAGGATGGTCATCACCAGAAAAAAGAGCGGGGGGCCTCGACGCTGCGTAGACTACCAGGCCCTCAACAAGTTCTGCAGCAGAGAAACACACCACACCATGAGCCCGTTTCATCAGGCGACGCTCTTCCCGGCGAACATGAAAAAGACTGTTACCGACGCTTGGAACGGCTACCACTCAGTCCCCATCCACGAGGAAGACCGTCACTACACCACATTCATCACCCCATGGGGCCGATACAGGTACAAGACCCTGCCCCAGGGGTTTGTCGCCGCCGGAGACGGCTACACTCGACGATACGACGAAATTGTTGCGGACATCCCGAACAAAACTAAATGCATCGACGACGTAGGCATGTGGGCCCCGACAATCGAGGAAGCATTTTTCAAAACCTGCAACTGGATGGATATATGCGGACGACACGGTATCACTCAGAACCCGGAAAAATTCCACTTCGCGGAAGACACGGTTGAGTTCGCCGGATTTGAGATAATGAAAACAAACATCCGGCCCATCGACACATTCATCCGCGCGATCCAGGACTTCCCAACACCGCGGAACATCACCGACATAAGGTCGCTGTTTGGACTGATTAACCAGGTCAGTTACTGTCAATCGTCGTCCGAAGAACTACGCCCATTTCGTGAACTTCTGTCACCCTCAACCCCTTTCTACTGGGACGAGACCTTGGAAGCTGCCCTTGCACACGTCAAGAGGGAGATCATCAAGACCATCGCCGAGGGGGTCAAGATCTTTGACAAAAGACGAAAAACTTGCTTGTCCACCGACTGGTGCAAGTACGGCATCGGGTTCTCCCTTGGACAGAAACATTGCTCCTGTCCATCCGAGGAACCATGGTGCTGCAACACCGGCTGGAAACTGACGTTCGCCAGCAATCGGTATACACACAACGCAGAGGAGAACTATGCGCCTGTACAAGGCGAGGCCATGGCCGTCGCCTGGGCACTCGACAAAGCCAGGCACTTCGTCCTGGGCTGTAACGACCTCATCGTTGCCACCGACCACAAGCCCCTCCTCAAAGTGTTGGGGGACCGGAAGATGGAGGACATAAAAAACCCGCGCCTCTACAACCTGAAAGAGAAAACACTACCGTTCCAGTTCAGGATCACTCACGTACCTGGTAAACGCCACTTCACCGCTGACAGCCTGTCCATATACGCCTCTGGAGACCCCAATCCTAACAAGATGGACCTACCAGATGATGCACATGCGGCTGGCTATTCATCGGTACCGGCTGAACTTTGGTGGTACCAGGGGCTGCGCCGCATGAGCAACGAGGGGAATTTCAGTCACGAGGTTGCCGCACAGGAGGAACACCTAACATTCGGAGCCATGACCACACTGTCGTCCATCGAATCGGTCACGTGGGACAGCGTCAGAGAACAGACCACCAGCGACCCCACCATGCGACAGTTGCACGACACGATCCTAGTAGGCTTCCCGGAAGACAGCAGGCACATGCCAGAACTCACCCGGATCTATCATAAGTACAGGGCCGACCTCTCCATCACGGCGGGCGTAATACTGTACTAGGACAGAATCGTTATCCCGCCATCACTCCGCGACCAGGTCATGGAAACACTACACGCCGCCCACCAAGGTGTGACGTCCATGAACGCCAGAGCGAAAGCATCGGTTTTCTGGCCGGGAATCACGATTCAGATCCAAGAGCTGCGCAATAACTGTCAGGCGTGCCACCGAATTGCTCCCAGCAACCCCAAGCCGCCTCCCACACCCTCACCCGACCCAGACTACCCATTCCAGATGTTGTGCGCCGATTACTTGTTACAGCGGCCACAATTACCTTTTCATTGTGGACAGATACTCGGGTTGGCCCTACGTGTGTCAACTAACGGGGGGGGGGGGGGGGTCGCCGGCACTCGTCAAGAAGCTACGGGAATTCTTTGTCACATATGGTATCGCCGAAGAGTTGTCATCAGATGGCGGCCCCGAGTTTACGGCTCAGCTCACCCAGCAGTTCCTCCGAGACTGGGGAGTTGCTCACCGCCTCTCGTCGGTAGCCTACTCCCATTCCAACACCCGGGCCGAGATCGGGGTTAAGTCAGCTAAGCGCTTGATCATGGAGAACACCGGGCCACATGGCGACGCCGACATCCCGGCATTCCAGCGAGCCATGCTCACGTATAGGAACACGCCTACGCCACTTGACAAACGCTCCCCGGCTGAAATCGTCTTTGGCCGCCAAATCCGCGACTTTATACCCGTCATGCCAGGAAAATACGAGCCATACGATACCTGGACAGACACAGCCACCAACCGGGAGAAGGCTCTCATGGAACGCCATGCCAAGGAGGTGGAAGCCCTCCTACCCCACACCAAGAAACTGCCTCCTCTGAAAGTGGGGAACAGAGTCCGCATCCAGAACCAGACTGGGAATGCGCCACGACGCTGGGACAAGTCTGGACAAGTCATCGAGGTCCGGCAACACGACAAGTACGCCGTCAAAGTCCACGGGTCTGGCAGAGTCACCCTTCGCAACCGCCAATTTATACGGCGCTACGTCCCGTACGTGGTTAAGCCATGCCCACGCCGTATCACGGATGGCATCCCCAACAGGTCCACTGACATAGGGAGACTGCCCCTATCCCTACTTCCCATGGAGGACCTGACACAGGAGATCTCCACACCACTCGGCAGTGACGCCAATCGCTCGCCACCGACCCCGGACACGGCAATGTTCAGAAAGTCGCAGAGCACACCAGTGCGCCGACAAAACATACGCCCCAACCCGCACAGCCTCCACTTTGAGCCCGACACAGGGAATGAAGATACTCCGGTGGCCTCACCAAGATCGTCCGCCGATGAACCGCCATCCGCGGGACCGAACCGGGAAACTGCACCGCAACAGAAGCTCGCATCGCCGCCACCGTCAGTACCAAACACTACGTTCTGAGCAAACAGACCAAGGCGGCAGACACGCTTCCCGACCCGCTTCAACGATTACGTGGTCGGTAACGAGTGATCGAACAAGGTGCTCGAAGAGTTCATGCGTCTCCCGTCACAAGAACTCGGGGCGAGGGAGGACATTGACAATTACGCTACATTATTAATGTTAACTTGTTCTATTCTCATTGCCTCTATGGTTCGTTCTTATTAAGTGCACCGCACATATCCGTGTTCGTTATTTTTCACTGCACCGCACATCAGCATTAAACGTTCAAGACCATCGCTGTCTCATTCTTTAGAACTTTTGTGCGGGCACTTCGAAAGCGCTGAAGCGAACAGCCGACAGAACTAAGGGTTTTACTTCGCAGATTCACGGGTTCGGTTGGGTCGATTCTGTCTCAAATCGCCAGGCAGCGTCATTAACACGTGGCGACACCCGGTGGATAGATGGTTAACTAAATCCGCAGATACATAGTCAGTGAATTGTCCAGGATTTGATATGCCCTACCCCCCCAACATTCAATTTTTTCTCCCCGGATTTAGACGATTCACAAAAATGATCTTTGGAGCAGTATAAAAACCGGAATTCCGGCAAAAACCGGAAATTTCTCATCCCTGGTTTACGCAAACACGTGACGCTAAGTAGTTGCGTAACTTTAAGTACGCTTCATGAAACCGGCCCCAGGTCTTTAGGCGCTTCTGGAATATAAAAAGAAGGTAAATTAATAGGGTCAGTTCTTACATGGCTTTGTATTCAGTCCTTAGGATTAACAAGGCGTCTTATACTTTACTCCCTGGCAGATCTGTTCAATCGAATACCTTCTCGGCTGCTTTCGAACACGTTGTAAAAAGGTGCTTCTTTTTTCCCGACATTTACTGATCCAACTTTTGCATTAATATCCCACAAGATGATTAGCAGGTGATATGACATGTTCTCTACCTCTGCATGTAAGCTTGAATAGACGTCTTCATTTCCTTCATCTTCTGCATTGCTGTAGCATAACACCGTAAAATGTACATACCATAGCATTTCACTAACAGCTGGTTTCCATTCCCAGGGGCGGATCCAGAAATCGAGTTTGTGGGGGGGGGGGGCACAAAAACCTCCACTGGCCTGGCGGCCGAGCCAAATGGTGTAGTAGAAATGTTATCATTGCCGCGCCGCCGTAACTTCAGCCGCTGTCTTGGCTGGACTGGTGATATCGGAAGAAGTGGGTAGTGGTGGTGGTTTTACCGAAATGTTCGTTGCTGCGCGGCCGTATCTTCAGCTCTTCTTCCGCGCTTCTTCCGCCTGGCTCGACTGTGACCATCGCGGAAGACGGGGGAGGGGGGTGAGGATGTGACTGCTGTTGAAAATTTTTCGCCGTCGCACATTTCAAATGGTCTAGGGGGGTCAGGGTCGCGTAGGCCCATTATAAAAGGACTGTGGGCACGCCTAATTCCTAAGATCTGGGGGGCACGTACTCACAGGCCCCCTGGATCCGCCTACGTACTGCGCGTGGCGTTTTAAACTGATACGTTCAAACTATATTGTATTATCTTGACGTATGGCGATCACTTTGAGAGAAAAAAAACATGGTTAGTCATAATATTGCTAAGTGCGAATTAAAAAAATGTGACGCTTGAACCCTCTGGCATTGAACTTAACTTCATACGATATTCACAACTAGAGCTATGATGAAAACATGATTTCAGCCAAACACTTGTACCTGTACACGTATTTTATTTCATACACATAACATTCACGCACGCGCACGCGCACGCGCACGAGCACGCACATGTGCGGGTGTAACTAGCTACTGGGCAGGTCAAGGGTCGTTCACAATTTTCAACATTTAACTATTCGTCCAAATGTATGAAAAGGGAATCGAGGCCCGCTTTAATACTAATTATAAAAATGTCAGTCGCGTGTGAACTGCATAAATATAATGATTGTAATTAGACGTTTGTACACCATCCTCGCAAACCAGGCGTGGTGGATGACTACACTATGGTAGTTGACTACACTACCCCTGGCAGATAATAATTATAATACGCAGTGTACAGACGTTCCACTAACTTTGCACTTGTTGCCTTCAACGGTTGCAGCTGTAACCGTGGGAACTTAAGCAAATGCTCGCATCCCACATCAAAGGGCAACTCCAGGAAATCCCAATATACTTGCGAGTCTGATTATTAACCCGAGCCAGTGGCAGTGGATTGTCTAATAATCACTTGCTCCCGGAACATTAACGTTAGCCATGACTGGCCAAAGGCAAGTTGTTGATTCTAGAATGGCAACAAGATGATCGGATATTGGGCTCAGCTTAACTTCAGTTTCTACAATGCGATCTGCCAGGGGGTACTGAGATTGATGCATTCAGCAGCGTCCCGTGCGTGCGAGGATGGTGTAAACACTATTACTACAGTTGTTATCACAGCTATATACGTGCTGTGTCATAAGACTGTTACAACACATATAATTCTAAAGTACTTATTCAGGGTGGTGTGCGTCTGTACGAAAAGGCAAATGTCAACAATAAGAACGACCGCTTACCGGGTCATGCATGTAGCCGTCTTCATCGGATTCCTTTTTAATTTGCATTTCTTTGCACTGTCTGATGCAAACTATTATACTTATTGTTTAGCATACTTTCTTAGCAACCGCCGATATCCTGTCTAATGGGCAAACTAGGCTGAATTTTTTGGTCTGATTATATATACATGTCCTGCTATATCACCTAATAGCTATCCATAACTACCAGTATTCTGTGTCTGACTCATCAGATTCCGTCGAGGAGTCGTCACTGGACCAGACGCCGTGCCAATCGTACGTTCTAATTGTGAGTCTCAGTTGGACTGCCAGCAGCTCAGTCTCGAAGCACTGCAGAGAACTCTGGGGCAGGTGTAAAGTTGTCACGAGGTCTCTTAGTCTGGGCGTCGTCAAGTACTCCAGCTTCCACTGCTGGCTGGAATGTAAGGACACTTCGGTGGAGCTGTCTTGATAGTGTTGGTTGGAATGTAAGGACACTTCATTGGGGTTGTCCTGATACTGCTGGTTGCAATGTAAGGACACTTCGGTGGAGCTGTCCTGATACTGTTGGTTGGAATTCAAAGACAGTTCAGAGTTATCCTGACACTGTCCTGATGGATGTTGGTTGGAATGTAAGGTTGGTTCGGTGGAGCTGTCCTGACACTGTCCTGACGTGTGCTGGTTGGAATGCAAGGAGAGAGCACTGGTGCTGTCCCAGCTCTTGGAGAGTTGGCTGATGATAACACGACTACACAGCTGTTTGAGACTCGTACTTGTCACGCCGAACATATCACAGATAAGTTGCGGGCCAACAACTTGGAGGTGCTGCCAGCTGCTGTCTTCCAGGATCTCCCACAATTCCTTGCTGATCGCAGGCTTGTCGAAGTACCCTGCAACGATGATTTACACGCTACTAAAGATATGCCAATCACAATGGGGGTAATTCTGTAGTCGGCAAGCATTTTGATGGTCTGTCACTATTGTAAATTAATGTATTGGCTTTGTTTATATAAAATATCTAATCGTACATTACTTGAATCCTGTGACTGTTGATTTTTCCTACTGTTACGTGGTGATAGATACATAAAAGTTATAATGATTACTTAAATACTATATAGACCTGGTGCTAATAAGTGCATTTTCCTCTGTTTGTGGAATCAAAACGGAGGTGTAATTTAATGGTTATAAAGATCAGCAAAAATAACTTCTGGATGACGCTACATACACAAAGATGAAAATAATCATACATGACGTGTCATCAATGTAAATGTGAGAGCAGTTTTCCAAAACATAATGGTTGTAAATTGACTTCTGAATTTTTGGTGTCTGAGATGAAAACTATCTAGGAGGAAAATGTTAAATACCCAAACACTGACTGACTTTTATTATAGTTACAAGTTCTTAAGACTGGAATAAATAGGTTGAAGGCATACTGCCTGCCAAATTTATTTTAATGGCCCAACAAAAATGTTCACAATTTTGTTCTAGTGAAATGTAAAGAAAACGTTGAGATTATAAACAACTCTACTGATTATAAAAAAATTACTGATTATAACAATGGCTTAACAACAACCAACAACGCTTTGATGTTTTATATGGTTACAATGTTCTCATTTTCAATATAACAAATTCGGCAAAATGTCTGGTAATAATTAGTACCATGGCTTATTCTGGGTCAATATACAGACAACCTTCCTTTAGTGATAAGAAAACGAGACCACTCACCAGAGTCGACAAGGAGAGAGAGTGATGCCCGTTTATCTTCGCTCATCATGGCAAGGCCCGCAAAGAGGGGAGAACAGAACCTACAACAAGTCCATTTATTAATTCATGCATCAGAGGAAAACTTTTATATCATAACTAAACTTTTATATAATTAGTCATTTCTATAATGTAAACACTGAAGTTTATAACATGGTTATAAATTATTTCAATAACATAGTTTTAAATACATGTAACAAAATTATAATGATAAAATGATGTTTGGAGGAGTTAGCTTGCAGAAGAGAGTACTTACCTGTACTGTCCAGTGTCCATCTGAATGTTTGCTCTAAGGAAGGGATTGCATAGTCTGTTCAGTAACATCTGAGTACAGTTTGTGTCCAGCCATTGCAGACAGTAGAACAGAGCTGTTCGACCATGTCTGTCTTGGATGTCCACCTAATAATGAGAGTACAGTTTAGTGCAGTCATGTGTGACCACGTGTATCTTCCACCTAGCAATGACAGTACAGTTTAGTGCACTCGTGTGTGACCACGTCTGTCTTCCACCTAGCAATGACAGTACAGTTTAGTGCAGTCATGTGTGACCACGTCTGTCTTCCACCTAGCAACGACAGTACAGTTTAGTGCTGTCATGTGTGACCACGTCTGTCTTCCACCTAGCAACGACAGTACAGTTTAGTGCCGTCATGTGTGACCACGTCTGTCTTCCACCTAGCAACGACAGTACAGTTTAGTGCCGTCATGTGTGACCACGTCTGTCTTCCACCTAGCAACGACAGTACAGTTTAGTGCCGTCATGTGTGACCATGTCTGTCTTCCACCTAGCAACGACAGAACAGTTTAGTGCCGTCATGTGTGACCACGTCTGTCTTCCACCTAGCAACGACAGTACAGTTTAGTGCAGTCATGTGTGACCACGTCTGTCTTCCACCTAGTAACGACAGTACAGTTTAGTGCCGTCATGTGTGACCATGTCTGTCTTCCACCTAGCAACGACAGAACAGTTTAGTGCCGTCATGTGTGACCACGTCTGTCTTCCACCTAGCAACGACAGTACAGTTTAGTGCAATCATGTGTGACCACGTCTGTCTTCCACCTAGCAACGACAGTACAGTTTAGTGCCGTCAAGTGTGACCACGTCTGTCTTCCACCTAGCAACGACAGTACAGTTTAGTGCCGTCATGTGTGACCACGTCTGTCTTCCACCTAGCAACAACAGTACAGTTTAGTGCAGTCGTGTGTGACAACGTCTGTCTTCCACCTAGCAATGACAGTACAGTTTAGTGCTGTCATGTGTGACCACGTCTGTATTCCACCTACCAACGACAGTACAGTTTAGTGCCGTCATGTGTGACCACGTCTGTCTTCCACCTAGCAATGACAGTACAGTTTAGTGCAGTCGTGTGTGACCACGTCTGTCTTCCAGCTAGCAATGACAGTACAGTTTAGTGCAGTCGTGTGTGACCACGTCTGTCTTCCACCTAGCAATGACAGTACAGTTTAGTGCCGTCATGTGTGACCACGTCTGTCTTCCACCTAGCAACGACAGTACAGTTTAGTGCCGTCATGTGTGACCACGTCTGTCTTCCACCTAGCAACGACAGTACAGTTTAGTGCCGTCATGTGTGACCATGTCTGTCTTCCACCTAGCAATGACAGTACAGTTTAGTGCAGTCGTGTGTGACCACGTCTGTCTTCCAACTAGCAATGACAGTACAGTTTAGTGCCGTCATGTGTGACCACGTCTATCTTCCACCTAGCAACGACAGTACAGTTTAGTGCCGTCATGTTTGACCACGTCTGTCTTCCACCTAGCAATGACAGTACAGTTTAGTGCAGTCGTGTGTGACCACGTGTCTTCCACCTAGCAACGACAGTACAGTTCCGTGCAGTCGTGTGTGACCACGTCTGTCTTCCACCTAGCAACGACAGTACAGTTTCGTGCAGTCGTGTGTGACCACGTCTGTCTTCCAGCTAGCAATGACAGTACAGTTTAGTGCAGTCGTGTGTGACCACGTCTGTCTTCCACCTAGCAATGACAGTACAGTTTAGTGCCGTCATGTGTGACCACGTCTGTCTTCCACCTAGCAACGACAGTACAGTTTAGTGCCGTCATGTGTGACCATGTCTGTCTTCCACCTAGCAATGACAGTACAGTTTAGTGCAGTCGTGTGTGACCACGTCTGTCTTCCAACTAGCAATGACAGTACAGTTTAGTGCCGTCATGTGTGACCACGTCTATCTTCCACCTAGCAACGACAATACAGTTTAGTGCCGTCATGTGTGACCACGTCTGTCTTCCACCTAGCAATGACAGTACAGTTTAGTGCAGTCGTGTGTGACCACGTCTGTCTTCCACCTAGCAACGACAGTACAGTTTCGTGCAGTCGTGTGTGACCACGTCTGTCTTCCACCTAGCAACGACAGTACAGTTTAGTGCAGTCGTGTGTGACCATGTCTGTCTTCCACCTAGCAACGACAGTACAGTTTCGTGCAGTCGTGTGTGACCACGTCTGTCTTCCACCTAGCAACGACAGTACAGTTTCGTGCAGTCGTGTGTGACCACGTCTGTCTTCCACCTAGCAACGACAGTACAGTTTCGTGCAGTCGTGTGTGACCACGTCTGTCTTCCACCTAGCAATGACAGTACAGTTTAGTGCAGTCGTGTGTGACCACGTCTGTCTTCCACCTAGCAACGACAGTACAGTTTAGTGCCGTCATGTGTGACCACGTCTGTCTTCCACCTAGCAACGACAGTACAGTTTCGTGCAGTCGTGTGTGACCACATCTGTCTTCCACCTAGCAACGACAGTACAGTTTCGTGCAGTCGCGTGTGACCACGTCTGTCTTCCACCTAGCAACAACAGTACAGTTTAGTGCCGTCATGTGTGACCACGTCTGTCTTCCACCTAGCAATGACAGTACAGTTTAGTGCAGTCATGTGTGACCACGTCTGTCTTCCACCTAGCAATGACAGTACAGTTTAGTGCAGTCGTGTGTGACCACGTGTCTTCCACCTAGCAACGACAGTACAGTTCCGTGCAGTCGTGTGTGACCACGTCTGTCTTCCACCTAGCAACGACAGTACAGTTTCGTGCAGTCGTGTGTGACCACGTCTGTCTTCCAGCTAGCAATGACAGTACAGTTTAGTGCAGTCGTGTGTGACCACGTCTGTCTTCCACCTAGCAATGACAGTACAGTTTAGTGCCGTCATGTGTGACCACGTCTGTCTTCCACCTAGCAACGACAGTACAGTTTAGTGCCGTCATGTGTGACCATGTCTGTCTTCCACCTAGCAATGACAGTACAGTTTAGTGCAGTCGTGTGTGACCACGTCTGTCTTCCAACTAGCAATGACAGTACAGTTTAGTGCCGTCATGTGTGACCACGTCTATCTTCCACCTAGCAACGACAATACAGTTTAGTGCCGTCATGTGTGACCACGTCTGTCTTCCACCTAGCAATGACAGTACAGTTTAGTGCAGTCGTGTGTGACCACGTCTGTCTTCCACCTAGCAACGACAGTACAGTTTCGTGCAGTCGTGTGTGACCACGTCTGTCTTCCACCTAGCAACGACAGTACAGTTTAGTGCAGTCGTGTGTGACCATGTCTGTCTTCCACCTAGCAACGACAGTACAGTTTCGTGCAGTCGTGTGTGACCACGTCTGTCTTCCACCTAGCAACGACAGTACAGTTTCGTGCAGTCGTGTGTGACCACGTCTGTCTTCCACCTAGCAACGACAGTACAGTTTCGTGCAGTCGTGTGTGACCACGTCTGTCTTCCACCTAGCAATGACAGTACAGTTTAGTGCAGTCGTGTGTGACCACGTCTGTCTTCCACCTAGCAACGACAGTACAGTTTAGTGCCGTCATGTGTGACCACGTCTGTCTTCCACCTAGCAACGACAGTACAGTTTCGTGCAGTCGTGTGTGACCACATCTGTCTTCCACCTAGCAACGACAGTACAGTTTCGTGCAGTCGCGTGTGACCACGTCTGTCTTCCACCTAGCAACAACAGTACAGTTTAGTGCCGTCATGTGTGACCACGTCTGTCTTCCACCTAGCAATGACAGTACAGTTTAGTGCAGTCATGTGTGACCACGTCTGTCTTCCACCTAGCAATGACAGTACAGTTTAGTGCCGTCATGTGTGACCACGTCTGTCTTCCACCTAGCAATGACAGTACAGTTTAGTGCAGTCATGTGTGACCACGTCTGTCTTCCACCTAGCAATGACAGTACAGTTTAGTGCCGTCATGTGTGACCACGTCTGTCTTCCACCTAGCAACGACAGTACAGTTTAGTGCAGTCATGTGTGACCACGTCTGTCTTCCACCTAGCAATGACAGTACAGTTTAGTGCCGTCATGTGTGACCACGTCTGTCTTCCATCTAGCAATGACAGTACAGTTTAGTGCCGTCATGTGTGACCACGTCTGTCTTCCATCTAGCAATGACAGTACAGTTTAGTGCAGTCGTGTGTGACCACGTCTGTCTTCCACCTAGCAACGACAGTACAGTTTAGTGCAGTCATGTGTGACCACGTCTGTCTTCCACCTAGCAATGACAGTACAGTTTAGTGCCGTCATGTGTGACCACGTCTGTCTTCCATCTAGCAATGACAGTACAGTTTAGTGCCGTCATGTGTGACCACGTCTGTCTTCCACCTAGCAATGACAGTACAGTTTAGTGCAGTCATGTGTGACCACGTCTGTCTTCCACCTAGCAATGACAGTACAGTTTAGTGCCGTCATGTGTGACCACGTCTGTCTTCCACCTAGCAATGACAGTACAGTTTAGTGCCGTCATGTGTGACCACGTCTGTCTTCCACCTAGCAATGACAGTACAGTTTAGTGCCGTCATGTGTGACCACGTCTGTCTTCCATCTAGCAATGACAGTACAGTTTAGTGCCGTCATGTGTGACCACGTCTGTCTTCCACCTAGCAATGACAGTACAGTTTAGTGCCGTCATGTGTGACCACGTCTGTCTTCCATCTAGCAATGACAGTACAGTTTAGTGCCGTCATGTGTGACCACGTCTGTCTTCCACCTAGCAATGACAGTACAGTTTAGTGCCGTCATGTGTGACCACGTCTGTCTTCCATCTAGCAATGACAGTACAGTTTAGTGCCGTCATGTGTGACCACGTCTGTCTTCCACCTAGCAATGACAGTACAGTTTAGTGCCGTCATGTGTGACCATGTCTGTCTTCCATCTAGCAATGACAGTACAGTTTAGTGCAGTCATGTGTGACCACGTCTGTCTTCCACCTAGCAATGACAGTACAGTTTAGTGCCGTCATGTGTGACCATGTCTGTCTTCCATCTAGCAATGACAGTACAGTTTAGTGCAGTCATGTGTGACCACGTCTGTCTTCCATCTAGCAATGACAGTACAGAGGACCCTCACTATTAACGTCACCTTTAGGACTGGGCAAAAGTGACCTGAATACAGAGGTGACTAGTAATGGGAAAAATGTCCTATACTTTATTGTATGTATAAATAATTTAGGACTGTCCTAGGGTGATCTTAATTGTGAGGTGGCTGTATTACTTAGGTGATCATACAGCACATTTTGACTGTATAGATTAAATATGTAAATCAAATCTCTCTAAGTTTACTTAGAAAAACGTATCATCCTTTTTTCTGTTTTTAGCTACCAAACTGACCCGACCGTGAGAGACAAAGGGAGCTGAGAGTCTGGACATCCTACCTTGATGTTCTTCAGTGACAGCAAGTAGTGGACATGCCTCCTGTGACAGCTTGAGTGGTCACACTTGTGCCACCAGCCATGACCCAGCTGGCTACAGGCAGCAGTTAGCGGAGTGACCCCTGACCTGTCGGTGGCGTTGTAGTCCGTCCCACTTTCACACAGCAGGGACAACAAGCGGTCGTCAGTGCTGCCTACAACTGTCCGGTGCAGCAAGGTGGCGCCACTGCTGTTTCTCACACCCACATCGCCCCCGCACTCTGAAACAAGGGGCGGTCGGAGATGACAGTTGTGTATAACGTTGGACAAGCCACCATTGTACGATACATGTGAGATGGTGAACGCTGACAGGAATGTTTGTTACTTTTGGTGGAGTCATATAAGTGTGCAAAGTTCCCAAAAACGTGGAGCACCAACTATAGGTTGGTCGTCACCATATTAATATCATTGGAAACATAAATCAATATATTGTTCATAGTTACCTCTCAAGATACTTGTTTTTGTGATCTGTATATTTCTACTTCTATCCATTCATAAATCAATATAGTTACCAGATCTGGGCTGCCTAGTGAGTGGTGTCATGGCAACCACAGTACATAAGTTGGGTGTGGACAGTGGTTAGAACCGGTGAGTGTGGGGTCAACTTACCCAGCATGGTGAGTGTGGGGTCAACTTAACCAGCATTGTGAGATCAACTTACCCAGCATGGTGAGTGTGGGGTCAACTTATCTAGCATGGTGAGTGTGAAGTAAACTTACCCAGCATGGTGAATGAAGTAAACTTACCCGGCATCATGATGAGTGTGAGGTCAACTTACCTAGTATGGTGAGTGTGATGTCAACTTACTCAGCATGGTGAGTGTGAGATCAACTTACCCAGCATGGTGAGTGCAAAGTCAACTTACCCAGCATGGTGAGTGTGAAGTCAACTTACCTAGCATTGTGAGTGAAATCAACTTACCCAGCATGGTGAATGTGAAATCAACTTACCCAGCATGGTGAGTGTGCGGTCAACTTACCCAGCATGGTGTGTGTGAAGTCAACATTCCCAGCATGGTGAGTGTGAGGTCAACTTACTTAGCACTGTGAGTGATGTCAACTTAACTAGCATGGTAGGTGCGAGGTTAATTTACCTAACATGGTGTGTGATGTGAACGTACCTAGCATGGTGAGTGTGAGGTCAACTTACCTAGCATGGTGAGTGTGAGGTCAACTTTCCTAGCATGGTGAGTGATGTCAACTTACCTAGCATGGTAGGTGTGAGATTAACTTACCTAACGTGGTGAGTGAAGTCAACTTACCCAACATGGTAAGTGTGAGGTCAACTTACCTAACATGGTGACTGTGATGTCAACTTACCTAGCATGGTGAGTGTGAGGTCAACTTACCTAGTATGGTGAGTGTGATGTCAACTTACCCAGCATGCTGAGTGTGAGGTCAACTTACCCAGCATGGTGAGTGTGAGGTCAAGGACTTGCTGCAAGAGGTCACTGAATGTTGTTATTGGCAGCTTATCAAAGCCAATAACAACTTGTCGAGTTGGCTCCCATCGCACTCTGTAAACAGTTGGTGTCAACACAATTACAACTTGGCTGTAACGTGCAGGGCCAGAACCAAATGTGATATAATACTATACATATGAGACGGGTTGAGATGGTTCACACATCAAGGTACATTTTGACTGCATGAAGTTATGAGCATCGTGTGAAAGGCAACATTTCAGTTTGACAATGACACCTGTCACGTCCATGTAAACCAAATTGTTGCAAAGTTATGGGTGGTGGAATTGACCCACCAGGAGAATTAAAGTTTTGAGAAAAGGTGACATGGAAGTTAGGTATTTATGTTTCAAACTATATATATAATTAAATCCAAAACATGCATAAAAAATATGTTTTCAAGATAATAATTCCAAACTGCTTTACTTACTGTTAGTAAATTGTTTAAAAAATGCAAAAAAATCAATACTTCAGTAATTTTCCTCAATTTTGTGAAATGCACCTTATCCTAAGAAAAAAAGTATTTGAATATGAATATGTGCACTACAGTACCTAATTAGATTAATCAAAGGTCATTTTGTCAGAAACTTGTGGTGGAAATTCGAATAATTTTGGTCTAAAATTTATAGGACATATAGGAACTCAGAAGTAAAAATATAGGAATACTGCTTATTTCAGGTGATGCCACCTACCCACCTACCCATCTACCCATCTACCCATCTACCCATCTACTGACTCAAATTAATATAAATTAGCAACTGCCAACTTTCAACACTACATCACAAACTTTACCATATCACAAGCACACCCCCACTGATAGGTAATTTTTACCACAAAATTATTTTGTGGTGATTTAATACTGCAAGAAACCTCCAAATCTTCACAGCTATTATGAAATGTATCTAGGTTTTTTTGAAAATATATCAAATATACGAATTGCAATTACAACATAAGAAAACAATTGAATGCTGGGCACTCTGTGGTTGTTGAAACGCCAAACATGAAGGAGAAAGGTAGGAATGGTGGTGATTGGCTGTAGGAAGCCAGGGAAAGGATCAGCTCACCGCAGGCTGCAGTCTTCCTTGTGTGCAGTCAGCTCATTGTAGAAATCAGACACAAGCTCAAGTGGTGACTTGCCAGGGTTCATGTACTCTGCCCCAGCATATGTCTGTGAACACACAGAGTCAGACAATACATGTGTGGACAGTGGCGGTCTGTACAGACTGCATTCAAGAGATGGTCATTCAGTAATTGTGATATTTATACCTTCTTTTACTTATAGTTGCCATATCTGTTGCCGGCATTGGTGATCATGGCCCTCCAAATTTCATGTCTTTATGTCTTGCTATAGTTCCGTTGCGCTCATTGTAAATCACATTGCGGGACTATCCAGTCTATTTTTTCTCCTCTGCACCATTTTTTTCCCCAAAATATTATGAGGCCCCGTTTTATCTTTGACAACTACCTGGTACATATTTATGTAAAACAGTTTGTTAAATTGATAGGAGAAATTCACTGTATATTTATTTATTTACTTTGACACCCCATATCTCTAACATATTAATTCAGAAAAAATGCTGACCAAGTGATCTTTTCTCATAGATCCTGATGTTGATACATAGATCCTAGTCTACATATTGATGATATTACTTAATGATACTCAGATCGACACATGGATCGTGTTTGACATACTGATGATCTTATCTCAGTGATCCTCAAGTTGATACATGGATAGTGTTTGACCTGCTGATGAGCTTACCTCAGTGATCCTCAAATGGACACATGAATCCTATTTGATATACTGATGATCTTACCTCAGTGATCCTCAAATTGACATATGGATCTTGTTTGACGTACTGATGATCTTACCTCAGGGATCCTCAGATTGACGTCACTCCCTCGCTCGATAAGTAATTTGGCTAGGAAGAAATTACGAGGCAACACTCCCAGCTGCTCGGTGTGACCACAAAGCACTATGTACTGTGGCGTCCTCTGGTAGCAACCTACAGCAACACGGCAACTCTACTGAATAAAGCATACAACTCTAAAAATCCATTATGAACTGGCACTAACATAAATTGAAAAATAAAAGTATATTAAAGTTTGAAACTATAAAGTCTACATTTGTAATAAAATACTCTGTAGGTTACTCCAGTTAATCTAACCAGACCAGTTCTGAGAGTAAGTTTGTGAATTTAAGTTTGTTGTTTACTTCAATCATTGTAATAACTAATACAACTTAATGGATGTTGGTACTACATACAAATGTGTGGTCGATTCCCACGAAACCTAGACACATTGTTGATTTAGCGTCTCTCATATATCGTTTTCATTTTTTAATATGATAAAGTAGACATATTGAAGATTTGAAGACCAAACATGGGACATCTTAATATGGTTATTCCTGCCAGAGAGAGGGGTTTGATGTTACATGTCTCATTCATGTGATACCACGCGAAACACACAGACCGCCCATCTTACAACATCTCGTATCTATATAGTATTATACATTAAATATTTGTTATGTCTTTCTGGTACATAGAATACATAAACCGTCATATGTAATGTAAAGTCATCAGCTGTCAACACATGGTTTATTAGTTTTCTTGTTGTTTAAGTTGATCATATTTGTTTGCACTCCTTCCACGTCCTACATCACACCATGTCAAATGTTATAAGTTTACTTGTGTGGTGTGTAGAAAATAATGTTGTTATTGATGACGAAATAGAAAAAGGTGGCTTTGCAATGGTATTGAGTTTGTTTTTGTGTGATCATTAGTAATGCGGTGAATGGGGACTTAGAAAATGTGTTTTGCGGGTATCGCTTATATTTGTTATAATTGGGTACCTGTTGAATAGCTAATAACATATTTATATTAATTTCATCGCTTTATTGAGAATACTCCATATCTAGCTTGACACAGAATACAAGCTCAAACATATTTAACAACATATTTTGATTTACAATGTTATTTCTGACTTAACTATAACACAATATGCATAACAAAGGGTTCAAAATTAAGGGTAGTCCGTTAGTCCGAGACTACCAGATCGTGCCGCGGACTAGTAAATATTATGACTCGTTTGTCCGGTGGACTACTGAATACTGCAAAGCTCTCAGAGGCGCTGCCTAGTGTTTAAAAAAACGTATATAATAGAAACATGCTGCCATTTTTGACCACTTTAGCAACATGTGGAAATTTATCGATGGCATGAAGAATCCTGTGAAGAAGCAAAAATTATACGAAAGCGAGAAGCGTGAAACGTGACAAGAAATATGACGAGAGCAGAAAGAGAGGATTCCGTGAACCATGGAAAGTCAACCAAGACTGGCTGAGGTATGATGTTGAGAAAGTGGTGATGTTCTGCATGGTTTGCTGCTCACAAGTGACGACCAAGACTGATTGCCAATTCAGTTTTGTCAGTGGGTGCAAAAACTTCCACTTGGAAGCAGTGACTACCCCCGAGAAGTCAGAGCAACATTGGAGATGCGGCAACCGACACCGCGAAGACGGCGAACCAACCAGGGGAACAACATCCTGACCAACCTGGGTAACGACATCCTGACCAACCTGGGTAACGACATCCTGACCAACCTGAGGAACGACATCCTGACCGACCTGCTGCACATTTCGTTCCACACTGCGAGCATTGCAGAGTTCGATCCAACAGCCGCCATCCACCTGTGGAATGCCAGTGGCCCTAGGGCCAGGTGGCCCAGTTTGTGGCATGGGAAGACAGTGAGGACGAGTACTGAGGGTGGTCCTGAGGACGAGAGAGATGTGACACCTTGTCACATGTGACATATCGCTGTCTCTAATACATGGGCTTTTCGTGAATAAATTGTGTATATATTTTCGTTATATTGACTCTGTGTCGTTGACTTTGATAGGACTGGTAGATGTGACTGCAGACTAGTGAACTTCACTGGCCACTAGTCCTGTGGACTAGTGGTGAAAAAAGTTAGTTTCTACCCCTGATAACATGTTCCTAACAGTCCCACCAGCATACATAGAATAGTTAGTTAACAAATACTTTGCTTTAACAGTATGTGATGGTTGTACTAGCATTGAAATTATTTTTTTATATACGTCTTGACATAACATTTAAAAACGTATGCATTTCTCCTAGTATCGCCTGGTATCGCCTTTCGCGTCGATCCATTTCTTGCATAAGATTTGGTTGTATTCCATGATGTAACCGTGTAATTAATTTGTCCATTTTATGATAACAATGTGCTAACCATATCATTTTGCCACAAACATTATGCATTTAACACAGCTGGCACCTCAAGAATAACAACACTTGTTGTTCAAATATATCATCATCATCCATGGCATTAGGGTACGCGCTAGCGGAATACTGTGCACTGGGGTGGTGCAAAAGTGCAGTGACAGTGCACACACATCAAAACTGGAATTCAGCATCAACAACTCCCTACGAGTCATCACTGGATGTTTAAGTGCAACAACAAATTAACACTTATCGGTGCTTGTAAGCATTCCACCATCGACACTCCGAAGACAGGCTGCGGTGCTGGCCTTGGGCAAGCGTGCAAAAAACACTGACCATCTACTATACAATGTTTGCTCAGAAAAGGCTAGTGTACAGTGCCTGAAGTCACGACACCCTTTCAACAGCCAGGCACATGAACTCATGAAATGTCTGTGCTCCAGTGAAACAGCAGCACACTGGGTATCAACCAACTGGAGAGGGGACTGGCTGTCCAAACCAACCTCCCTACATAGGTTCATTCCAGAGCCACCTGTGCACTGTGCTGGTTCCGACGTCGCGCGGATAATATCAGAGGAATTCTTAATGGCAGAAGACCTGAATGAGTATTTCACTTCAGTGTTTACCAGGGAAGATATTAGTTCACTGCCAGGGCAGAATCAGACTATTTAGGACAGTTAATTGTAACCCCGGAAATGGTAGCTAAGAAAATAAGGGCTATGAAGGATAATAAATCCCTGGATTGGATGGGATTCCGGCCAAACTACTATTTGAAATTGTAGAACAAATTAGCATACCACATGCAACAATTTTCAACTTGTCATTAGAAGAGGGAGTGGTTCCTTTAGAATGGAAAGAAGCAAACATTATTATTTAAAAAAAGGTTCCAGAAACAAGTCAGAAAACTACAGACCAGTGAGTTTAACGTCAGTGATTTGCAAATTATTAGAAAGACTAATTAAAGATCACATGGTGGATTTTCTTGTTAAACATAACTTGTTAAACCCATCTCAACATGGGTTTCTAAAAGCGAGGTCATGCTTAACAAATATGTTATGTTTTTTGGAAGATATCACTAAATGAGTAGATAAGGGATCACCGGTTCTTAGATTTTCAGAAAGCTTTCTACAAAATGCCACATCAAAGGTTACTGCTTAAACTAAAGGCCCATGGCATAGGAAATGGTTTAATTAACTGGATAAAAAATGGCTAATTGACAGAAGACAATGGGTAGTAGTTGATGGGAAGACTTCAAACTGGAAATCAGTTTTGAGTGGGGTACCACAGGGATCAGTACTGGGACCTATATTATTCTTAATATATATATCAATGATTTGGACGATGATATAACAAGCAAGGTGTTGAAATTTGCGGATGATACAAAATTGTTTAGAAGGATTAAACGTGATGGAGATAGACAGCATTTACAAGATGATCTTGACAGGTTGATCAAATGGTCTGAAAAATGGCAAATGTTGGTAAATTTTTGGAAATGTAAATACCTCCACACAGGACATGAGAATGAAGATGTACAATACACAATGGGAGATTCTGTGCTAAGTACTACTGTAACAGAAAAGGACTTAGGGTTAACCATTAGTGCTGATATGAAGGTTTCAGAACAGTGCAGTATTGCCGCTTCAAAGGGAAATTAAATCCTTGGATTAATTAGGCGAAACATAAAGTATAAGGAAAAGGAACTAATAACACCGCTAGCGCAACCAATTTTATATACTGTGTGCCCACATTTATGATACATCATATGGCATATAGTTGTGCCTATCCTTTGAATTATGTTTGAATGGCGGGCCATTTAATGAAACAAGACAAATGTGTACAGGTTTCATGAAAATCAACTATTCATTTTAAAAAAGAACACATAGCATTTCATATAATGACATATTACAACATTACATTATAAGTGCACCTGCTGACAGTACTGGTTAAGTTACGTCATCATCCAACCTCATTTACAACACAAACAGATTCAGTGACAGTTATCAAACCTCAAACAATCAATTACAATGTGACACAAAGGGTCAATGTTGCAATAGTTCCAAGGCTGAGAATAAACTTCTGTATTGTTTTATAAATTTGAAGGATGACTACGACTATCACTATACTGTTCATTTTAGATGGGCTTTAGGTCGAACTTGTGCATTCTTGATGTGAGTATTCAGTTGAAATACAATGGTAAATTACAAGTTGCAATCTGGGTTAAGCAACCATCTTAAGCTGATTTTAAGAATGTATGTATAATATGAACAATATTAAATTTTATTTATTTGATCATACTTGCTAGTTTTGTCTTGGTGCAGAATAAGCCTCTATCACTTAACACCCAGTTCGCTGTGGCAGGTCACATGTAATTGTATATAATTAATTATTTATTATAGAATTATACACGAATGCTCTTACACACCTTCGTCCAGGTAGGAGGCGCTGGTTGTCTCTCGGATGAGTCTCTCTGCCAGGTCATACCGACGTGATTCGAGTGCTTGAGTTAGCTCAGTCTCATTCAGGCCAAACTCGACATGGAAGATGTTGGCAGCCATTGCAGCTTCACAACTCACCTGCAGATTACATAGTCATAGACTGTGCATGTCTCCAATAATTACTTACTTGACTCACTGAAGGCAGTGAATGAATGTACACACATAACATATGATATATAACCCTAGGCCAGGGCCAATGGTCATGTTAAGGAGGAAGCTATGAAAGTGAGAACTTGATACAGCAGGAAATTACTCTTTTTACTCAGTCTTCTCAGTAGTATGGATAAATGACACTGACAGTCTTGAATTGCGCAAGTTACGGTTTCCACAATCCTTTCTAAAAAACCGTCTCCATTTTTCCCAAACAATAAAGCGAATCCCAGTAATGCAGTATTCAATAAGAAATCTGTGCCAATTTAGAAGAAATTGTTTTAGGGCCAACCACACACCCATCAATACTGCTCGTAGGCCAAAATATTATTTATTTTAAAACTATTCTGGGATACTCCTATTCTGCTGGCGTCACGATACAATGACAGTCAGTCTCACATGTAGATTATTTAGAAGATGGTCAACTCAACAAGAAGGACGTAAACTCGGGTAAACTCGTTACGTTAACGTAAGCGTTTACTGACCAGCTAGATGGGGCACGACACAAACATAACGTTCAGAAAGAAGAGACACGAACTCCCCGATCACATGTTGACAGCTCAGACGCAATTAAAATAAGAAAAATAAACAAATAAATCGTCACGACAGGTCATTTTCCTCCACTCTAAACCCCAACAGAGGGGGACACTTGTCCTGTGGGTCAAGGACGCTTAAATCATGGCGATGTTATTGTTTGTCGTATTATTTCTAGTTACGCTATTTGCGATATTGCCCCTATTTCTTTCGCGAATAGCAGTCAGAGTAAGTAAATATTTGGATGTCGTCAATTACAAATTTTACATTTTGGCTCAATAACAGTTTCCTATAAATGCCAAATCAAAATGATGTATACATTATCGCCCACAGTGTAGTCGATGCCATTGGCATTGAGATTGACTGGGCCGCCCATTGATATTTGATTGTAGCAACAAGCGCAAACTGAACCTGGCACAAGAGTCAAACGTTTGTCATAATTTTGTTATGGAATTTCAATGTCATCTTTTGTTATTCACAAGTATTTACCAAAACAAAACACTAAGTTGTACAATTTTGCATCAGTTTCATAAAGTTTCCATCTAAAATGTCATATCCATCCTTGTTTGCTGCATGTTGTAGTTGCTGTCATCGTTGTCTCCAAAGACACCGGAGGAAGAAGATCTGTCTTCACAGCTACTTGAGAAACAGATAGAACTCCGCAGCATCAACATGGTTGACGCGTTTGCAAAATATGCAAAGACGGAACGCAAAATCATTAAACTAACAGGAGACTTGAACTGCTACAGTAAGATCAAACTCATTAAACTAACAGGAGACTTGAACTGCTACAGTAAGATCAAACTCATTAAACTAACAGGAGACTTGAACTGCTACAGTAAGATCAAATTCATTAAACTAACAGGAGACTTGAACTGCTACAGTAAGATCAAACTCATTAAACTAACAGGAGACTTGAACTGCTACAGTAAGATCAAATTCATTAAACTAACAGGAGACCTGAAGTGCAAGAATATTTGTGGTTTGTTTCTTTTGAACCGCTCTCCTGTGGGAACAAGTTTTAACTTAAGATCAAAAACTGTAATGATGATACTTAATGTCACTAGTTTCTTGCTCCATGGATGGGTGTAAATTAGTATATTATATACTACTATAGCAATCACGTGCACATACTAATATTGAAAAGTAACATAAATTTACGACAATAAAACTAGGTTCTTTGTTTTCAGAAAAGAAGCGAAGGGAAAAGCTGGTGAAAATAAATCTCTTTTTACGTGTTGGAAGTCGGCTATTACAGGTAAGACACACGAGAATACATTCATGCTGATGTTTTTATTCGACGTACTGATGTTAAATTGGGATCATACAATTAAGTAAAATTTATTGATACAGCGTTGTTATCATCATTGAAAGGTTGTATAAGTTGTATTTTATCTATAGCATACACCAGTTATTTGCCATTTCCAAACAGTGACATTAAGATTATTGTAACAGAAACAGTAATAAACAGTTCTGTCTGTAATTGTGTAAAAATAGTCCATTTTATAATAATAAGTTACTTCTTTGGCGCCAATATCGTCGGAAAATCTAAGCTCAGTGGCGCAACAAAACCAAAGCATTCACGTATACAATGCGAAAGCCGTCAAAAGACGGATGGATGTAAGAAGCTACTTAAGGAGGTTAGGCGGTATTCTGCTATGGACACTATTTGTGACCTGCCACAGCGAACCAGGTGTTAAGTCACACCTGTAGGCATATTTGGCAAATGAGCACAAAATAGCTGTCAAAGTCATGTCCCACGAAGTTTGTCCTATTGGCAGAAATGCATACCGTATAATCTGATCTTTCAATGTCTGGTTTATTTTCCTTGAGAAATAATGCAAAAGTAATTAAATACTAAATGTATGGTTGATGTTGGCATTGTGTTTACATAATGCCCACTTTTTAAACCCATTTTTCATAAAACGTCACATTTAAAAACAAAATGTTGCATCATTTTTAGCAATAAATAAAAACTACTGAAGGTATTATCATTAAAAGTATAGAATCTGTGGAATTAAAAACTTGATTTCAAAATGTTGCAACTGATACCAATTTTGCTGTGGCAAGTCACATTTTTTTGCCTAAGAATAACATTTTTATAAATTTCAAATTTTTAACAAGGTTGATGTTTTTGTTCGTTATAACCTGCTTGTGAAATTTTGTTGGGTGATCATATTTTGCACACCCATCCACCCAATGATTCAGACAAGTCAATTCCTTTGCCCTTTGTTGTATTTAGGAACATATACCTTTGATTGCAGATATTATGTTTCCTCAGCTTGGTCTTCATGTTCCGAGGTGTTCCGTTACTACAGCTTCCAGCTGATTGGCTCTATCCAGTCTCGTCATTCATCGCATTTCCCTTTGGCAGTCCAGGTACAAGTACTCCGATTTTATAAGTTAAGGGGTAGTCGTTATGGGTTTGCGAAGTACCAAAATATGCCTTAAAGGAATTAGGTGCGGGGTTTGGGTGTCATACATAGAGTGGGGAAAATAAATTGCCATGGCGGCATCTTCTATCGAGTGAAATGTTGACACTGATAGCAATTTTGGATTGTAAAAATTACAAGTGCCACACCACGTATTGGTGGAGGAAGGGTAGAACCAGTGGTGAAGGAACGGTTAAACCAGTGGTGGAGGAATTGTTGAACCAGTGATGGAGGAAGGGTAGAACCAGTGGTGGAGGAATTGTTGAACCAGTGATGGAGGAAGGGTAGAACCAGTGGTGGAGGAATTGTTGAACCAGTGATGGAGGAAGGGTTAAACCAGTGATGGAGGAAGGGTAGAACCAGTGGTGAAGGAATTGTTGAACCAGTGATAGAGGAAGGGTAGAACCAGTTGTGAAGGAATTGTTGAACCAGTGATGGAGGAAGGGTTGAACCAGTGGTGAAGGAATTGTTGAACCAGTGATGGAAGAAGGGTAGAACCAGTGGTGAAGGAATTGTTGAACCAGTGGTGGAGGAAGGGTAGAACCAGTGGTGAAGGAATTATTGAACCAGTGATGGAGGAAGGGTTGAACCAGTGGTGGAGGAACGGTTAAACCAGTGGTGGAGGAAGGGTTGAACCAGTGGTGGAGGAAGGGTTGAACCAGTGGTGGAGGAAGGGTAGAACCAGTGGTGAAAGAATTGTTGAACCAGTGATGGAGGAAGGGTTGAACCAGTGGTGAAGGAATTGTTGAACCAGTGATGGAGGAATGGTTGAACCAGTGGTTGAGGAACGGTTGAGCCAGTGGTGAAGGAATTGTTCAACCAGTGATGGAGGAAGGGTTGAACCAGTTGTGAAGGAATTGTTGAACCAGTGATGGAGGAAGGGTTGAACCAGTGGTGAAGGAATTGTTGAACCAGTGATGGAGGAAGGGTTGAACCAGTGGTGAAGGAATTGTTGAACCAGTGATGGAGGAAGGGTTGAACCAGTGGTGGAGGAATGGTTAAACCAGTGGTGGAGGAATGGTAGAACCAGTGGTGAAGGAATGATTGAACCAGTGGTGGAGGAACGGTTGAACCGGTGGTGGACGAAGTGTTGAACCAGTGGTGGAGGAAGGGTTGAACCAGTAGTGGAGGAACGGTTGAACCAGTAGTGGAGGAACGGTTGAACCAGTGGTGGAGGAATGGTTGAACCAGTGGTGAAGGAATTGTTGAACCAGTGATAGAGGAAGAGTTGAACCAGTGGTGGAGGAACGGTTAAACCAATGGTGTAGGAAGGGTTAAACCAGTGGTGGAGGAAGGGTTGAACCAGTGGTGGAAGGGTAGAACCAGTGGTGGAGGAAGGGTAGAACCAGTGGTGAAGGAATGGTTGAACGAGTGGTGGAGGAAGTGTTTAACCAGTGGTGGAGGAAGGGTTGAACCAGTGGTGGAGGAAGTGTTGAACCAGTGGTGGAGGAAGTGTTGAACCATTGGTGGAGGAATTGTTGAATCAGTGGTGGAGGAACGGTTGAACCAGTGGTGGAGAAAGAGTTGAACCATTGATGGAGCAAGGGTTGAACCAGTGGTGGAGGAAGGGTTGGACTAGTGGTGTAGAAACGGTTGAACCAGTGGTGGAGAAACGGTCGAACCAGTGATGGAGGAAGGGTTGAACCAGTGGTGGAGGAAGGGTTGGACCAGTGGTGGAGGAACGGTCGAACCAGTGGTGGAGGAACGGTTAAACCAGTGGTGGAGGAAGGGTAGAACCCGTGGTGGAGGAAGGGTAGAACCAGTGGTGAAGGAATTGTTGAACCAGTGATAGAGGAAGAGTTGAACCAGTGGTGGAGGAACGGTTAAACCAATGGTGTAGGAAGGGTTAAACCAGTGGTGGAGGAAGGGTTGAACCAGTGGTGGAAGGGTAGAACCAGTGGTGGAGGAAGGGTAGAACCAGTGGTGAAGGAATGGTTGAACGAGTGGTGGAGGAAGTGTTTAACCAGTGGTGGAGGAAGGGTTGAACCAGTGGTGGAGGAAGTGTTGAACCAGTGGTGGAGGAAGTGTTGAACCATTGGTGGAGGAATTGTTGAATCAGTGGTGGAGGAACGGTTGAACCAGTGGTGGAGGAAGTGTTGAACCAGTGGTGGAGGAAGGGTTGAACCAGTGGTGGAGGAACGGTTGAACCAGTGGTGGAGGAACGGTTGAACCAGTAGTGGAGGAAGGTTTAAACCAGTAGTGGAGGAACGGTTGAACCAGTGGTGGAGGAATGGTTGAACCAGTGGTGGAGGAACGGTTGAACCAGTAGAAGAAGGGTTGAATCAGTGGTGGAGGAAGGGTTGAACCAGTGGTGGAGAAAAGGTCGAACCAGTGGTGGAGGAAGGGTTGAACAGGTGGTGGAGTAACGGTTGAACCAGTGGTGGAGGAAGGGTTGAACCAGTGGTGGAGGAAGGGTTGAACCAGTGGTGGAGGAAGGTTTGAACCAGTGGTGGAGGAACGGTTGAACCAGTGGTGGAGGAAGGGTTGAGCCAGTGGTGAAGGAATTGTTCAACCAGTGGGGGAGGAATGGTTGAACCAGTGATGGAGGAAGGGTTGAACCAGTGATGGAGGAAGGGTTGAACCAGTGGTGGAGGAATGGTTGAACCAGTGAGGGAGGAATGGTTGAACCAGTGGTGGAGGAATGGTCGAACCAGTGGTGAAGGAAGGGTCGAACCAGTGGTGGAGGAATGGTTGAACCAGTGGTGGAGGAAGGGTTGAACCAGTGGTGGAGGAAGGGTCGAACCAGTGGTTGAGGAACGGACGAACCAGTGGTGGAGGAAAGGTCGAACCATTGGTGGAGGAAGGGTTGAACCAGTGGTGGAGGAACGGTTGAACCAGTGGTGGAGGAAGGGTTGAACCAGTGGTGGAGGAAGGTTTGAACTTGTGGTGGAGGAAATGCCCGACATATCCTCCTGTTATCATTTTGAAACACGGGCAAGTTTATGTACTTCTCTAGAATCCGAGCCCAACTCATTTTCACTGCAGCATTACTGCTAAATTGTTAAATCTTGTTGCATTCGTTCTCTCATTTCACATCGTTTTCAGGAAATGTTGTTATCAAGTATTGCTTTTTGGGTCCAACCGTCGAACTAGTGCTGCAGTGTGCCTCATGTTCAGTTAGTATCGCTCATTTCAAGCATACTGTTTGGGAACAATGTACAGTGTAGATTCATCGTAAATCAGAGCGATATTTGGGGCCTATTTCTTGCGTGAGAGAATTGAGTGATGTCTGGGTAGCGCCATGCTAGTAATTGTTACCTTTGGTTTGTTGCTCCATCGGTGGGTGTAAGCTGTATCATAGTGCGTGAACATGACTATGTGCATTGGTGTTACAGGAGCGGTCAGCATAACCTGTTGGCTCGTCGTTTGTCGGACAGTGGTCAGTCACAGTAAGGAACTGTTGATGCAGGCTTGATCACCAGTTGAACTGGACATAGGTTTGACCACTGAGGGGATGTCTACAAACATCTGTGTACAAGTTGGCTGTGACGATTCTTGATGATGGACAATATACTTTGCGGGCCAAGAAACCGACACAAATGAGACTGTATAGGGTTCATCCACAATTGTTGATATTTACCTAATCGTACAAAGGGGAGAGGGATCAAGGTCTGCATACTAATTATAAAATATCAGTTGCATTTGATTTGTGTAACCATAACAAATGTATATAAATGTTTTTAGACATTATGATGGTTGTTTTTATGTCCTTTGCACCTACTGTGTCATAACATGTGACTTTCATTTCCAGTCTGGAAAATTAGTGACATTTTAAAGTACTAATTCGGGAAGGGGGAATCGGCGAGCTAGTCAGCTCAGTAATAGGTAAATGTAGATTATTGTGAAGGAATCCTTACACTAGAATGACATGAGCTGGAGCAGAGATAGTGGTTCATAAGCTCCATAACGGATCTTCCAAGTTGGAAATAGCCTCGCTTACCCAGACCACAGTATGGCAACACTATTTGTCACTCCTAAAGAACCTTGGGACGTTTGCTATTCTCACTGTGACAAAAATTACTGGTTACCTTGAATCAGGTTTTATAAAACAGTTACATCCCAAACTCTTTAAACTATATTGTACAGTTGTATGTAAATAAATGTAATCGAACCCAAAACCAGTCAAAAATTTTTTTAATCAAATACAACAAAAACTGCCCAGCTTTTTGGTTGAAATTTTAAAAATATTTCTTTAAAAACGGGGAGATGTCCCAAAATATCGGGAGATTTCCTGCCATATCAGGATACTTGGAAGGTCTGCTGTAAGTAAAATATACAACAGGAAGTGAAAACCATGTAAACTGAAGCAAGTTGTTCAGCTGTTATGTGAAGGGGTTTACAATCGCATTCTGAGATAGTCCAACTTTTAAGTAGAACTTTCCAGGAATCAACATGCCCCAATATAAAAGATGAAACAGCGAAAAAGACGACAATTGATCTCTGTATCCCCCACATTTATTATTCTGCTGGCTGAACATGGCGACTGGTAATTTTGCAAAAGCATAAATAAGTAAGTATTATTTGTGTTATTCACAGACGTTCTTAAAAACAGTTACAAATGGTAATTTAACTCAGAATGCAACCTTAAAAGAAAACAACGCATACCACACCATTCAGATGCTTTTTGTGGACACCTTTATGTCATCTGTACTATCGCTGTGTTTGTTACAGTGTCATTATACTCGGACAAACAAAGTTGACCAATAGGTTTACTTGTACCGAGACAAATAGCTGTGACACTTCTATTTACCCAGCATTCCAGTCTTTCTGGTTTCAATCACGATTCCAATTCCAACCATTTATAAAACACATTACAAACATGACAATGAGGAATTTTGAAAGTAATTCCTCATTGTCATTGTATTTTTCCTATGTAAACAACTGATACAAATAATCCAATAGTTAAATCGATGTCATACTTTTCGTAGTTGATTCAGAACAATATCATGAGAATTATTGATGGATTTGTAGCTGTTGGTAGACTTTGTGGTAAGTTTTAAGTTATACACAGCCCGTTTTACCCAATAAAAGAACAACTTGCAAACCATCACCAATGTAACTAGTTGTGTTTTTCAATCTGGCAACCCACAACGTGTCCTAATTAACACGCACGTTATTACATCCATCCCCAAAGTGAACACTATTTATCTATTATATACATATATAAATCGATTTCCATTCAGTATGCATGGATGCAATAATCCTTCACAAAACACTGGGGCAACATACAAAAATATGTGGTACTTTTCACAACAATTTATACATTATACTTCTAAAATGCATGCTGGCAGTATATTCATACAAACTGCCATTTGCAACATGTGTGTCGATACCAAGACATCAAAGCACCAACTGCACAAAAATCTCATGTAGCATGGTCCGTGTGCATTGTGCTAGACATATCAGCTTGAACGGTGTTTCGATGAGCCAACTCTACTATACACTTATTGCATGCATTATGGCATTCCGGTCAAGTTCCATAAAATGGTTACCATTTCAACATCTAAACATCACTCCATTTATATAAAAAAAAATTGTTGGGTTATTTGGGGGTTTATTGTGAACATCTTAATTAAATCTAAAGGTCAGTAAATAATCAAAGGTGTGTGTGCAAATTATTTGAAATATGCAAACTCGCACCAATATTATACATAAGCATCCTGAGCATTTTACCTTAGCGAGTTGGTATGGTAACATATTTCAGCATACAATGACTATGACCTCATTTCACTCATCACTGCAATATCAAGTGATGTCCTTCTGATGTTTCTTATTGCATGCAAGAATAAAACGTTTTAATGTACTTTAGTTTTACTTAACAATATTGTACATGTTATGCTGCTGATGACAGTAGCGCCATCCATTTGCCAATTTCTAGGAATAAAATGTTCCAAGTATAGTGTACACATTACAATTAATTTAGTGTATGGTAATAACAGTAAATGTTTTTACTGATGCAGTTTTACTGTTAAAGATCTGTGTTAAATATCTGGCCACAGCAGAACATGCATTCGTTCATAATCGTCTACTCTTTGGCTTACTGGGCTACACAAACAAATTGCTTCTGAATAATCGCACCGCACAATCGACCCATTTTATATATAGATATAAAACACTGAGTAGATAAACCTCATAACATTTAACACAATAAATTAATTCTTTGCTACAGAATACTTACATTTTGCAGTAAGACCGTATTGTCCCACGTGAAATTATTCAACAAGTAGCTACACTACACTGCAAGCTCGCTACAAAATCACCTCTTCTATGTCATCATCAAAGTCATCAATAGCATTTATCGTTGGTCGGGCGTGAATTGTGGTCGCAGGCTGTCGACCGCGACGTGGCAACAATGCCTGGTTGCGTGGGGGCGGGGCATCGTCATCTTCGAGGAAGGCGCTTCCGCCTCCAAACAGTGTCGTCGACGTGTCATGACGCCGTGTCTCGGAACTGCTGCTGTTGTTGTTGAGCGCCGTCAGAAACAGTCGATCCTCCTCCTGGGGTTGTGGTTGCTGCACCGGCGATGTCTTCACAGTCGAACTAGTGCCGAATAACTCGGTCATCAGGTCAGACTTCTTGGTCCGTCTTCCCTGACCGCCGCTTTCCGTATTGTGCTTGCTCTTTGGGATAAATGACGGCTGGTAGCTGGTGATGTCGTCATCGCTTTGGTCGAGGTGGCGTCCCCGGGCCCTGCTCACGGGCGACTCGTATGCGGGCAGCCCGTGGTGCATGTTCTCAATGGTGGAGCCGCGTCGTGAGCCGCTCCCATCCTTGTTGGCGTCCATATCGCGGAGCCGCGCAAGGAGCAAGTCCTTCTTGCGACGCTCCTCCTGGTTCTCTTGCTGAGCCGCAGCCGCCAGTCTCTGCTTCTCCTCTTCCTCCCTCTCCCTTGCCAGCTGTTCCTCTCTCTCCCTCTTCTCTCGCTCGTAGGCCTCCGCCTCCCGCTTGCGTTGTTCCCTTTCTTCCCTCCACTGCCGCTGCTCTTCCTTCTCCTGCTGCTGTTTCTCCCTCCGCTCCTGCTCTTCTCTCCTCTGCTGCTCCTCCCTCCTCCGTTGCTCTTCCGTCTTCTGCTGCTCCTCCCTCCGCCGCTGTTCCTCCTGTTGCTCACGTTCCCTCTTCAGGCGTTCCTCCTGTTCCGTGTCCCCAAGAGCCCGGAGCCGCTCCAGCTCCCTGTTATGGTCCTCCTGCTCTGCTCTTCTACGAGCTGTCTCCTGCTGCTCCTCATACAGTTCATCCGCTCGCCTGCGCGCCTCCTGCTCTTGGCGCTGCTCCACCTCCTGGCAACAGACACGGACCATTGACGACTATGCACAGGACAGGTAATAGGTGTGTGTGTATATGTGTGTGCGCATGCATATTTGTGCGTATTTGTGTGCGTAGGTGTTTGTGCTTGTATGTGTGTGTTTGTGTGTGTGTCTGCGTGTGTATGTGCGTGTGTGTGTGTGTGTATAGGTGTGTGTAGGTGTGTGTAAGTGTGTGTAGGTGTGTGTAGGTGTTTGTAGGTGTTTGTGCTTGTTATGTGTATGTTTGTGTAGGTGTTTGTGCTTGTTATGTGTATGTTTGTGTAGGTGTTTGTGCTTGTTATGTGTATGTTTGTGTAGGTGTGTAGGTGTTTGTGCGTGTGTGTGTTTGTGTGTATTTATGTGTGGGTGACAGTGGTGCATGTGTGTGTGTGTGTGTGTGTTTGTTCTGCACTATCATAACAGTGATGATAGTAACGGTGTTGAGAAATAAATGGTTTTCTGGAGTTTACGAGAAACACGTCGCTTTATTATCGCCCTTTGTTAGATATATCAAGATGCATTATCATGGCCTCTCTTACCATATTTATTATTTTAACCAATAAATGCATCTCATACACTAAATGTTGGTAAAGGTGTTGATATTCATTAAACATACGGTGAAATAATTATGTTTCTTAGCCGATTTATTTGCAAACTGCAGAAGTTACACAGCAATCGCAATATTCATCATGATGCGGTGACGTTACGCAAACTGGCGCCACATAATAGATTGTAAAGCATCATTTTCTGAGCTGTGTGTCGGGTACAAACTTGTCGGTAACGATGTTGAAAATATTTATGGACACATCTAAAGGGGGTCATATCTTAATGACAAATCTTAACATAGGAAATCTAGTAACACTACAATATAGCTTGTACAGTAAACTAACAGAAACCTACCACTTTAGTGTGGATAACGTGTAAATTAATTTGCTTTCAGATGGGTTTCAATGAGGAACGCCAACTCAGACAGGCTGTTTTGGTTTACAAGGCTTTATGTATGACCCCCTTATGAAAAATATATTTGACAACATTTCTTTTTTGCATGCACTTATAGTGTGTAGGACATGTTTACATTCTACAATATATTATTTTGTTGTAGTTTCACAAATATAACATTTAAGGACATTCCTATACCTCGGACACCAATTGATGGTCTAAAAGTATAATGACTCGTGTGTGTGTGTGTGTGTGTGTGTGTGTGTGTGTGTGTGTGTGTGTGTGTGTGTGTGTGTGTGTGTGTGTGTATGAGTATGCATGAGTATGTGCATGGGTGTGTGTGTGTGTCCGATCGTGTGATTATGCGTGTGTTGTGTATGTACAGATATGTATGTGCAATTTGTGCATGCAAGTGTGTACATGTGTACAAGTATTTGTATAGTACACTGCCCCACAATGTACATGCCGCATGTGCACACGCTTGCACGCATACGTGCATGCTGATTGATTCCCATACAAAACTGAACAACAATATTAAACTTGCATATCAAACTAATTAAAGAATCTGTCTGAATGATGTATTTTCAGCAGATCCATAATAATTATAATTCTAGTGATAATGTATGACATTGAACCTGAGAATACCAGAGGCCCGGAAATTATGCACAAATGAAATGACTTATATTTGTACGAAAGTTGTACACGTTAATTTAATATACATATAAAAAAAGTCAATTAGTGATACACAATTTTCATATTTCCCCTGCAATTCCCACATTCATATATAAGAAATGTCAACTATTCATTAATTTTTTTGGTGAACAATTTAGAAGGCAGCATTTTGGGTTTCTTGTGTATTAACATTGCTGTTAAACTCCAAATATTTGATGAAAAATGCAGATTAAAATTATGAAAAGAAAATGACAACCTTTTCACATAATCAAGTGCTTCCGGATTCACATATTTCTGACAGTCAAGTCTACGTTCTTTAGTGACTCAAACCACACACACACACAAAACAAAATAAAATGTCTACAAATATGTTTGAAAAAAGTAAATTGTATGGCTGAACTAACAATAACCAAACAAATGGTTTTATTGAAAACAATTTGGTTGTGATAATTATACAAAACTATTGTATATGGTCTAATTTACAAATAGTCTATAATGGTAGCTAATAATAAGACTACCTGTATATGCTAAATACTTACGAAGACACTGTTTTGAAAAGGTGTGGTGAAAGATCAGCGAAAACACAATTATTCATAACAGAATGGAAGCACTATTAAAACACTGTGTAAGATCAGTATGCCAAAGTGCATACCATATTTATATGCTCATATTCTTGAAATTGTTATTATGAAATGTTACATAGTTCTGTGTACAAAGTCAGCAGTGTTAATTTAAAACACGGGATATGTTGCTAAAGGTCCACATGATTAATGAGAAACAAACACAATATATATATTTCAAATCAGTCAACTCAAGACTGTATCGTCGTAGACTACCATCCTGACAATAAAGCATCAAGCTTGGCGAGAATGCACCATGATCAGCATTGCAGCTTAATTAACAGTGTGTTCAAACCTATGGTGCCCACAAGAGAAGAAAGAAGACCCTGGGGGAATGAAGAAAACAAGCTGTCTTTGTGACTTTGAAATAAGTAGACAATCCCACATAACAAACTGAGATTGTGCAATGTAGACATTTGTTAGGAAGTATGGTGAAAAATGTGGAGGGAGATTGGAGAGAGATTGGGCTGTTGGTGGAGACAGCAGCAGAATGGGATCAGTAATGGAGTAGAAAGTGCAAATCAAGGACAAGCATCGATGCCAGTCTCACCCCAGATTCCAGGGAGGGAGAGGAGAGATACAAAACTACATCTGTCAATGAACAACATATTCTTCCCTCGTAAACAAGAACCGGCAAACCTATAGAGTCCTGCAGATTAGTGGATGGAAATGTCTAACCAAGAGTGGACGTGCATCTAAAAGACTTTATCTAAGGCTGCCGAGTCCTCACATGCCATGTTTATTGTTTACGCACAACTTACCAAAAATCTTATTAAAAAGTTTTTTAATTACTGATATATTGTAAAACTGACTACAATAAGAAATGCTTCACATTGAAACTCCAACTTGGAATCTTTGCTAGTATAATACCGATCATGAAATATTCAAATACATTGTGCCAGATTTGATACTTTATTATCTGCTTAGAAGACGTTGCACTGCAGCACACATGTTTGTTAAACCAGTGTCAAACGACATCATTTTCAATGAATCAAGTGAGCTTCTCGTACCAACCTTTTACAAACATGTACACATGACAGTTAACAAGGAAACACATGTCATATGGACAGCAAACTAACATGCAGAGAGTGTTAAGCTGTGCCAACCCAATGCAAACCCAATGCAAACCCAGAGCAAACCCAGTGCAAACCATCAAAGTGTGCTGCAGTTAGTACACTACTAATACACACAGACAGTTACAAGTGTCCTATCATCAAGCAGTGACCGACACACCCACGGCAGATATGTGTTAAAACATGTGTTAGATGTGTCAACACATGTGTTAGATGTGCGGGTAGAGAAGCGAGCAGTTACCATTGTCGACACAGATGACTCGGCAGCCTGTGGTGTTGGTTTGTCACCAGTCGACAGAAGCATCGACACTGGTGGTGGCATTTTGGGAGCCGTGGTGCTCGGCTTGTATTCATAGTGTGTGTCAAATGTTGGCTGCAGGTTATTGGGTCTTGTTTCAGTTGCTGGATTGCGATTGGGTTCTATGGTTCTGGGATCGTGGGGGTTACTAGGTTGGGCCGGGGGTTCGAGTGTATTCTGGGGATATACAGGGGTGCCTTGGGAGTGCCCAGAGGTGTAGTTTGAGAACTGGAAGTTTAGTGTCTCAGGGGGTGGACGGTTGTGATTATGTCGGGGGTTAGGAACAAGGTCTGCCGTGTTGACGGTTTTAAGTTTGGGTTGTTGTTGTTGTGGGTTTTGTTTGGGTGGGGTGGGAGGTTTAGTTCCCTGGCTCCAGCCTGATCTGGCTGTCAGACTGCCAGTCTGACTGTCTGTCTGACTGCCGGTTGGGGCGTGTCCGGTCTTCTGCAAAAACATTCGAGCGGTTTCATTGTCTGTGATGTCCACAATCACGACCTCTTTGGCCGAAGTGAGTCGTAAGGTGTGCATGTGCATTGCGTGCATGCATGGACTATGAGAGGAGCACATGACAACATACAAACAAAGCCGTTCGTTCCATGTTCACGCCTGTCATTGGGCAAAATATGACAGATCAATCTAGCTACATCAAATCTAACATCGAACATATAATGCATCTTATCTATGCAAGGCTGCTATCTAAAGATACTTCTTCCCATGCATACATGTTTAGTTTAATGAAACTCATCCAGAAACAGACAGAAATACAGAGTACAACAGTGCTTAAGCATGCCACATTACAAAGGCTCACAACATCATAAAAGCAACAGGCATTTATTAAAATTATAACATACACCCAGACAATAAATTCTCAAAATAATGGAGCATTTACAAAGAAACGTGATACTAATATTGATCTTTTTGTATTTGGCAGGGCTACCACGTATATATAAATTTACTGAGAACTTACATGGATATTTGTGAAACGTCCAAACAGCAAAAAAGTGATGCTGCTATTTCATATTAAATGGTGCAGGTCTTTCTCTAATTTGTTTAGGCATTTAAGCATTTATAAATTCATGGAAAACCTCCCCAAACAAATCCCCGAATATGTTTTTATTGGGATGATAAATGCGACATTTCATAAATGCTGTATTACTTAAATTACTTTTAAAAATCAGGGGTTGAAAATATACATTAACTTACATGCACCCATGGAGCAACTTGCCAAAGGTTGCCGATCCGTACCTCCATTACAGTATTTTTATCTTAAAATAATTCCTGTTGATCATTTAATTTCTTCAGTTGACAGTTATGGCATGCCAGAAAAGCAAACTTCAAACCATAACAGTGATGCCCTCTGAAGAGTTTTTCATCACTCACTGATTCTATACAATAACTCTAAATACTTCTGTTGTGTTTCTGGAAATATACTGCCAATTGGTAGATCAAAGGCCAACGATTCAAGGATGCAAATAAAAAAAAACTAATGAACCTCAGTAGCTGGGAGAAGGTACACTTACACTGGCTTCAAATTAGCATATTAATATATACCTGAAAAAAAGGTTGAATAACAAAACATATATATATCAAATAAAATGTTTAACTAACGAAGCAAAAGTAAACTTAAAATGGTAAAACAGATAACACCAAAGACTAATAATTTTGAACATGAATATGTGAAAGAAACAACTCAACTGAAATACGAAGAAAACTGCAGAATATAAAACCGAAGAACAGAAGAAGACTTGTAAGATGGAATGACAGTTCAGTTACCTGAGTATCACTGTCGTCATCAAAGATATCCTCCTATAGTTAAGGGAACAGAGACTATGTTAGAAAGGAACACATCTATGTGGTCCCATGAGTTCACAAAAAACAAGACACACTGGTCCAAGCCACCAACTGGTCCAAGCCACCAACTGGTCAAAGCCACCACCTGGTCCAAGCCACCAACTGGTCAAAGCCACCACCTGGTCCAAGCCACCAACTGGTCCAAGCCACCAACTGGTCCAATCCACCATCTTGTCCAAGCCACCAACTGGTCCAAGCCAACGACTGGTCCAAGCCACCGACTGGTACAAGCCACCGACTGGTCCAAGCCAACGACTGGTCCAATCCACCATCTTGTCCAAGCCACCAACTGGTACAAGTCACCGACTGGTCCAAGTCACCGACTGGTCCAAGCCACCGACTGGTCGAAGCCACCGACTGGTACAAGCCACCGACTGGTCCAAGCCACCGACTGGTCCAATCCACCATCTTGTCCAAGCCACCAACTGGTACAAGTCACCGACTGGTCCAAGTCACCGACTGGTCCAAGCCACCGACTGGTCCAAGTCACCAACTGGTCCAAGCCACCGACTGGTACAAGCCACCGTCTGGTACAAGCCACCGACTGGTACAAGCCACCGTCTGGTACAACCCACCGTCTGGTCCAAGCCACCGACTGGTCCAAGCCACCGACTGGTCGAAGCCACCGACTGGTCGAAGCCACCGACTGGTACAAGCCACCGACTGGTCCAAGCCACCAACTGGTCCAATCCACCATCTTGTCCAAGCCACCAACTGGTACAAGTCACCGACTGGTCCAAGTCACCGACTGGTCCAAGTCACCGACTGGTCGAAGCCACCGACTGGTCGAAGCCACCGACTGGTCCAAGCCACCGACTGGTCGAAGCCACCGACTGGTACAAGCCACCGTCTGGTACAAGCCACCGACTGGTACAAGCCACCGTCTGGTACAACCCACCGTCTGGTCCAAGCCACCGACTGGTCCAAGCCACCGACTGGTCCAAGCCACCGACTGGTACAAGCCACCGTCTGGTACAAGCCACCGACTGGTCCAAGCCACCGACTGGTCCAAGCCACCGACTGGTCCAAGCCACCGACTGGTCCAAGCCACCGACTGGTCCAAGCCACCGACTGGTCCAAGCCACCGACTGGTCCAAGCCACCGACTGGTCCAAGCCACCGACTGGTCCAAGCCACCGACTGGTCCAAGCCACCGACTGGTACAAGCCACCGTCTGGTACAAGCCACCGACTGGTACAAGCCACCGACTGGTCCAAGCCACCGACTGGTCCAAGCCACCGACTGGTCCAAGCCACCGACTGGTACAAGCCACCGTCTGGTACAAGCCACCGACTGGTACAAGCCACCGACTGGTATAAGCCACCGACTGGTCCAAGCCACCGACTGGTCCAAGCCACCGACTGGTCCAAGCCACCGACTGGTCCAAGCCACCGACTGGTCCAAGCCACCGACTCGTCCAAGCCACCGACTGGTCCAAGCCACCGACTGGTCCAAGCCACCGACTGGTCCAAGCCACCGACTCGTCCAAGCCACCGACTGGTCCAAGCCACCGACTGGTCCAAGCCACCAACTACCCCACAATTGTGTAGTTAAGATTCTGGCTTTCAAAACCACAGGCAACAGCTGCTAGATTCACCTGATGTGACATGGTGGCCAAGACATTACCCACAACACTGCCCAGTTCTGATATCTACAATGGCATCAATGTGAATTAATGTATATTCCACCTGATGTGACATGGTGGCCAAGACATTACCCACAACACTGCCCAGTTCTGATATCTACAATGGCATCAATTTGAATTAATGTATATTCCACCTGATGCAACATGGTGGCCAATACATTACCCACAACACTGCCCAGTTCTGATATCTACAATGGCTTCAATGTGAATTAATGTATATTCCACCTGATGTGACATGGTGGCCAAGACATTACCCACAACACTGCCCAGTTCTGATATCAACAATGACTTCAATGTGAATTAATGTATATTCCACCTGATGTGACATGGTGGCCAAGACATTACCCACAACACTGCCTAGTTCTGATATCAACAATGGCGTCAATGTGAATTAATGTATATTCCACCTGATGTGACATGGTGGCCAAGACATTACCCACAACACTGCCCAGTTCTGATATCTACAATGGCTTCAATGTGAATTAATGTATATTCCACCTGATGTGACATGGTGGCCAAGACATTACCCACAACACTGCCCAGTTCTGATATCAACAATGTCTTCAATGTGAATTAATGTATATTTCACCTGATGTGACATGGTGGCCAAGACATTACCCACAACACTGCCCAGTTCTGATATCAACAATGGCTTCAATGTGAATTAATGTATATTCCACCTGATGTGACATGGTGGCCAAGACATTACCCACAACACTGCCCAGTTCTGATATCTACAATGGCTTCAATGTGAATTAATGTATATTCCACCTGATGTGACATGGTGGCCAAGACATTACCCACAACACTGCCCAGTTCTGATATCTACAATGGCTTCAATGTGAATTAATGTATATTCCACCTGATGTGACATGGTGGCCAAGACATTACCCACAACACTGCCCAGTTCTGATATCTACAATGGCTTCAATGTGAATTAATGTATATTCCACCTGATGTGACATGGTGGCCAAGACATTACCCACAACACTGCCCAGTTCTGATATCCACAATGACTTCAATGTGAATTAATGTATATTCCACCTGATGTGACATGGTGGCCAAGACATTACCCACAACACTGCCCAGTTCTGATATCAACAATGACTTCAATGTGAATTAATGTATATTCCACCTGATGTGACATGGTGGCCAAGACATTACCCACAACACTGCCCAGTTCTGATATCCACAATGACTTCAATGTGAATTAATGTATATTCCACCTGATGTGACATGGTGGCCAAGACATTACCCACAACACTGCCCAGTTCTGATATCAACAATGACTTCAATGTGAATTAATGTATATTCCACCTGATGTGACATGGTGGCCAAGACATTACCCACAACACTGCCCAGTTCTGATATCAACAATGGCGTCAATGTGAATTAATGTATATTCCACCTGATGTGACATGGTGGCCAAGACATTACCCACAACACTGCCTAGTTCTGATATCAACAATGACTTCAATGTGAATTAATGTATATTCCACCTGATGTGACATGGTGGCCAAGACATTACCCACAACACTGCCCAGTTCTGATATCAACAATGGCGTCAATGTGAATTAATGTATATTCCACCTGATGTGACATGGTGGCCAAGACATTACCCACAACACTGCCCAGTTCTGATATCAACAATGGCGTCAATGTGAATTAATGTATATTCCACCTGATGTGATATGGTGGCCAAGACATTACCCACGACACTGCCCAGTTCTGATATCCACAATGGCGTCAATGTGAATTAATGTATATTCCACCTGATAGGCGGTGTTTCTGTAGCAATTTATTTTTACCCATGACAGATGTCAAAGACCAAACCATGGCCCAATCAGCACCCATACATAATGCTTCTTGAGCATTTGTTGGACTTATGGGATCATCAAAGTTATTTTTATCCCAGCCATGTTAGCAAAGTCATGCAGACCATTTAATTCAACAAATATTTTTTCTTGAAAAAAATAAATTGAGCTGGGCCAGAAATTCCCCCTGGCCAAAACATGGTATGAAACATGACTGAATTTTTGTACACACAATTTATGCTTTGAACTGTAACCAATGTTGTTACCCTTAGGGAGAGTATTCTATGGCTAGTTCATTTCACCTGTTAGTTAATTTGTCATCATGTTTTGGGTTTTTTCCTGAAAATTAGTACACTAAACTATAGTAAAGTTGAAAACACTGTGTCTAGTGTACACGCAGGTGAAATTCCATTACCAGGAAGCTGTGCAGGTGTATGTTAGAAGAGGCCCATGAGTGGATAACTGTAAATTTTTGGTATCTGGATCACGACTATATTCGTGGAATACAAAACAGGTGAGACAAAAACATGACAGTCTGAGTTTTACCAACTAGTCATGACCCTTTACATTACGCTATTAAAATCCTTTTTTTTCATTCTCTTTTAGTGTTCCAGAAATACTAGCCACACCAATACTGGCCTCCATGAAGTTGTTAGTACCAAATTGTGAAATCAAAGGATTTATGAACAAAACACGAATGGGTTTAGTTTATCAATGAAACAACATGGTAAATTCAGCCACGATAACTTGTAAATAACATTGCCTACCTCCTACACCTGGATCTATCAGACTGATTAAAAAACAATATTTCGAACCTATAAGGGTGTATCCCCAGTACGACGTACGTTGTTGTTAGTTGCATGGATGATCACGAATGTACATTGCAGTATGTAAATATTGTGTTAATTGCACGGCTGATCACAATGATTCCATGAATAAATTCATGAAAGCTGGCATGGGTAATAACAAATGCTCCCCGAGTGTGATGTCACTAGTGCATTATGCTGAAGACTAACCTCACGCAATCGATGCTCCTCACGCCGTTGCTGTTCGTATTGTTTTGCTCGGATGCGAGAGGTGTTGAGTAGAGGATCGCTGTGCTTGCGGGTCCTGTATTGGGGCACTGCGGGGCTGGACGATACAGACGTGTTGAGTTTGTGGGGCGGCTTCATGATGCGGTTACTGTAGATGTTCTTGATATCCAGCTCCTTCTCCTTCTCCTGAAATGTGTCAAACAGGCATTCGTCCACACGTTTGTTTGCATGACATCTGAACAAAACATTTCCATTTCTGATAATGAGATGAGATGGGCAGGTATTTGGCAAGGATGGATGCAGGCAAACAAAGAGCAGAGGCGGAACAACACCAAGGACGCAGGAGAAAGGGAAGGCTACAAATGAGACGGGACGACTGCATAAGGAGCGACATGAGACAGTCGGATGAGGATGAAAGATGGAGAGGGGAGACTGCTGACAGGAAGCTATGGAGAGAAGGAACAGGACGAGTGGTTCAACAATACGACACCTGACCTCACCCCTGTACAGGGAATAAGGAGGAAGAACAGGACGAGTGGATCAACAATACTACAACTGACCTCAGCCCTGTACCTAGAACAAGGAAGAAGAACAGGACAAGTGGTTCAACAATACTACACCTGACCTCAGCCCTGTACCTGGAACAAGGAAGAAGAACAGGACAAGTGGTTCAACAATACTACACCTGACCTCAGCCCTGTACCTGGAACAAGGAAGAAGAACAGGACGAGTGGTTCAACAATACTACACCTGACCTCACCCCTGTACAGGGAACAAGGAGTAAGAACAGGACGAGTGGTTCAACAATACTACACCTGACCTCACCCCTGTACAGGGAACAAGGAGGAAGAACAGGACGAGTGGTTCAACAATACTACACCTGACCTCACCCCTGTACAGGGAACAAGGAGTAAGAACAGGACGAGTGGTTCAACAATACTACACCTGACCTCACCCCTGTACAGGGAACAAGGAGGAAGAACAGGACGAGTGGATCAACAATACTACAACTGACCTCACCCCTGTACAGGGAACAAGGAGGAAGAACAGGACGAGTGGTTCAACAATACTACACCTGACCTCACCACTGTACAGGGAACAAGGAAGAAGAACAGGACGAATGGTTCAACAATACTACACCTTACCTCACCCCTGTACAGGGAACAAGGAAGAAGAACAGGACAAGTGGTTCAACAATACTACACCTGACCTCAGCCCTGTACAGGGAACAAGGAAGAAGAACAGGATAAGTGGTTCAACAATACTACACCTGACCTCATCCCTGTACAGGGAACAAGGAAGAAGAACAGGACAAGTGGTTCAACAATACTACACCTGACCTCAGCCCTGTACAGGGAACAAGGAAGAAGAACAGGATAAGTGGTTCAACAATACTACACCTGACCTCAGCCCTGTACAGGGAACAAGGAAGAAGAACAGGATAAGTGGTTCAACAATACTACACCTGACCTCACCCCTGTACAGGGAACAAGGAAGAAGAACAGGACGAGTGGATCAACAATACTACACCTGACCTCACCCATGCACAGGGAACAAGGAAGAAGAACAGGACAAGTGGTTCAACAATACTACATCTGACCTCACCCATGCACAGGGAACAAGGAAGAAGAACAGGACAAGTGGTTCAACAATACTACACCTGACCTCAGCCCTGTACAGGGAACAAGGAAGAAGAACAGGACAAGTGGTTCAACAATACTACATCTGACCTCACCCATGCACAGGGAACAAGGAAGAAGAACAGGACAAGTGGTTCAACAATACTACAACTGACCTCACCCCTGTACAGGGAACAAGGAAGAAGAACAGGACAAGTGGTTCAACAATACTACACCTGACCTCAGCCCTGTACAGGGAACAAGGAGGAAGAACAGGACGAGTGGTTCAACAATACTACACCTGACCTCAGCCCTGTACAGGGAACAAGGAAGAAGAACAGGACAAGTGGTTCAACAATACTACACCTGACCTCAGCCCTGTACAGGGAACAAGGAAGAAGAACAGGATAAGTGGTTCAACAATACTACACCTGACCTCATCCCTGTACAGGGAACAAGGAAGAAGAACAGGACAAGTGGTTCAACAATACTACACCTGACCTCAGCCCTGTACAGGGAACAAAGAAGAAGAACAGGATAAGTGGTTCAACAATACTACACCTGACCTCATCCCTGTACAGGGAACAAGGAAGAAGAACAGGACAAGTGGTTCAACAATACTACATCTGACCTCACCCATGCACAGGGAACAAGGAAGAAGAACAGGATAAGTGGTTCAACAATACTACACCTGACCTCATCCCTGTACAGGGAACAAGGAGGAAGAACAGGACGAGTGGTTCAACAATACTACATCTGACCTCACCCATGCACAGGGAACAAGGAAGAAGAACAGGACAAGTGGTTCAACAATACTACATCTGACCTCACCCATGCACAGGGAACAAGGAAGAAGAACAGGACAAGTGGTTCAACAATACTACATCTGACCTCATCCCTGCACAGGGAACAAGGAAGAAGAACAGGACAAGTGGTTCAACAATACTACATCTGACCTCATCCCTGCACAGGGAACAAGGAAGAAGAACAGGACAAGTGGTTCAACAATACTACACCTGACCTCATCCCTGCACAGGGAACAAGGAAGAAGAACAGGATAAGTGGTTCAACAATACTACATCTGACCTCACTCATGCACAGGGAACAAGGAAGAAGAACAGGACAAGTGGTTCAACAATACTACACCTGACCTCACCCCTGTACAGGGAACAAAGAGGAAGAACACATGTTAAAAAGGTGGTTGTCTGTTCACTTTGTTAGAATTGTATTTTATCCTACCAACAACAGTACATTGTTGCTGCCCCGATATGTTTCAACGAAGCAGAAACAACTTTTGAATTCAAATGTTTGATGTTTACGAAAATGCTTTCATTCAAATCCCTGATTAGTGAGCTTGGATAATTCAGAAAAAAGGTCACAACCTGACAGGTACGTGATGATGTATTTCGTGACGCAGATATCCATCTCATTTGTAACCAGACTAGAGGCCCTGTGTTGAAAGCGTGCTGCCATATCGACAAACTGTTTTATAATATATATATATAAATATTATATATGTAGTATATATACTATATATATATATATATATAACATGATTTTACACACAAAAAAGTGAATGGAACCATCCATACAAAGACCTTCAATTACCTTCATGTTTGTTTGCATGACAATTGGATAAATTATTTCCATTTCTGATGTTTCAAAACACAGAATTTATAACCAAAATTTAAAAAAACCAGAAGATGGTGGTAGAAGAAGACGAGGACGCCTAAAATGAAGATGGCGAGAAATTGTGAATAGCGTTCTCTAGAGGTGGAATGGACCGAGTGAAGTGATCCTACCGACCAGTGAAAAAGGAGTAAGAAGATGATACCTGACTTCATTTATACAGTTTTATCTGTTCCTTTAGTAACTGACGTACCTTCAGTTGGTACTGCACACTTTCTATTTTCTGTTTCAGCTCTGTCAGCTGTTGCTTTGTTTCGTTGTGCCGTGCGCGTTCTATGCCGAGCTCATGACGATGATTCTTCTTCAGGTTTTCAACATGTTTTTGCAAATCCTGAAAAACAGACATTGTCTACAACAGCAGCCTCACTCTGAATGTATAATTTAGGTAAGTATATAAAGCTGAGCTGATGTTTTATGTTGCAATTTAATTATGTATGATGGATAACTGCAATTTGTATCTAAGGCCAGACTTTTTATATTACCTGCCCACCAACATTAATTTTCCTGGATCTTGTTCCGTGCCTCGTTTTGAGAACTACGGCCAGTTCCGTGTCTCATTTGCATAGTCTAAAGCTAAATAAGGAGATTGTTGGGATTTGGGACCTGGTTTTAATGCGGGAAAATTCAACTTTGGCAAAAAGGGGCTTGACTACTGACATAACTGACTGATAGCCAAGAAGACGGCGGTTTTTTTGATACCAAACAAAATGTGTACCGTGAATGAATTTGGTCGTTGTCAAGGCATAAACGTGGACTACTTTTGGCGTGTTTCATCGATTCAGACTTTTATTGTCATTTCACATTTGATGGGCCTTCTAAGTTAGTGCTAAAATAGTGACTTAGCATTGAGTAACTGCTAAAAAAACGATCTTTATTGTGAAGTAGATATGTCAATCTATCAGTGTCAGAAACAAAACGTCAAACAAATTATTTGTTATGCATTTCACACAGCAGTGTCAGTCATTAGTATTGTTGCCGTTTCTGCCAGCCTGTAAGTAATTATTAATAAAATGTTTTTTGGTGAATCATAGTTACAGACCATAAAGGGTTATGATGGAAGTAAAATGTTGACATGTTTCCTGTTCACTTATTGCACTATGTCTTGCATTTAGAGGAATAATTATAACAGAAAATTAAATGTTGTTTTTAAATACATGCATTGATGAGAAACTGGGAATTAATTTTCTGTAGCCTAAGAATAACTAATTTCACAAACTTCCTGCATATATAGAACAACTGTATAAAAATAGATATCCATGCAAGACACAGACTCCGCATGTGACAGATGTTTTGGGAAGGGGAATAGCTTCCCAGCTGGCACCCACTAGACCCCTGGACAGTTGGGCTTACATTTTAAGAGGTCATCCTGAAACAACCAAATGTCAACCATTAGAAGAGTTGACATAGTTCCGCTATACACAAGAAATCTGTATTTTATTGAATCATTCTAGTATCATGAGCATATAGTCGAACATACACTTTCATTATCATCATTACTAAGGTTGTTGTAAATGTCACCAGCTGCCATGTCAAGTCCCTTATAATTATGACTAACACTCTGTTCAAAATCATTCAGGTAAATAGCAAAAATAACAAAGGAGACAAGTTTTCTCCTTGTGGTAATTCTACATCACATCAGAAGAAGGCTGACACAGCCCAAAAAATGCAAAATGTTTACACTATCTAGTGATGGGTTTTGAGAAGGCCCTTGAGACTAGCAGTAGATTTTGTGTATTGTGTCAGAAAAGGAACCTGGAAGCCTCTGCCAGTGACCAATTACAGAGTAGTCACATTTTCAGTCAGGCAGACTGGCCCTCCACAGTGAGGTGTGACAGATGTTGTAGGAAAAGGGATTAGCCAGATTTCTTGTGTATAGTGGCACTACCACATGAAATGTATATGCAAAATTTGAAAAAAAAGATATTTAAGAGTTTTTGAAAAAATAGGCAAAATGTGAAAATTTTCCAGTTTTGGGGTCCTTTTTTGGGGGGTCATTAGGTGCCCTTAGAATGATTCAATCAAATACAGACTTCGTGTGTAAAGTGACACTACCACATGAAATGTATATGCAAAATTAGAGAAAAAGTACCTGAACAGTTTTTGAAAAAATAGCAAAATGTTAAATTGTTACCAGTTTTTGGGCCCTTGGAGGCCCTATGGAGCCCTTAGAATGATTCAATCAAATACAGATTTATCGTGCATAGTGGCAGTGCCCTAAGATATGTCTATGCAAAATTAGAGAAAAAGTTGCTGAACGGTTTCTGAGATACGGCAGCTAACGGCGGACGGCACACATCGGACGGCGGACGAAGAGTGATGGCAATAGTCCCTTGGACCTTCGGCCAAAGGACTAAAAAGGCTGGTCTAACGTAGACAATTTACTAGTATATCATTTTAAAAACATTCTAGAACATAATTATTAATGAAACAGTCTGACCGACACTTGGTTCTGATGTATAATACATGTAGACGTGCCTGATAATGTATAGACCACCCAAACAAAAGGGTTCGATTTTCTATAAATTATGTTTGAGACACTGTTGCGAGATCATGGGTTATCAACCAAAACAAGTGTGAGATGAAAGGTTGCCCCAAAAAAGTAGGTCTGAGATTGGCCCCTAAAACAGGTGGCCACCAAAAATGAGAGCTGGCATGTTGGCCACAAAACAGGAGGGAGATATTGCCCTCCAAAAACTTATAACATGGAGACTGAGACTCCCGCCCACCAACTCAACCGTCATCTCACCTCGTTCTTCTTCCTGCTCTCCTCCAGCTCTGTCTCAGCCCGCGTGAGGTTGCGACTCAACTCATCCCTCTCCCCGAGGTTCTTCTCCTGCACCAGAGCCTTCATGCGCTGGAGCTGCTTTCTCGTATTCTCCAGCTCCTCGCTCGTGTCGTGGAGTTGGTGCTCCAGCTTGCGGTTGCGCTCCTTCTGCACACGGAGTTGGTCCTTCGCTGTGCGTAGCTCCGCCGAGTGTCTCCGGATCAGCTGTGGGAGGTCGTTCTCCGCTGCCTGGAACTTGACGATTGCCTTGTCCTGGAGCCGTTGTTGGCGCTTCAGGATCTTGTTCTCCTGTTGGAGCTCCTGCAGCTGCAGTCGCGTCTACACGGAGCACAGGGGTAGAGTCAGGGGTGTTCTCATAAATGTGCCAAGTACATGAATCACAGTGATAGAGTTAGGGTTCGTCTCATAAGATGCAAAGTACATGGAGTACAGGGGTAGAGTTAGGGGGTGGTCACATAAGTGTGCAGAGTACATGGATCACAGTGATAGTTAGGGGTCGTCTCATAAGATGCAAAGTACATGGAGCACAGGGGTAGAATTAGGGGTGGTATTATAAGTGTACATGTGATCATGTACATGGATCACAGTGATAGTTGGGGGTCGTCTCATAAGATGCAAAGTACATGGAGCACAGGGGTAGAATTAGGGGTGGTATTATAAGTGTGCAAAGTAAATGGAGCACAGGGGTAGAGTTAGGGGTGGTATCATAAGTGTGCAAAATACATGGATCACAAAGATAGAGTTAGGGGTCGTTTCATAAGATGCAAAGTAAGTGGAGCCCAGGGATAGAGTTAGGGGTGGTCTCATAAGTGTGCAAAGTACATGGAGCACAGTGAGAGAGTTAGGGGCTCACCTCATAAGATGCAAAGTAAATGGAGCATAGGGGTAGTTAGGGGTGGTCTCATACGTGTGCAAAGTACACGGTGCACAGGGTGGGAGTTGGGGGAGATCTTATGAGATGCAAACTACACAGATCACAGTGATAGAGTTAGGGGTGGTCTCATGAGATGCAAAGTACACAGGTCACAATGACTGAATTAGGGGTGGTCTAATGAGATGCAAAATACCCAGATCAGTGACAGAGTTAGGGGTGGTTTCATGAGATGCATAGTACATGGATCACAGTTGTAGTGTTAGGGGTGGTTTCAGAAGACACAACATACAAGAAATATTACACATTTAGTGTTGGCTCAAACTCCCTCCAATACCAATGTGTAGTGCGGGAATTGTAAATCTATGATCCAACATTGCTGGTGTCCATTTACATATCAATACTATATTATCTTAAATATAAAATAAATCATAAAATATGCATCCAACAAACTGGCAATGATGCATTTACACACAAATAGCAAAGAATGGAGGAATTGAAAATTGAAGAGCCATAGTGGAGGATGGAGAGAGTTTAAAGAGGAAGTTGGTGAAGAGTTGGTTAACATACTGACATTGTCCTGTAACATACCTCTTCAAGTTCATTGCGTAGTTCATTTGCCTTTGCCCTCCGTGCTGATTGCATGCGCTGTTTGATGTTGTTATCGCTGCGAGGGGTCATCACCTTTGACTTTTTGTTAACCGTGCCCCTCTTCTTGTTGGTTTTTTGTGCTGCAAATCATAAAGCAGCAATTACCGTCTCCATGACTTTGACCTGCATTCATTGCAGTTTGACAGCACTCACGGCTAACACAGACTCGTGAGCTCTGTATAAGAATTATTTGTTTTGTTACTGATATAGCAAATAACTCATATAGTGTTAAATATGAGAGTAGTTTCACTGGAAGATGGTAGCTAGATGACTGGATGACGGTAGCTAGATGACTGGATGACGGTTGCTAGATGACTGGATGACGGTAGCTAGATGACTGGATGACGGTAGCTAGATGACTGAATGATGGTAGCTACATGACTGGATGACAGTAGCTAGATGACTAGACAATGGTAGCTAGATGACTGGATGATGGTAGCTAGATGACTGGATGATGGTAGCTAGATGACTGGATGATGGTAGCTAGAAGACTGGATGATGGTACCTAGATGACTGGATGACGGTAGCTAGATTACTGGATGACGGTAGCTAGATGACTGGGTGACGGTAGCTAGATGACTGGATGAGAGTAGCTAGATGACTAGATGATGGTAGCTAGATGACTGGATGATGGTAGCTAGATGACTGGATGATGGTAGCTAGATGACTGGAATGTGTTCCAATTAATTAAGTGATTGACCAATTATTGATCAATCTTTGTTTTTGTTGTCTAGTCTACTGGCAGCATAATTATTATTAATTTCAAGTACCTCTAAACTAATTTTGTTTTTGTTATTATTATATTAATTATACAAGTTTAATGTGCTAGCTATGGAACATTCTAAAAGTATCGCTCCCAGAGTGCTGTAGTCCACTGGTCTCTTTCTATCTTCATACTTGCACCATTGGCTTCTGAGCTATAAATTAGCGATGTATCTAAACAAATAGTTGTTTCGAGTTATTTTCTTATTAAGTGGACAAACTGAGTGGGGAAATGCTCATCAGATGGCACCATGTGACACAATGTTCTATTTACTGGGATATTATTATCGGCTGCACGTAATGCCATAATTGGCAACAGCTGAAACTAAATTGTCAGCAGGAATGAGATTAAGATCGAAATGCTGTAATGGTGTTACCAGTTGCCCCGGGTTGGTTGTGTGTGGGTCTTAGCTTCTAAAAGGCAACACAACAAATTTGTCTGTTTAAGGCAGGAAACTATGTTTTATTAGTAAAAAGTATATCTCATAATGTGCATTGATATGATATAAAAAAACAATTGTAAACATTGTAAAATCAATCATTCAATTACATTATAATACATAGCGCAGGTTGTAATTTTAACTGAGTACGCTCTAACAATACAACTGTAACATTTGTCTATGTACAGACTTGTACAAATGATCGAGTCTCAGGACCAAGACCACTACACAAATACACGCCTTCTCATTGAGTAGGCGGTTGTGTAGAGTAAATTGTCACTGTTTACAATGGCAGATATCTGAGTGCGCCATAATGCAAGAGCTATAACAGCTCTGGCCATATATAAAGGTGTTTCAACTGTTTGACATGCTTGCACAGGTAAACACTGCTAAAAGGCTCCATGGGATAAGGCATTTGTCTGACACCAGACTGGGTCAAGTTACATATTCCCGGAGAACATGAGAGGACTCAGTTCCAATGCTGTTTACTTGTGGAAACACACCATGGAGTAGAAACACTATGGAGTAGTAACACACCATGGAGTAGAAACACTATGGAGTAGTAACACACCATGCTGCATATACAGCCTAGATGTGCGAAACATTTATCAGACTATGTGATTCTGGACCATACCACAATTGAATAATCTAACATTCAATCCAGCACTATGTCAAAGACAAACACATTATATGTATGTATATTCATATACTAGCTTACACCCACACACGGAGTAACAGACTAATGGTGCCAATTATTACCACTGCGGTTGCACTAATATAACTCCATTTTCTCAGGTAGGAGAAATATCTTCTAGAAAACCAAAGCATATATATCAAAAACACATTAGTAAATAACTATTAATTATTGTGTTTTCTGAAATACATCACCAATTAGTAGGAGAGGCCAATGGGCCAAGGAAGCAAATGGCCACAGAAAGAGGTGATGATCGAGATACATTTAAACTGCCCCCCAAGTTAGTGGAAAAGAACTATCGAAAATGTCAATCCTCTGGATCCTCTGTAGTTACTTTTCTCCTGAGGGTGTCACAGATTAATCCATGAGAGTTTGGTGGCCGAGAAGCAATTCGTTTAGGAGGAAAATGTTAATATACCCCCTCCCCCCACATGTACATGTACACACGGCTGGCACAATAATTAGTTGTGTTACTGGCGTTGTTGAGACATCTGTAACAATACACATTGTCTAACAAGAGTCCTCACCTTCACAGTTTCTGATCTTTGGCAGTTGCGGGGATGAATATGTTAGTTCTAATTTCTCCAACCAACTAAGATCACCATCATGTCTCCGTGAAGCAGGCTTAACTTTTTCATTCGTATCTTTCAAACTGTGACTGCATCCCCCGTTACTGTGCTCAGTTACATTCCTTTGCTGTGTGTTCAGCCTAGGCAGAATTTCTCTTTTCCGAGGTTCGTTCCTCCTTAGATGTGTATCCTTTTTGTGGGGTTCATCCGCCTTTTGGGGTTCATCCCTCTTTTGATATTCATCCCTCTTCTGAGGTTCATCCTTATTGTGATGTTCATCCTTCTTTTGTGGTTCATCCCTCTGCCATGGTTCATCTCTCTTTTCTGGTTCATCTCTCTTTTCTGGTTCATCCCTCTTTTCTGGTTCATCCCTCTTTTGAGGTTCATCCCTCTTTTGAGGTTCATCCCTCTTTTGAGGTTCATCCCTCTTTTGAGGTTCATCCCTCTTTTGAGGTTCATGCATCTTTTGAGGTGCATCCCTCTTTTCTGGTTCATCCTTCTTGTTTAGTTCATCTCTCTTTTCTGGTTCATCCCTCTTTTGAGGGTCAACCCTCTGTTGAGGGTCATCCCTCTTTTGAGGGTCATCCCTCTTTTGAGGGTCATCCCTCTTTTGAGGTTCATGTCTCTTTTGAGGTTCATCCCTGTTTTGTGGTGGATCCCTTTTCTGAGGTTCATCCCTCTCTTTTGGTTCCTCTGTCTCTTTATGTTCATCCTTCTTCTGAAGCTCATCCTTCTTTTGAGGTTCATCCCTCTTTTGAGGTACATCCCTCTTTTCTGGTTCATTCTTCTTTTTTGGTTCATCTCTTTTTTCTGGTTCATCCCTCTTTTGAGGGTCATCCCTCTGTTGTGGTTCATCTGTCTTTTGAGGTTCACCCCTGTTTTGTGGTTCATTCCTGTTTTGTGGTTCATCCCTCTTTTGAGGTTCATCCCTGTTTTGTGGTGCATCCCTTTTCTGAGGTTCATCCCTCTCTTTTGGTTCCTCTCTCTCTTTATGTTCATCCTTCTTCTGAAGCTCATCCTTCTTTTGAGGTGTATCCCTCTTTTGAAGTTCATCCCTCTTTTGAGGTCCATCCCTCTTCTGAGGTTCATCCCTCGTTTTTGGTTCCTCTCTCTCATTGTGTTCATCCTTCTTCTGAAGCTCACCCTTCTTTTGAAGTTCATCAGAGATATTTTGAAGTTCGTCTCTCTCCCGAGGTTCATCCCTGCTGAGAGGTTCCATCCTGTTGCAAGTTTCCTCCCTGCACCGAGGTTCTTCCCTGGACCAAGGTTTCCCTACGTTGCCAGATTCCTTACTGTGCTGAGAGTCTGTGTTCTTCCCCGGTTCCTCTGTGTTGCGAGATTCCATCCTGCTCCCAGATTCCTCCAGGTTCCAAAAATCATCACTGTTCTCAGATTCCTCCCTTTTCCTAAATTCCTTCCGGTTCTGAGGTTCCACCCCATTCTGACTTTGCTCCACCTGCTCTTCTATTTGCTGCTGCCCCTCCCTGTGCCCTGCTCTAGACACTGAGTCTTGAGAAACAGATGCTGCCATTCTACACCTTCACTCCAGCTGTATATTCACAGTTCGCTTCACTGAACGACATCCAGTCAACACAGACAACGGGTCACGGTAGATGTGTTTGTCCAGCATAATTCAGCATGCGCTGCTTCGTCCACGCTGGAAAACCTTCTGATGACCACAACACACATCACACCATCGACAGAGTGTGAATTAATCCAAGAGTCCGGCTCAGATTATGGAAAAATATGTAACTTTCCACCGTGTAACAGACCAGATCTGGAGCATTCGCCCATGGCGCCAGTCTCATATGATATTCAGCAATGTTTCAACGGCAACCATGGCAGTGCATGACAAACGCATCTTTTGACAAATGGTACGTGACTGACCCATTTACACAGCTATGCACTGACACGTGCATTCCTGAGTGAGCCCAAGAAATGCCTAGCAACTTGTGGACATGTGTCGCCTTTCTAGATTTGTTATGCATGAGCCAGGTTGGTAACTCCTACATGGTTTCTTAATGTGGCATTCATCATAAAGTAAGGTTAGTAAAAGCAGTGAACAAACATTTATAATCAGTGTCTTTGACTCTACTTCGGTGACTTCTATATTACGGAACAGTGTAACAATACAAACTACTGAATATTACAAACAACAGCGAAATACAGACTTCAGGGCAGCAGAATTTACTGAACAATATAAATGAAAGTGTTACCATGAACATTATATTGTACAAATCATATTTTATGTACATGTATGTAAATATTGTAATTATTATTCTATAAATTCATGTCTTTGATGTTTTTAATTACATATATTTTCTTCTTTAAATGTTTTTGTAACTATTATACCATATAATTATATATTTAATTTGTTTTAGCGCCAGATCCACAATCGTTCGTGGCACTTTACAACACATCATGCATCATGATCATTAAACTAAAATATTCGTACTAACACAGTCATTTAAACTAAAAATTGTGCCATACAATAGTAATAAAAATATTAATAAACAAATTAAGTAAAAGGCAACAAAATATTTGGAATATGGTAGTAAGATGTTAACTTAAAATATACACTGTAACTGTATTTAATTTAATTTGTAGTTATACACATTATGACATAAGCTATACTTATATATATAATATAGTTATAGTTATATAATATAGTTATATGTATCTAATTCAATTTTGCATATACACCCCCTGTATACCACTTTGAACATTTTAATGGAAATTAGGCTCTATAAAAATATATTAGCATTAGTATTCATGCAATACAGACCAAAGAAATGTTAATTACTGAACACCTTAGATTTGAGCAAAAACTTAGATGGTGGGTGGAAGAAGGATGGGTGACCTGAGGGAAGATTGGGGTCACATAGGAAGAATAGGGAGTTGTGAGCCAGAGCGTGGGCAGTGTACGTTGGACAGTGGGCAGGCCACTTGGTGTGGATGGATGCAGGACTATTGATGACAGCTGAAGAAATGAAGCAGCAATGCCGGAGAAAAAGGATTAGACCACAACTAAGATGAGAAGACGTACAAAGGGGGAGTTAAGGCAAGAAAGATGGATCCGGATGACAAGAGGAGAGAGAAGGCTGCCAATACAGAGATGTGGAAAGGGATGAGCAGGATCGGTGCGGAAACACAATAACTAGCCTCACCTCTTTATAAAGGGAAGAAGAACACACTAAATGACGTGCAACAAAATGTGCAAGCAAAAGTTAATGCCACACCGAAACCCACACCTTCCAGTTAGCATTGCAAAGTAAAAACCAGGCCATACAAAATAAAATAAAAACATGCAATGAAGCTGCATGCACTAAGACATACCATACGGGTGTTTACTGGTAGGTTGCTTGCCTTTTGTTGGTTTAACTGAACGCCTTGACACGTCATCGTCGGAGCAAAACGTGCCATCACTGTACTGCCCGTCGCTGTCACTACGCGAGTATGTGCGGGAACGACTGTATGTACGCGACCCACTGCGCGATCTACTTCTCCGACGTGACCTCATTGAAGTCAGTGATGCGGACATTGCAGTGTCAGTCACTGTGTCAGTGGCACTTGTCTGACGTCTTGTGAATATCAATCACTGGTGAGTTGACATGTTATCACTGTAACATTGTCACAGACAGCATGTGAATGAAACATAAAAGTTCTCTCATGTTCTCAACGTTCTCATGCAAAGCATATAAAACAAGTCAAACAATTCTGATCAAATATCTTGCCTAGATGCCATATGTACCAAACAAGGACATAATTCCCTTCGACCAATATGTTAGTAAATAAAAAACTAAATATAATACAAGGGCAAAAAAATCTACACATTTCACTTAAAATGCAATGTTCAGCTGTTAAATTGCACAACAGTAGTACCGGGAAATTACAACTGGCTTAGCCATTGTTGAACTCATGTGCAACAAATGAAACTGTCCACCGAGAGATTCTTCTCACCTTGACCTGCTGCTAATAAGTGTTTTGCTTCTAATTTGACCACTAGAAAAACAATCATGTTGACTACATGTCTACAATACCTGCACAAAGTCTTATAGCAGCAGCATGCAGGCATAGTAGCAATGTACACTTTTAAAATGTTTTACACCTTATTCATATATACCTCATTGTATACACAAACAGAGACCAACCAAACATCTTTACTAATTAATGAGTGGCATTGCCTGGCAACCAGGCTGCATGAAACAGTGACTCCACAGAGCTTATGACCCTCCCACTTGGGTCTCACTACCTAACACACCTGTAAGATGGCGGACATGTGTCAGTGAGACATACTACTAATCAATACTGTAACAGGTCCGTTAGACACGAAAGAAAGTGTTACCTGTCTAATTATCTGCGCCACTGAACGCACAGCCATATCAGAGATACATTATCTGGCAAAAGAATGAGATGGAGAGCCAACTAGATTAACATATTCATCTAACAAATTTTCAAAAACAACAATAGTATGTTTCTGTCACAGAAATCAATATTTAGTGGGACCATAATTTTAATAAATTATTTATTTATGTAAGCAAGATGTAATAAAATAAGTTCCACTTTGTGTTACTGGGTTGTAGTGCCTCTCAATGTCTCAGCTCAGGTACCTGAGGATATTTGTTATAAGAACAATAAAAGTTGTATTATTGTATTTATACAACTAGATGAGTTACCCAAGTACTTAAAGAAAATTAAAATAAGGCAATAGCTAAAATCCTTTTTTCATGTGTACACAAAGCTTAACATTGTATGTAACATTTGACAACATTAAACAAATACAGAAAAATACATTTGTAGCATAAATTCGATTTTAAGCCAGTCTGTGAAGCGATTCCCGCGGAAAATTTAATTTTAATGAGCAGGCGATCACGTGGTATCGTGACGTCACTTATGACACACACTCGCATCAGGCCGACCCTTTCCATGCATTCAGAGCATGTTTACAAGGATAGCTTTTGGGTCGAAACGAGCGTCAGAATGTGTTATTGTGCAATATTCCGACGTACTACAAATACTAGTCATCATAGAGGAACAAGCAGTTATCTTACGGTTCCACATGAATTGAATTTTATTCAAAACAACGAATGCAAATGGGCCTACAAGTCGACTAGGTTTCGCCGAGCTTGGGCTTGTTTTCCGAATAATTATATCGAATGCAACCAATGGGAGATAATCTACACCAATAAACATACATAGCAAACATATATTGTATCCAGCTACAGAAAGTAACGTGTATAATATCATAATATCACTAGAATATCGATATATGAAGCAGGAGTTGTACAATTTATCATAACAACTTAAATCAGTCAGCGAATTTCTGTTGGTGCCACTAGCTCAGTTGGTAGATGCGTTGGTTTCTTGTCATTTATTTTACAATTGGGCGACGTGTTTTCACCGAGTAATATAAACCAAATCAAGTAAGTATGATGCACTGTTTGTAAATATTATTTTATTTTTAAAATAATTATTTATTCGCCACAAAAATGAAAATATGGTCATTATATAATATGTTTCTAAATTTTATTTATCCAATCAAATATAATTTAATGGATATTTAATTTATGAATTGTAAATATATTGTCTAATCTACTACTAATGGCAAATTCAGAAAGTATTATCAAATGGATTGACAGGGTAGGGTCACTGCCGTTAATGGGTTATTTATGCAAAGTTAATAAGTTTGTAAAACAGTGACTTTATATACATTATGTTTTACATATATTTATTAAATTATTTATTATAATGTTTATAATTTATTTATTTATATAAACTTTTTAACTTCTTATACATTATCTTATTTTTATTGTACATAACTAATTATACCTCAAAATATTTACTTTTAAAAGCTATGTATTGTATACCTATTCATATAGATACTGATTGTTTAAATGTATTTTTATCTGAAATAAATGTATTCATATTTAAGGTTATTATTATATTACACTGGAAATGTGGTCACGGAAATGACATTTACGTGGCTGAACTCTAGGAATCCGAAGGGCTTTAATAATTAATTAGACTGAGGCATTTGATAATTTAGAAAGGATACTCGGACTAACCAGGTACATGGAGAAGTATGTGGGAAACATAGAGACCTCGGACCGGTTTCATGAAGAAGCTAAGAACGTTCTTAAAGCTAAGATGATTATCTTAGCAAATTACTTGATTTTTTTAATATAGGCGAGCATAGGATTTTACGCAAACACGAGACGCTAAGACAGCTAAGTAACTGCATAACTTTAAGTACACTTCATGAAACCGGCCCCAGGCGATTGGGTTGGAAGGAGAGATGGATGGAGGAAACAAGGCTGGCAGGGAGTGCTGGGTGCGGACTAGCACAGATGAGGATCATGGACAGCAGTACAATTAAACTTGCTTCACTTGTTTTTACAACTCGGAAAAGTAAACTCTTTTAATGCTGCACCTGACTATAATGGCAAATTATGAAGTTGTATAACATTTGCTGATTTTATGATAAACTAATAAAATGCTACACTGATGTGGAACAGTCTTGGTATTGGCTTCTGATTTAAAATTAAAGTCCTTTATGCAGGAATTATGATAGATTAAAGCTGAAACCTGTGTGGACTTGAATTTGTCAACTACACAAAATGCCTGTGAATACACAAACACAATATTAATTGATCAGTTGTTTAGAAGAACATTTGAATAACGTCAATAAACCAATTAGCGACAAAATCAATTAATCAGAACAACACTACTTCAAACAGTCTTCAAGATAGTTAATTTCAGTTTAATGTATTTATGCACAACATATGTCCAGAGATTATAATTATCTGTCGCACACACTTTTGCCTCTTATCAAGACTTGCTTTGTCAGAATATAGGATGTTCCTGTTAGATGAAGTCATTATACATGTTTCCCTTGTTTCAGTTGATTGGTGTTTCTGTTTATTGTATAATCCATATTTCCTCTTTGCACGTCTTCTCATCTGACTGGGACATTTATAATATGTTATAATTTATATAATATACATACCAACAAAGCCTTCTTCTGTACAACAGGCAATTCTAATATTTAGATAATAATTATTTTAAAAGTTCAATATAGATTTGAACACTACCTGTGTGATTACATTGCTAGTTACACATAAAAATCCGACAGAAGGAACTCTTGCTTGATCTATTGCCGAACTATGGTCAATAGATTGCTAAGTTGACTAATTATGCCATATAATTCAATTCCTGGTTTTCCATTGATCAGCTTTAAGACACAATATTTTCTTAATATAAGTATGCCTGATATACTGCTGAATACTCTAGCCACATACATGTGGCTGATACAGAGTTCTCAGCTGAACATAACTTACGTCATAAGAAGAAGAAGATGGTCGCACTGAGCCTTGAGGTATCAATGCTAGGCAAAACACAAATTATAACGGTGAAATTGAGGTGAGTCCAGATTCGACACAAGTGCCAAGAGCTATGACCCTATGTCTATAAGACTATATGTAATTACATGTCAGATGTCTAAAACTAAGCAAATTAAGGTAGTCGAAGCCTAGTCTATATATTGTAGTGAGTCTAAGACTAAGTCTAAGACTAAGTCGAGAGCAAGCCACATACCTTCTGACTCTGAGTTAATTTTCATTTTCTTGTCCGCTTTGTATATTGTGAGGATGTCGACCTGTTCTAAACTATTGGAATGAGTTATTACTGATAGTAGTGATACTCAGTCTCACTGTCATCGACACCGATTCGCCGGCAGTATCCCTCTCACCGTCTCAGACTCGGTTGTATCTTGCTTGCAGGAATACCACCCTATAAACATACGCGTGTATCATGTATGTTGTCAAACGTGTACGATTTTACTCATCCTTATAACCGAGTAATTGAGAAAATCCTCACGCATGTAACACGCATCGCGTTGTAGTTCACACCCATTCTAAGCGACACGAATTTCTATGAGAGAATGTACGCATCACGCTGAATTTGTTTTGTGTACCAGGCAACAAGACGCGGAATGTCTTTCGTCATCAAAATGTGTGCATTGCACCAATACGCAAAACCGGAAGCCAACTACGCTATCGCATTTTGGTGAAAACAAGTTGACTTGTTTTGATGATTTGTTAGATAATTGCTGCAGACACGCCACTTGCAATTACTTCAGTTGCATCGTTACATTTGACACGTTTCAGCAACTGTGCTGACTGAAGCAGTCATGGTGGTGAAAGTCTACGTTTCTATGTGCTCTGGAAATATCGAGGTGGGTGTTTCACTGTTTCATGTTTGCAAGCAAATTTGTGGGGTCGGGCCAGCCAGTCGATAATTCGGATACCCGACAAGACAAGTCATGCTTCATTGCTTATGCTAAGGTTTTTAATTAATATCAAATAACCACAAAAACAATTTCTGTGTGGTGAGTAGTTAATGGTGAACCAACAAGGTTTCCGGCACAATCAATGCGGGAGCGCGGTTAGTGGAGTGATGAGCACATCCGCCTGGCATGCCAGCGCTCTGAGCAGGTCAAAACCCGGACAGGGCAGGCATTATATTTGGTATAAAAACCTGGCTCTCAACATTGGGGACTGTGTATCCCTCGTGACTCGGGAGATTACGTTAATGTCGGTCCCGTCTCAATTTGGGACATAAAAGAACCACTGAGGACGACAAGCACCCTGCCAGTGACCACCCTCAGTTACTTACTTAGAAGTTAGAAGAAGCTCCTGCATCATCCGACGCATGTGGCAGTCAACACTCTCCAATTGGGTCAGTCAGCAGTCAGCATTTTGACGTCATTCCAGCTCCTGTACACTCACTGAAGGTCTCGGTGGATGGCCTCTTCTTCATCCTTCTGAGATCCACCATAACACCTGGTTGGTGAATCTTATGGGGGGAAGCCGTGAAACATGACCCAGCCAGTTCATGCACCGCTGGACCCTGGAGTTTCCTTTGACCGTTCTCTGACTTCCTCGTTAGTAATGAAGTCGCTCCATTTGATGCCCAAGATCATTCTAATGTGTCTTGAGTCAAAGGCGTCAATCTTCTCCTGACTTGGTTTTAGATGCCAAGTTTTGCAGCCATAGAGTAAGGTGGACAAGACGTTGGAATTGTAGAAGTGCAGCGTGGTCTTGAGTGTGAACTTCTTGCTTGTCCAGATCTTGTTTAGCTGGTTGAAGGCTGCAGAAGCTTGACCTATTCTGCAGTTGATCTCATGGTCCATTGCACCTTGGTTGTTGATGGAACTTCCCAAGAATGTAAAGTCTTCAACAATTTCAACTTTGTTCTGACCAATAAGGACGTCAAAAGTTGTTTGATGTTCACCTGGCAGCATGTTCTTGGTCTTCTTGCTGCTGATTGACAGACCTAGTCCTCCTGCGGCATCACGAATGGCATCCACTACATCCTGGAGACCCTGGGTACTGTTGGAAAAAGTTGCAATATCATCAGCGAAGTCTGGCTATCCAGCCACTCCAGTTTGTCTCGTTAGGCACTGTGTTTGACTTCTCTGTCTGTCTCAATATAGGCCTAGTAGAAGGCTGTGTTGTCTGGTGCACTATGGTGCCGCTTTAGGTGTAGCTGTTTCCTTTCTGTGTTGAGCTCCCAGGTATGGTCGCTGATCCATTCTTCCTTCAAGGGTTTCTGGTACTCAAGTATGTCCTCACCCACTGTTCTCATTGTCTCCTTCAGCTGGTCCCACTAATCAGTCAAACCAGGCATGGGCTCTGCAAGGGCGTCAAAGCGATTCTGTATAGAGACGTGGAACCTCTCCTGACTTCAGGAGTCTTCAGCTTTGCGATGTCAAACTTCTTGGGCAGGGTTGTCCTTTTCTTTTGCCTTTTCAGCCTTATCTGGTGAAGTGGTCAATCTGGGTGAGAGTTGTGTGGTTGTTAGAGATCCACATTATTTTGTGGATGTCCTTACGCTGGAACATGGAGGAACCAGCCTTGAGGCTGTTCATAGAGCCGAACTAAATGAAGTGGTCCCCATTCTCTGTTTGCCTGCCATAAGCATGTTGGCCGAGAGCACTCTCGAATCCTGACCTGACACCACCTATCTGTGCATTCACTTCCCCATGACAACTTTGATATCATGGCGTGGTATTTTATCAACCAGGTCCTGCAGTTGTTGGTAGAATTCGTCCTTCACTGAGTCATCATGGTCGTTGGTAGGCTCATAGCACTGGATGATGGAGACTTTGGCGTGAGTCACAAAATTGCTTTGATCAATCGTTCATTTACTGGTACCCATTCTACAAGTGCATGAAGGCGACACCTTCACTGTGTATGTTGTCCTGTCTAAAAAAAGACAGGATGGTCTTATTCTCTGAGGTGAATTCTTCTGAATTCGTCCAGGGAACTTCGCTGAGACCTAGGGTGTTTATCTTATAACTGTCCATTTCCTTTATAACTTGTGTCAGCTTTGAAGACTCGGACATTGTCCTTACAAAGGTACTTCCCCTATCCAGATCCCCCTACACCCCCTCAGTGCCAGCATAAAAAGGTTGGTTTGGCGATAATGTTCTGAAAAAGGCTGACTAGTTGAATGAGACCTCATAAGACCATTGCATTGTAACCACAACAATACAGACTACCCGGTAGTCAGTTAATAGTAGAATGCCACAACACTGGTGCATTGTTTTCTATTAGTGTCTAGCTTTAAGTGGGTGGGACTCGTTTGTTTTATGACGCACACACACTTCCGGTTCTAGTTATAAAGTGAGAAATTTATGTGTTACTTGATGTGTTAATAATTTAAGCCACATACCAATCAGAATGCAATTTTTAAAAGCAACTCGGTAGGGTAGTGAGTGTTAATCATTTGTTAGTTCATTTAAAGACTAAGCAAAATGAACCTTTTTTATTCCCAATCTGAATGAAATATATTATAAAAATAGTGTTCTGATATTTAATATTTTTTTAACTCCCTCCGTCACCCTGTTCAAGACCCCTTTTGGTCGCACTTTTCTGAACATTTTCTGCACAGTTTGTTGCACATCTAGTGGCTCTGATGACGTCACCACAGGCAATGCCGCTGAGCACACTCTATTCTTTAACATGGTAAGCAGAGGTGTGGCTTGCTGTTTCAGGTTGTACGTGAAATTGTAACGATGGAATGTAATATTTTTAAATATCACCGTAAAGAGAATATCCAACGACAAAGTTTTAGGTAAGATTATTATCTTTAAGTGATATAAAAAATATTACATTCCGTGGTTGCAATTTCATGTACAACCTGAAACAACTAGCCACACCATCGTTTAGATGTTAAAGAATAGGGCATGCTCAGCGGCATTGCCTGTGGTGACGTCGGCAACATCTGACGAGCTGGTTTTCTTGCGACACAAAAATGACCATGTTTGACCGGGCTTAGTGGCAGCAGTTCGCAATGAAGAACAGACTTCATATTTGGTACATTACGTGACAAGAGCATTAGGTTTACGTAAACAAAGTTTAAACAAATTTAAAATTTAATTTCACTTAGCCTTTAGTTTAAGTAAAGATTGAACTCCTAATTCTAGATACCTTAAGTTAAGTTAGAAGATTACAGCTATTTCAACTGGTGATGACACAGAGCGTTATACTAAACTGTGTGTCTATTTCAGGTTGGTGTGGTTATGTATTTTCATAGCTCAATCGTCATTTATTAATTGTTATGTCACACTCGACTGCCTAAGTTACTTGGCATTGACAGAGTGCTTGTATGCAGGTGCCAGAACAGTTCGAGTCATTGAATGGAGATAACGCATATGTTGTCCTCAATGGTTCTTATAATTGTCCTTTGTGAACGAGATGACGGTTGCTATTTTATATTCGATGTAATATTTAAAATTAACAAACAAATTGTCTCTATCAATGCACAATGCTACGATCTTGTGTTTTCAGATGAAGACAAGGCAGGACTACATTGTGAGAATATTGGAGAGTCGAAAGATTACTTTCGAGCAGATCGATATTTCTGACCAATCACAGGAGAGCGAGAAAGCATTCATGCGTAAAAACAGCGTAACGAAAGAGGGTCAGAGAGTACCACTTCCACCACAGATCTTCTATGACGAGCAATATTGTGGGGTGTGTATCTCTGTACATTTATTTACTTCAATAATATAAATAGTGTTGTAAGAATTATAAAATTACCAAACAAATTTTGAAAAAAAATGATGAAATTTAATGATATACGTTGCTTCAGTTTACTCACCTGTATAAATGATTACCTGACTATTGATTACAATAGTACTGTGATTCTGTTTGAATGAACAGGTCTGCCAGGGAGTGAGTTATTTTGACAGGTATGTCTCTCTCTCTCTCTCTCTCTCTGTCTGTATATATACAATTAGAAGTTTACAAGTACATATCTAAAGTTTGCTGAATATGTATAACTGTACAAATATTGGTAAGTAGGTTATCTGTGCAAAATTCAAGTATGACAGGGACACTGTTTTTGGGGTATAAAAACAATTTTTTCTGAAAGTGATTTCAACAGCTTGTATTAAATTTTTTTGTTACAGGACAATGTCTCAAATCTCTAAATTGCTATCACCTATTGTCCAAGATACAGGCATCTATCTTTTATTTTACTTTCAGAATTGTTCAACCTTAATTTTATTTTACGGATGTCAGCACCCAAATGAGAACATGGAACATTCCCTGTGATTATCATTTTGCACTGTGGATAATGACAATGCTCCAGAGTGGGATTATATCCTTATGTGGGAAGAGGAAGACAGATGAACACCCAAAAATTCTTTGTTTGTTAATTTTCAATCCTGGTTACACAGCATGCATAACTGCCCACTTTCTGGAGACTAATTAGGTCATGTATGAATACCATCACAGAAATGATTTAGTTGTTCTACTTTTAGGACTATGATGGGTTTCTTGACGCAAATGAAGATGATGCAATATATGAGTTCTTGAAGTTAGCACCAGAGAAGAAAGTGTCGGTGGCAGAAATAAAATTCACAGAGGTAGGTCACACCAAAAGCGGCTATCAAACTATGATTCTCTTTCTGTATCTTCTAGTAGGATTACGATTACATGATAAACTATATACTATTAGGTTTTAACATGTTGACGTTGCTTTAATATTAAGCCTAGTCTTAAAGATTAGTTGTCTATTCCGTGGCCTGGAATCAGCATGGACGGTAATTATTAACAGACAGTTCGTTGAATTGCTTTTTTTAAGAGTGTGAATATCACGATGGTGCTGAACATCAATGAGGTTGGTGGGTAAACCAGCCTGTGTTTCTTATAATGGCCAATAACATTGTTTATGAACTGAATGTTTGTGTTACATTTTGGTTATTCTACCAGTTACTGCAATACCATTGGTAACGTTTACGATGTACTGTTGGCAGGCCTTGGTTGGACTGTCACATGATATACGTGTGACATTTAGCAAGTCACATCCTACCTAATTATTGTCACTTGTTTTCAGTTGCTCCAAAGGTGTCAATTATGTACAATTGCTCCACCGAGTAATTGTTGATATACAAGTCGTGATACAGCGGCAACGTGTATGTTTTAGCATGTAAGAGCCCTATGGAGTGCGGGACAATGCCCTGAGCATGTGTGGCTGTGTTTGCATTGATATTGTCCTCTATGTATGGCGTTTGACATGTTGTCTGACATTGCTGCATGCTTGAGACATGGCACTGTCATCAACGTGGCTTGGCTGTGGTACCATTAGTGTATGTGACACTTACAAAAGCAAGTGCCTGATAATTGACAGTGTTGTTCCTTGGAATCAAAGAAGCCACTGTAGGTGGTGGTTGTTTGAAAGTGCATAGGGTATGCTGAGCTGTTTTTTAGTTTTTCATATGAGTAAAGGTAGACTGGAAGCTTTGTCTGTCACTAACACACTTCAGCAAAATCAGTTAGGTGTATATATGTGTAAACCTGTGTTTTCTTCATCTACATTTGCAGATCTTTGGGGGCAGTATTCACCTGGTTTATGGTCACCTGTCGTGGTCACTGTTTATTGCTGTACATTCTTATAAAAACATTTGTTCATGAACAATAACAGATTGGCAGAATCCAAGGAATAACACTGCCTCAAAGTCAAACCATCTCAGCTGGAATTATGTAATGGCTTGCATACACAGCACACATGCACGCCCAGATGTACACACACGTGCGCAGACACACTGGACAACACACCCACTGTTAACAGACCTTCCAAAATAAACATATATAACTGATCACTTGATAACGACAGTGCCATTGTGTGCAGATGACAATGTTACCTCTGTTTGGAAACATAGAATGTTTCACAAAAATGCACACTCAATTGTGTGTGTTAAGGCACACTTTTTGGGTTCCTTGCAACAGTGGTGAGCCTTGTTATCTTAGTTGGCTTGTCAACCTTTTATGATAAATTCTGTCATGATGTTTACCTGTGACATCTATGTGTTACTATCAACCCTGCCCATCGTGTACAATCAGTTCTTATCAGTTAATGTCTTTGTTCAGCCTCCGCCATGCCTCGGGCTAGTCATGTGACCACGGGACCATTTCACTAACATTATTATGAGTTCGTAAGCGCGTTTTGCTTTTTAAAATAGATTTTGCTCCGTAACAGTGACCTTGTACACTGATAACTGTCACCACCACTGGGACACTTTCACCTGTGTATCATGGAGACAACTGTCACCACCACCGGGACACTTTCACCAGTGTATCATGGAGACAACTGTCACCTCCACCTGGACACTTTCACCAGTGTATCATGGAAGCATCTGTCACCTCCACCTGGACACTTTTACCAGTGTATCATGGAGACAACTGTCACCACCACCACCACCGGGACACTTTTACCAGTGTATCATGGAGACAACTGTCACCACTACCGGGACACTTTCACTGGTGTATCATGGAGACAACTGTCACCACCACAGGGACACTTTTACCAGTGTATCATGGAAGCATCTGTCACCTCCACCTGGACACTTTTACCAGTGTATCATGGAGACAACTGTCACCTCCACCTGGACACTTTCACCAGTGTATCATGGAAGCAACTGTCACCTCCACCGGGACATTTTCACCAGTGTATCATGGAGACAACTGTCACCTTCACCGGGACACTTTCACCAGTGTATCATGGAAGCATCTGTCACCTCCACCTGGACACTTTTACCAGTGTATCATGGAGACAACTGTTACCACCACAGGGACATTTTCACCAGTGTATCATGGAGACAACTGTCACCTCCACCGGGACACTTTCACCAGTGTATCATGGAAGCATCTGTCACCTCCACCTGGACACTTTTACCAGTGTATCATGGAGACAACTGTCACCACCACTGGGACATTTTCACCAGTGTATCATGTAGACAACTGTCACCTCCACCGGGACACTTTCACTAGTGTATCATGGAAGCAATTGTCACCTCCACCTGGACACTTTCACCAGTGTATCATGGAGACAACTGTCACCACCACCGGGACACTTTCACCAGTGTATCATGGAAGCAACTGTCACCTCCACCGGGACATTTTCACCAGTGTATCATGGAGACAACTGTCGTCACCACCGGGACACTTTCACCAGTGTATCACAGAAATAGTATCCTTGTTGAAAACACCCCTTAGGTGGATGTTGTTTAATGGTGGATTTTCCTTGTGAGCTCAATGTCTTGGTCAAGTCCCCTGTTAATGATAATGACTACATAGTTTTTACAGACTCTCTGGGTAGTACTGGTCAATGTAATATACAGGAAGTTAACAGATTTCAGTTACAAATGGTCTGTCTTCCTTTATATAAGCAAGATTTCCGTTGTGGTCTGTCCCCATTTTATATGTACGTGATAGCAGTTGTGGCCCCATTTATGATTACAGTTGTGGTCTATCCCTACTTGGCACTACATGTGTTTGGTAATCAGGTAGTCCAAATGCATTTATGCTACAAAACCATGAGTGTTTTATTTTTGATATACACATGCACGCATACATCTTACATGCGTGTACATATTTGTTTACAAAAATAGTGTTATGAAATGGCTAAAGCGGCCATGTTTTAATAGTCTTAATGCCCTCTATTTGGTGTGGTGTGCAAGACAGTTTAGAATGATTTATCAACGCTAAGCTGGCTTGTTGTGAAGTCGTTGTGTATTACTAACTTGCATGTAGTTTGTTGAATGGTTCCTTGAATTAAGAGGACGTTACATTCATCTTAGGGTGAGCTACTGAAAGCATCCTTATTCCTAACCAAATTTGTTAATGCTAGTGGTAACACTTTTTGCAGTTGTCCAATAAGCAAGTTACCCGACATAGGTGCAGAGATGATGTCAGTTTAGAGATGGGATATTACTATACTGAAGTAAAATAGTTGAATTACATATGCTAATTTTTGAGCATTGAAAGAGTATTTGTGATGGCACCAAAGTCCACTTGCCTCTTGCAATTTTCTTCCTTTCCTTCCAGTTGGGCCATTTCTTTCTCATCGACCATTGGCGGTGTATTTAAAAGAAACATAACAATAGTTATTTAGGGCTATTTACTTACGTGTTTATTATACATGCTATGCGATTAATCAGAACAACACTTGTTCAAACATTCTTCAGAAGAGTTCATTTCTGCTGAATATATTTCTTTGTATGTCCATAGATTATAATTACCTGTCGCACATACTTTCGCCTCTCATCAAGAAGGCTTTGTCTGATAGGTGTTTCGTTTATTGTATAATCCATACTTCCTTTTTGACTTCTCATCCATCTGGGACGAAATACATGCATTCTCTAGCCAAAACTGTGACTTTATTTCTCTGATGTTTCTGCCGATCGTAGTCGTAGTACAAGAGAGTTTCTGTACACCTAATCACTTCCTCTACCATGGTGTGTTTTGCAGATTTCCGAAGATGCCATCAACAAGAATGGTGTCTATGAAGAAGACACCTTTGACATTGATATGAACAAAGAAAATATGAACGTGGTAGTTGTTTCAGTACTGTTTCAGCATGGTAGATAACCTGGAATGGTTCGATGCATGATGCAGGCTTAACAGGAGAAGCATGGTGTATGATTGACAGGCGTCTGACATCATGACCACATGAATGTTGATGTCACTTAGGTGGTTGAACATAGTCATTACTGTTATATTTAATATTAATCATAATTAGGCCAAAGTACACATACCCAAAAACTAAGAACGTTACTGGCAGGGTTGGGTCCAATTACACAAAATCAAATCAATTATAATTACTTTTCATTTGTCATTACAATTACACTTAGAACTACGATTTTCAGATTAATTACCATTACACCACTATGTTTTCAGTTACAATTACAGATGCATTAATGGACCTACCAAAAAGATTATAAACAAAATTTCATGCACAGGTATGTAGAGTATGTGGCTAATCCACCATCTGAGCAAATTGGACACTGCCAGCTACATGGCTGCTTCAGTAATCACTGTCAGGTGAATGACACATTGGGATCACAACTTAGGCATTGGGTATTTTGTGTGGATTATTATTTTATAGATTGAAAACAATCTGTGAGACAGTTGTTTCGTAATAGTTTTTTTTAGGTAAAGCTTGTGATGTCAGAGAACTGTAATTTATGTAATTGTTTCAATTAAAAAAAGTCATAATTAATTTATAACTACCAGGATACAAACAGAAGATACTTTAATGAAGTGTCGTTTATATTACCTTTGAACGCAACATTCGTGGCACAACATTTATAAGTTTGTGGAGAGTGATCGATCTTTGTGTTTTTTGTTTGCACGTCCAAACTGACACTAAAATTTTCTGCATGTAAATTTGGTAAATTAAACAAAACATTTTTAGGATTAACCAAGTCCCGTCATGACTTCGATATTACCTTAATTGACAGACTATCTAATTACAACAAATTACAATGTATGTCATTTTTAAAACTTAGTTTCATTTCAGCAACTTACCATAGAGGTTGTAATATATAGCATTTGACTTACAAATTAACAAGTTTCTCAACAGGACAGTGCATGCATGACAGGTTGCCGCTTGCATGAGACCTTGATGTAATGAATGGCTTGTACCATTAACCCCACAGAAGTAAGACGTGGTGTGTGCAGTCTAGGTGATTGTGTCATTTCTTGTGCTTGCCATTTCTTTTGAAAGCAGTCGACGGAGAATAAGGAAGATCCACTGGTTGATATCATTGAAGCCGCTGCAGTCGAGTCAGACGAGAAACATGATGTGAAAAAAGACGATGATGACGCACCATCTCAGTCGGAACAGGACTCTAGCGTCAAAGACAGTAATGCCACGGGCGATAATAAGATTGTTCACACGAGCGACTCGCTGGAGAGAGCGAGCGAATGTGAAGACTCAACCTCACTTCACGATTATGAGAACGTCGTTCTGACACAGGACGGCGATGGAAACACAGTGGTCGATGTCAAGGTCGATGTCAAAGAAGTGGTTGATGTAAAAGAGGAGACCGATTCCGGGTCACTACATGACTATGAAAATGTTGTGTTAACGCGGGATGGTGAGGGAAACACTGTCGTTCAGTTGAGGCAAGATGGCCAGACAGAGGATGAGGGGAAGGAAAAGAAGCCTGCGTCGGGGGAGGTGGGTGTAGGAAGACATTGTGTCACTTTCTCCGTGCTGCTTTAGTCACCCGCAATGTTGCTGCTTATGACAAGCTCCATTGCCATGTAGTGTATAAGAGCTGCTCTGTTGTCTCGCTTCCCCTAGAGCTGACGGTCTAACTGCTACACTAGGGCAGATGTTGTGGCGTGAGTGCTGCCATCTAGAGAGCAGGGATGCTTTAAAGGTATAGTGTCACACAGTCATGTTGTGTAAATATATCCATTATAACAAGCAAAAATGCGTTTAATGAGTCAGGCTTGGTGTTTTTATTTTACTGTTATCTGTACATTTATGAACAACTGTCAGCAATTGTCAATAACTGTCCACGGAAAACATTAATTGGTGTAAGGTATTCACAGGATTAAATGATGGGCATATCATTCAAAAATCATGTGCCTTCATTCAAAGTAAACAAGATATTAAAACCAAATTATTCAAATTAAACATAAACTGATCAGTCTTTTAAATGTTTTTTATTTGAGCAAGTCGGATGTTTATTATATTACTTTTATGATAAATATAATTCCAGATTGTGTCCTTTGCTAGTCAGAAATCGTCAGTTTTGTTTGCCTGTGTTATCCCCTGATTGTTATCCAAGAAGTTGTAGCTCTACGACATTGAGCCGTCAGATCTGGGGAAAGAAGGCATCAGTAATGCACTAGTTGATAAGTTGCACCAACTTCTACTAGCCAAGGCTGCTTACTTAGATCCCAAAGACACACTTTCTCTGCTGTATTACTGCACATTTGCCACATCATATCAGCATCTTGCCTTAACTACATTGTGCACAGTGTAGCAGTGGTGATGATTTTTTAATATGAATAATGTTTGAATATTTATGATATCGCATTGATAATGATGTTAGAATATTTATTATTTTAGAATGTTTATGATATTGATTTTAGGATGTGCATTAGTTTTGAACTGTTATAATGAAAATGTTGGGGTATGTTTTAATAATGACTACAATATTTAATGATTTTGGACAATAGAAGATTTTTTGAGTATATGGTAATAATTTTAGAAAATGTATTATTTATAATAATAATTTTAGATTGTTTTACAGTACTGATTTTATTAGAATGTCTTTAGTTTTAGAATATCAGTGGTAATAGTTTTGTGATATATTTCGAATTATGATTGTAGACTATTTCATGATATTTAATCAAACACTTCTGATATATGTACCCAACATGATTTTTATAATCACACATTGTTTCTACATGTACTCAGCCGATTCTGTGGTCAAATCTAGACTGTGCCACAAGTAGCAATATACAAGACGTCATCATTATTAATAGTTTGATGCTGTTATTTTTTGTTAGTGTTTGTACATTGTATGCATTGTTCGCATGCTTCGTTCCAATCGTACTTCTGCATTACACTGTGGGACATTTTGGCGGTTTATTCATAACGAGTTTCTGTGCGAAATATTTTAATGTTTGCTTTTTATGAAGATAACATTATTATTATATGTTTGTGTTTAAATTAAGTTTGCGGTTAGGTGGTTGTAGTTTTGTTTTGAGTACTTTCTGTTTTGGTTTACCACCGAGACACGCAGCACGTGGCTATCACATTGCTAGGTGCTTCTTTGCTGCTTCTAGTGATGCACTCCATGTAATAACCCGATCTCTTGCAGCGGACGTCCATTTTTTTTCAGCCATTCACAGTCGATTGCTCTGAACGAACATGTATAAGACATGAGTGGAGTATTTTTTGCTGTGTGCTCGTAGCCTTGTAGCATGAATGCATTGCATCAGTATGCATGCTAGGCCACTTAATTCAACAATATTTGTTGTATTTGAATAAAGATTCACATTTTTGTCACACAACATTCTGAAAGATATAATGTTACGGTGGACTCCGTTTACAGAATCGCGGGTACCAGAGGCAACTATTCAGTAGATTCAAATACATTGGCTGGGACAGAATAAGTCCCAATTCCTGCTGTATGAAGACTTGCACCTTAACTGGGTCAACTACTTACAATCAAGGTGTTGTTCCCTGAAATGAATCCATTGTATTGGTTTGTATTTTGTATAGAATGTAATCGCCCTACTTAGAATGGTTTACACCACTATTCCTTCAGGTTTTGTCACATTCTGTCAGCAATAAACATTAACCAGCATCCGTACTCTCACCTGGGCAGGTTTGTCATTGGATAATTATAATCTTGATTTCGAAAACGTTTATTTCCCTGCTATGTGTAGGTAATCAGTGAAAGATAATGCTTTGGTCCATCTACTTGGAGTTAATGATGTCAACAGGGTGTTTAGGTGATCCTGTTGACTGATGCTAAGCATGTGTCCCTGTGTTTCAGAATGGTGCCGCTGCTGTGACAGAGGTGACATCTGGTGGCGACTAGATGCACTGAGCCGTCATTTGCCTTGTGGGAGGAGTGTGACCGGTGGCGGCAGTATCTTCAGTAGTGACAGTCGGCTGTCACTGTTTCCATTGTGTGCTTTATGTGGCCCTGTCTGCTAGCATATGGGCACAGAGAACAAATACACATGCATGCATTTGTACACTTCAAATTGACTGCAATCCATACAGTAATCATACTGTAACTAGTGTGTAGTTTCAGCGAAACGCTTAAAATCATTATTGCCGCTTGTGTAGCCATAACTTGTAGGACGTATGTGTGTGTGGTTATTAATGTGATAACGGAATGGAGGTTTCAAATGTTCTCCAGATTGACACTGTGTTATTGTACAGTGCACTTGACCTGCAGTTGAGTTCCATTGAATTCTATGTGAATGGAGATATTAGCTGATTGCGTGCACAGTCTGGTAGATGGAGAATCTTGCAATGATTGAAAATCTAGTCAAACCACATAAACGTTGTGCATGCTGGTTTTCAACAGAAATTCTATTCACTGCCGAAAATCGAGTTGCACAATTCAACCGTCCTAAGTGTTGCGAGACTCAGAGTAAAGCTGTCACCGCGACATTGCGTCAGTTGATCTGTTTTTAAAACAACTAATTATGAAAGTTTTAGATTGCTTGAATATTAAAAACTTCCATGGATAGATGTATTGTGCTCTATTGAAAACGCGAGCGCAGAGCACTTTTATTGTGTTGTACAGATGCAGGGAAACCTGTGTAAATACACCAGATCACGAATCAGCCATTCACCCATTGAGTATGTGGCCTTGAATAACAGTCATAGAACATTCCTAGTTACTGAAGTAATTCCAGTTGTTTGCAGGATAGTTTGTTGCACCCGTACATCATAGTTTCCATTCGCCACATTCCAGAGTGGAGGAGAATTAATGTGTTGGAATGCTAAGTTTGCAAGATCTTTTGTCTGGCGGAGCTGGATTGTTGGTAGAAGTTGTAATTCCTGTCACGTGTTCCTACAGTTTCCTGGCTAGCCAAATGCTGTAGAACAACAAAACAGGTAGAGGGTGTGGGGCAAAGCGCACCAAAATAAAATACATAAATATAATAATTGTGTACCATATAATATACAATATTGGGGCAAAATACACCAGTGTACACTTTGTCCTATGTAACAAAATGCCTTAAATGTGTGGGATTGTCACTGAAATCTATTGTTTTGTTGCATTGTTACTATGATGCTGTAATCCACTACTAGTTAGATAATGTCAGTGTATTAACCATTTTCACCTAATATAGTGTTTGCTGCTAAAGGGGTGCACTCTGCCCCACACTACTCAGACATGTCTGCAAGTATTTGCGTGTGTATAACTGTTATAAATAAATATGTTATGTTTATGCTGATAGGTAGACATTAATGACTGCTAGTATAAATACTCACAAATTTATCTGCATCGCTGTGAGAATTGTTTTAGCTGTCCTGCATCTTGTAATAGTGATGATTCTATTTCTGCAAGTTAGGAAACATCTGGTTAGTTTCCTGCCCAACAGAGAGGCAGGCAAAAGTGCAACCATGGTAACAAACCATTGCTGGCCTGTTATTATTATGTACATCATAAAACAAAGTATAAGTTGTATCTAGTAGTGAGGATAAGGTTTTCGCTCATAACATTTATTTTTATTAGCCCCTTATATAAGCCTGTTGCCACAAAAGATCTAGCAAGCTGTTGTCGCTTAATATATACGAGTTATGCGGCACATAAGACCTTACTCAGGAAGAACGCTTCTGGTAGTTGTGTCAGTTATGTCAACATTGAGTTTTGAGTCTTTCCTGCATAACTCGGTGAATCTGGCTGTTAATTTGTGTCACATGGTTTAGCCATGTGATGTGATGTAGTTTGCTTTGTTATATAATATCTATTGCATCAGAACTATATACTTTGTTCCCAACATGCCCATTGATAAATGAAACCGCAGGTGGATTTCATGCAGCAATAAAAGATATCCCAACATACTTTGCTCTGACCATTATTCACCTTGCCCTCTAATTAAATCAATCTTGCACATCGTGCTGTGTACAACAACCATCATACTGGGAGAGTCTAGACAGTTCAGGTCATCAGTCTCACAACTTGTTCCTAAGACTTAGACAACCTATAAGTCTGACCCAATAAGTCTGGGAATCGTCTCACTAAGATGACAAGCTTGTAAGAAAAAGTTGCAAAATCTGAGCTTTTTCAAAATCCAACTATTTCTGTGACACTGGCGGAAGTGTCCCAGTGTTGACAATTTTCAGTACGCAATCACTGTTAAAGAAATCATTTTTATAAAGTAAAATTGGGCTTATGAGCTGATAAGATTGTTAGTGAAGCGATGTCCTGGTATCTAGGCTGGGGTACAGATCCCACACATAGAACTCTTGTTGACTTGTAGAGTCAATAGTCTTCATCTACAGAAATTTACGAGAATCGGTCAGCACACTGTCAGTTTTCCCATTGGCGACCATGTTAATGTTTTGTGTGATTATAAGAAAACGTGACCTATAAAGTTTCTTAAACTTCTCACCTGCTGTTATTATCATCTCATTGACATGCTGGTCGAGTTTAGTCAAAATCTAATATCTCTAGCTCTTGCAAAATGCCTGTATGTATGACACCCATCAATATTTACAAATGGATGCAGGCAGTAATCCAGCTACAGTGTCAACTAGCCAAATTGCTGCCAGATACCCTTCCGCTTAGTAAAATCAGCTAAAAAGACGCCATTTTACTGTCAACAGCTTCAACAATCACATCTAGAAATCTGACTACTCAAGTGCACTTACTTCAGAGCAAGTGAATATTATAAAAAGTCATTTCTCAAAAAATATACTGCACTTTTTTCGTCTGTAATCAAGCAGGAAGTCCAACAGTGTGCTGACCCCAACTGCATTAGCCGCTGTACCGGTCTGGAAGGAGGTTTCGGTCTGAGAGTAAGTTCCGGTTCCGTTTTGGGTATTGCGCAAGCGCAGTACATCAAATGCGACCCGCAGTGAGCAACGTGACCTCATCTGACCGATCAACTTTGACCCCGTGCCAGAAGTAAGTGTTGACCGAGTTACATCACGGTGAGCAATACGACCTCAGGTGACCGATCACCTTTGACACTCACGGCGACCGAGTTACATAATTAATAATTTTTCGCTTGCTGTAGCGACCATTACTCCACTGACCTATTTTCCCCTCCCTACAGTGCTTCATACATGCCAAATTGACAAGAGATATGTGTCATTTATAAATCGTTACCCCCAGGATCCCCACCCCGACGAATTTAAAAAAATATAAATCTACGAACCACCCCAAATGGGCCTGCTAGATTACACACACAATTTCAGCTTCATACATGCCAAACTGACAGAGATTTGTGTTTACCACAAAACCTACTGTGCCTATAAACAGCGCTGAAAACTGCAGCTCTGTGTGACGAAGTCGTAAGATACACAACGCTCTGAGACAATGACATCAAAATAAAACAATTTTTTTTGCAAATAATTACAAGTTATGTTAATTATGAGGGTTTGTTATGTATACTAACAATTACAAAAGTAACCGTATCATTAACGTAAACTATAATATCATTGGGTCACGCATAGTTTCGGCAAACACCGTGTTTAAGCTGGCCAAAATAGGCGCTAACCTTTGACATGTACGCAAAATGGAACCGGAACTTACTCTTAGACCGGAACCTCCTTCCAGACTGTACAGCTGCGGGCCGAAAGTAGGCGCTAACTTTTGACATGTACAATCGCATGTGCAAAACGGAACCGGAACTTACTCTCAGACCGGAACCTCCTTCCAGACCGGTACACCGCCACCGAAACACTTGTTTTGATAGTGTAATAAGTGCCATGCCTTGTCAAGAAGGATACCGGTGCTCTAAGAACATGTCATTAATTTTCAGAAACAGTGGCATTGATGACAAATAATTATGACTACAGACAATTATTACTCGTACATTTATTCCATATGAGACATTTCGCGGTCTGCGAAATCTTTATGAAGCTGTTAGGTATGATTTCTTAGTGTTTAGATTTCACCACTGAAACGATTTCCGTGCATACGTCTCACTGAATGACAAGATTTCTCAGCGTATAGATCTGTTCGCTGTCTGTGCCACACAGTAAAGTGTTGTTGACAATGTCTATAGAGTTGACAGGCATCATGTTGCCCGCGAGCAGGTCAGTCGTCTCTACTCGGTGCTTCATCGCTTCACTCGCCAGCCATACGCTTGTGTCCTCCACCGTGCTCGCGTTGTTTCGTCTTGATGTGTCTCCTAGTCGCGTATTGTCTCCGAGTCGTGTAGTGTCTCCAAGGCGTGCTGACATGTCTGAATAACACAGCATGCTTGGTAATGTCACACATGCCCCCGAGGCTTCGTATATTAAACATTCACCATCCAAGGCAGAGTCAGGGTCAAATATGTGTATTTGGATCAAGTAGTTATACAAATAATTTTCGAATACAAATGCACTCTTTAAATTTTCAAATCCACGTCATCAAATAGAAACAGGCTATATAATAAATTAGATTGGCAAAATCGTGCACAAAATGTTGAGTCTATACAAATTATTGCAGTAAAAGTGAAGTCGGTTAGGATTAGGTACAAAAAATTGCTTATTTGACCCTATGCAAAAGGAATTCAAAAATGCAAAAAATCAGCCGGTCCAAATACATATTTGACCCCAATCCTGATCAGGTTCAATACAGTTGAATATGATGTTTTGTGATAGTTTCAATGGGCCACACTATGCAACAGTTTAACACCGAGTGGCTCTATTTGACAGGAAAACAACTTGGAGTTGCTAGCAAAGTCATCAGCAGAGTTGATGGTGGAGTCAGAGACACACCTTTGTTGCTTGCTGACCGAGTTATCAGCAGAGGTGATGGTGGAACCAGTAACTCACTTTTATTGCCTGCTGAAAGAGTCGACAGTGGGGTGGAGTTGATGCTGGAGCTGTCCCAGTGCCAGACGGAGCCGTCCTCGGAGCAGGTGAAGAGACTATTGGGGTGACTGGGGTGGAACCTCACTTCCCACACTGAAACACATCCCACCAGTCAGTGCTGACTGTGGCTGACCAGTGCTGACTCACTGACCAATGCTGACTCACTGACCAGTGCTGACTTATATTGACCAGACATGACAGCTAGACAAAAAGTGACGTAATGGAAAAGTAAATAAAAATACTAATAATTCCTTTGCTGCACGACATCTCACTTTGGAATATAATCAATGAGCTCACAAATAAAAAGTTAATTAAAAAATCAATATATTTATCAAAAGGAGACTGATTGTCGTCACTGTAGGCACTAAAAAGGGAGAGAAAGGGAGACCTACTCTCAGCAATGTGGGCACTGAGGGAGGGAGAGAAAAGGAGACCTACTGTCGGCAGTGTGGGCACTAAGGAGTGAGACAGGGAAGCGGTCTTGTCTCATGTCCCAGATACACAGCGCTCCGTCCTGCCCCCCGGTCGCCACAATATGCTGCTGGGTCGGGTGTTTGTCCACGCAGTGCAACGACACACGCTCCCCGCTCCTGGGCAACAAACAAACTCATGTTGATATGAGCAAAAACAGTTGCTCCAGAACTGGCGTATATGTATTGACAAGACAAAAACATATCAGTTAACAAAACAACAAGAGAAACTTTAGAATGTTTCTACCGTACTGCACAGTTTTCGTAAGTATAAAGGAACCTAATCTGTTGGTCTACCCAGAATCAGCAGGCGCAGTAACTTATAAAAGGAAGTCTGTTTTGAAACATGTTACCTTCAAATTGTAACTGTCAATTTGGTGGGCAGTATACCTTCAACATAGTGTAGTCTTGAGAGCATTATAAGAAATAAAAAACTAGGAAAAGACTGCCTCCATTTAATGTTGTTGCCATCAAAGAAACAAGTTTTTTGAGACAATTAAAAAAAATATTAAAATAACTCAGGAAACTGGAATGTTACATTCAAAGAAAATATACCATTTAGATTGTGATTTAGCATTACGTACTCGTCATGTTTGCAAAACAGCACGAGAATGTAAGCTGTGTCAGTGCAGCCTGATGTCAATTCATTATGTTAAACAGTGTGTGTCGTTCGCACGCATGCATGCATGTTTGTGCGTGCATGCACATCCATGTGAGGGAGATTGGGTATATCAGGCATGTGAGAGGAGGCAAGTCACTTACGAGGAACATTTGCGCACGGTACGGCAAACGGGAAGAAAGGGGGGTCTGGAATTAAACTCGGAATTCTTTTTAAAGACATCATTATTTATGATGCAATCTGGTGAACTTTCACGCTGTTTTTGTCTAATCCTGTAACTTCCATTTTATATAAAATCACAAACACAGTGCATAGAAACACTACATTTGTGATTGTATTAATCAAAAGTGTAAGCACACAGCTCCCTGCACATAACTGTAAAAGCACATCATTTTCATCACACAAAAAACCAGAAGCAGTGTATACTACATTGTCAAAACTACAACATTACACAAGTGGTCAATGTGAAAAATCCACAAAAATGCTTTAAATAAACAATGTTTATTAAAATGATAATTCTAATGTACAGTACACTAAAATTCACACACAAATGTCCACATCTACTAGTGTTCAGTGAAACCATAAACTTGTAAACTTTACAAGTGTTCATTGTGGACATGTGACTTCACTTCTTTTCTTGCCTGTGCTTGATCCTGGCACTCACAGCTTTCTTTCTCTTCTCTGCCTGAGCAAGGACTGGGGAGTGGAGATGGACAGATTTCAGTCTTTTTGGCACTTTAGTCTTTGCCTCTTGAAGTCTTGGGAAACGTGTTCAGCTGCTTTTCTCTTGCTTCTTCAAATTCAACTCGTCCCCTCTCTGTACAACATCCTTCTTGGTGCACGCCATATCCCCTAAAAGTGTTCATATTAACAAAGTCAGGTCAATTTAATTCAAATTGTTATTTAATTAATAATAACCTAAACCATACGTTAAAGTGAACAGGCGTACTTCATGTTGACATATTATTGCCCATCCAAGAAAACTTACTAAGTTTTGGCATATACTTATATTTATCCAAAATAATCTATAAACCCAACTAGGATACCTTAAACTTATCGCCAAAACTTTACTCCGCTTACTATTCGCGCCGTAATGTAAGTCCCATAGAGGCATAGTTACAACGCCTCGCGTGGCAGGCTAAACGATATAATATTTATTGAAATTACGATCTTAAAACCACTCAACTGCTACGTTAACTCCGATAATTCAGTAATTGACTCGTACAAGAATGTTTGAAATAAGAGCAGACAACTTACTGTAGACTGTAGCTCATGCTTCGTTCGACTGAACCATCCTCGCGCACCAGGGGTTGTTGCTGCTGATTACGTCAGTGCCAGCCAGCAGTATCTGGCTGAATTTAAGCTCGGCCTATGAAATCGCTCACTAGATCAGTGGATCTTGGCTGGTCAGGTGGTCATAATAAAGCTAATTTTAACCAACCGTGGCTTGTGTTACATGCAATGTTTAGGAAGTAGAAGCTATTATTTGAATACACAATACCACCCAGCTGCTCGTGCTAATGGGCGAACGGGCCATTATATATTGGGATTCAGTTAACTTCCGCACTTCGCGCAGGGGATCAACCAGGGCTAGTTTTGCATGGCAAACAGTCCTGGCTTGCGAGGATGGACTGAACACGACTGTGAACTTCAAAAACACACACCCGCAAGGCCGCAACTGATTTGCCGCAATTACCGCCAAAACTCATGCACGGATTGTTAGCTGCGCCGTGATTCACAGTTTCTGGCCATTCAGAATGCAGCTTGCTTTTGAAAAAGGACGACGTTCACGAAATGTATAATTTTTATTGTCGATGTTTGCCAAGTCACGACCCCCCTATATAAAAAAAAAAATTGGGATTTGGACGAATCACAGAAACGGCCAAATCTCATGCCTGTATATGCAGTGTTTCTCTGTAAATAATGACATTGTGATTACACATATTGATACTGACAAAACCAGCAGCTACTTATAGACAGTATATGACATTTGTTGTCCCACAAAACAAATGCCAAACTTACGGTTGGAATACTTTTGCTGGTTCGTCTCCTTGTTCTCTCAAATCCCAAACCTTGAGCTGCCCTGTTGTATTTATGGTGGCAACCTCTGACTGTTTGAGAAAGCATGCTGAATTCAGTGTACAACTGTCGGCATTATCTGTAAAACACATAATTCAGTGCGAGTGTGAGACAGAAAGAAACAGGACAATATCAAACAGTAACCATAATGATGTCTTTAGAGCCTACTAAATTGTGAAACAGGAAGATACATAATTTACTTGCAACCATGTATAAACCCAAACACAAGGAAAAACATAAATCTTTGCTGTCTGACTCAAATACCAGAAATCTTTTTCTCATATCAGTCGAAAGAAATTGTGGGTGAAATCTTTGCAAAAACAGGAAATAACCAAGAAAATATTAAAATGCCCATTTACCGTAAAATATCCCCAAGAACACAACGGAAGAATGAACATCTGTCTTACCAGCCACAGAAGTTGAGCGTGCAACCAGAACGACAAACATCATTCTGAAAAGAGCTTTTTGTAGAATTTGACGATAACGTACTTATCTCTCTAACCGGCTCGCGATGCTCAATGCACAGGACGTTCATGCGACCGTCCTCGCCAACTGTCACAAACGTGTCGTCCATCTTTGTTGCCAGCCCTGTACACGCACTTGCACTGCTCATGTGGTGGTGCAACCCTTGCCAAGTCCAGCTCGTGACCAAACGCTGCAAAAAAGCTATGTTCTTAGAAAAAAGCGGTAGGCGTTTAGCATTGGGTCAAACATCCAGAAACCAATATATAAGGTGGCCCACCTAACTAGGGGGCACCACTGTTGCAATTTATTTCTCACACAATACGTGATGACAACCAGACTACATTGCATGAAGACAATAATTATAGGCAAGAAAGCCAGGTTATGTAACACTGAATTATAATATATCATGTTTTTGACACCGTTACATGTTTAAATCTAGTTCATAATTTACTGGGGGTGAGGTGATGGAATCACAGGTGGGTTGAGTTTCAGGGTTAGAAATATGGGGATGGGGCCGATGGGCCAAATTCCAGTTATTATAATTATGCCAACACTTTGCTCCTAAAGACCGAATCTGTAGATCCATAGCCATAGATACGATTTTATCTAAAAAGGTTTTTCGTTTCCCCTGGGCAAAGCCGGGTTACCCAACTGGTTAAACATAATTTCACAGGCAAAATACTTTCAGCATATACACAGCATATATATTGTACATTCTAGTTTTTTTTAATGTACTAGTTAGTTAGTTTAGCAAATGAACATTTTATCATTGCCGAGATTGGTAATTGAGCTGGACATACCTGTGTGTTGCTCTGGTATCGACACACCTGCACTGTTCCTGTAGACGAGGCAACCAGCAGTAATTCTGTTGTGAGGAACTGTGAACAGATGAGACACGCTCAATATTAAACAATATTTTACTGCAAGTTACTGCTGTCGATGTAATAGCTGGTGTTGTTCCAAACTTCTGATTAATAAATCTGATGGCTGGTTGTTTCATGCTTCCAATCAATTAATTAATTACAACCTTGTGACTGATGATCATTTTTTACTATAAAAATTTGTTTTGGTGGAGTACTGTTTTCAAATGATAAAAAGTAATGTTTCATGAAAAGAAGCCAGTTCAGAAGCCTCATTGTACAGGAGTCACAAATTAAAAATGTATTTATGTAAACGGATCCTTCCAATAATTGTTCATTGTTCATTATCATGAATAAGTGCACATATTTTTGTCTGGTTAAACAAAATATGTTATATCACGTATATGCCAACCGCTGTTAATGTGTCGCAATAATACCTAATATTCAAACTTTTGCCTCAAAGGTTTTGCCAAATCAATGACTGCTTATAACAAATAAAACCGATTTCCAACACTAGTAACGGCAAAGACACAATGACTCACCACCAAGTCAGTGACATCGCCGACATGGTCCAGTTCACAGAGTAAGGCAGGCTCCCAATCTGGAATAAAGCCCAAGTCCCTGTCCCCGACCGCTGAGCCATCTGGCAGAGTTGACTGCTCCAATTGCCACACACTCAGGTAATTCTTCTGCAGGTCAGGGAGATGTGCAAGGTAAACAAGGTAAAAAAGCACACCCCAAAAGTTAACCATGTTACACTGTCTGCCGTAAGCTATGGGCTTGAAAACCCACATATTATGTATGACTTTAAAAGTTATCAACATTTTAAAGTACTGTACTGAGTCAGGTGAAGGTGGGGTACCGGTAGTTGTGTAAAATTTGGGCCCACCTCAATTTTGTCATTTAACCATATTTTTGCCTAAATTTTATACCTCACTATATATTAAAGGGAATAAAAAGATCTATTGCTTTAATTCATATTGCATTACACCATCCTTTATATTTCCATTTCCACCAAGACAATAATTTTACCAGAATTCAATAAATAATATTTCCACAATTTACACTATGCAACTGGTCTTCTTCCAATATGCATATTTTTGGCGTGTTTTTTGATATGCCTACATGTGACGTCAGAGGCGGAAATGTCGCGCAACATGCCAGTACTTTCAATACATTCACTGCATGTCTACAACGATAGATGTTGGGTCGAAGCAAACGTCAGGATGAGTTACTGTGTGGCATTCTAATGGAATATTTATAAACACTAGCAGGGTTACATTTTAAGGTAAGTCTGGTAACCCAGGCGGATTACCAACATATAGAATTCAGTAATCCATATAGAAATCTGGTAATCCATCAAATTCATGTAAAATGAAAAAAATACATGTGCCCAGTCTGTTTTGATTATACCCGTGTGCCCAAACTGGTTTAAGTTAAATATTGCGATGTCTTGGCCCGCGATATTTCGAAAATCAACCCCTATTTTCCAACATATAGCGGTAATCTTAAGAAAAAAAATTTCGATTGTGACCCAGGAAAACTAATCTACATTGTAAACATACACACACATGAAAATGTTGTATCCAACTGCAGAAAGTAACGTTATATGATATCATAACATTTTATGAAGGAAAATCTGTACAGTTTAGCATAACCCTGAATACGGTATGACTAAAAGGCACACGACCAAAATGTATGTAGTGTTGGTAACCAGGCGGGCTGTTGGTGGCACGTAGGATGTATGTGTGTGCAGCTCGCAAAATTTCAGATATGTTCTTCACAATGGGGTAACGAAATTCGCAACTTTTATCATCGCTTGTGGTAAATCGCCGGTTCCATTCGCCAGGTGGCACTACTGTGCCAAGACTAAATACTTGTCTGGAAGATCGGATAAGATGCCTAAATTGTGTAACTCATGGGTGAAATACAATGTTTAACAATGCACACACAAACTATATATAATTATATATATATATACCATCAACGGCCAAACTATCTTCCAACATATAATTATATTACATGGTCGTGCGCTTTTTAATCAACGAAACCCCCTGAATCCGGGTAACCATTTCCCCGTCAATCCCGTGTTCCCGACTCCGAGTGGTTAAGTTTGTTGGCTCACCGCATCCTGTTTTACTACCGACACGAGTTCCAGGATTCTACACAAGTGCCGAGGGGTAGGGTTTGATACTTGATGAGTTCTGTCAATTGTGATCGACCTCTAACTGACTAAGTAGTTAAATTATGCAAGACTAAATCCCCCAAACCGCGGTGTGGAATTGAGCGATAAATGGGTGTTTTGCACACAAAAATATCTTGCCAAAATAAAACTCACGTCATTATCCCAACTACCCGTTGCAAATATGCTAGATTGCAAGATAACATGTTTTGGTGTAGGTTGCCATCTAATTTTACTAATTTTCTGAGACACAAATTTTGCTACACAAGTTGTTTCTTCCGCCATTTCGAATCGCGCGCTAGTACATCCGGGTTACAAGAGCAAAGAACACGCACTCTTCTTATTATGTTTTCCATTGACAGAAACCGCAGAGTTTTTGTCAGACCGGCCATCTTTAACATCTTGTTCCCTGTTGGTGTATGGTTCTCGGAGTAGCCGTTGCATACCTTGGTGGTGGAATTCATAAGTATGTCAGAAGAAAACATATTGTTGTTAATTACAAAGATTTCCTTTGCTTATAATTTGCGTTCAAAGCATGGAACATAATGTTACTCAGAAGTCGTTTACAATGCACTCACGGGATGTTTACGCATGATCAAGAGCACAAGTTCAGCGCCATTTTGGGAAGTGTAAAACAAAACAGTTTGTTGTTGCGAACATATAACTCGGCGATAACAGCAACAGCACAGTGTAGGAAACATACCGGAGACAAATTCACAAAATCAGCATTACAAAGATTTCGACCATGACGCCAAACGTGTCTGATCATATAACGGGGCTGTGTGTTTTTGCTATGATAAACCTGACGATCCTTCTGAATCTGAACATTTCGATTTTGGAAGCGAACGTGATCGTGCTGAATGCTACTTCCTGGCAGATTGATAAAATTGACGACGCTCCTGCTAGGTTTGGTCCTCGACCCAGTCAACCATTGCATGGAAATCTGGCGTTTGCTGACCCTGTTCATGCATGCGCGCCCATACGTAACGTATCGTCTCTGCCTCTGGCTCTGCCGTGGATAGTTCTAATTAAGCGTGATCAGTGCGAGTTTGACGTGAAGGTAATGAACGCGCAGAATGCAGGCTACTCTGCTGCCATCATTCACAACGTCGAATCTGACGATCTCATTCCAATGGGATCTGGTTCGGCGCTTCACGACAGGATACACATTCCTTCAGTGATGATTAGAAAGACAGACGGTGATTACATGTGGAACTTGAAGTTGAAACTCAACTACACTGTGTTGGTTGATTGGCCACCGACATTCAATACCAGCATCCTGCTGCCTTTTGCCATCGTGATGGGCATATGCTTCCTCTTGATGGTACTGCTGCTGGTTGCAAAATGGATCCAGGGCTATAGGCGCGAGCGGCGTTCTCGTCTGCCCACGAAACACCTAAAGAAGCTACCAATCAAGAAATTCAAGAAGGGAGATCAATACGACGTGTGTGCAATCTGTCTGGACGAGTATGAGGATGGAGAGAAGATCCGTGTACTCCCGTGTGCCCACGCCTACCACATCAAGTGCATCGACCACTGGCTGACAAAGAGAAAGCGCACGTGTCCCATCTGTAAGCGCAAGCTGTTTCCCGGCGACCACGACACCGACTCAGACAGCGATACCGAGTCTGAGAGCGATAACGAGGCTACAAATGAAGTGACGCCACTGTTGACTGCACAGAATGCCAACCGCAATCCGCACCGGGGCTACGGCGAGACTAGTCATCGTTTGGGTGGAGCTGCTATGGATGATGTGTCCGATTCGTCATCTGTCGCTAGGGTGTCGGACGATGACAGTTTGGCGGCTCCATCCACCAGCGTTGATGTTCATGGTTCGAGTAGTTGCAGTGGCAATACTTGTATTCGTGTGAACAAAGACAGCAGTAGCTATGACAGCGATAGCGATCACATGCTTGGGGCTGTTGGAAATGAGCAGAATCCGTCCATCCAAATTGTGGACAATCACTACGAGGTGGTGACTGCTCCGTTTCCCGCTGACGATACTGTAAATGCACCAAAGTCGGCAGCGACGGGAAGTAAAGGCCTTTGGGGTTTGAGGAAGAATCGTGACAACCAAGACAATAATACTGAAGAAGTGTGAGTCGTCTGCGGTCATTACCATTAAAATCTCACTGACAATGGCCAGCAACTCTAAGGCATTGTTCTCGAGGTTAGAAAGTACTGATCAAGTCACACATTCATTAAACATGCTCGGATGTCCAGAGGTGTTGTATGTGTAGTGTGTGCAGTTCTTTTGGTACAGATTGCATTCTATTTGTGTTTGAATGGCTCAGTATTATTTTCCAGGAACTATTCTGTAATGCAGAATTGTTACCTCCAAACAAACTACAAGCACCTGTGTAGTCCACATGACTTGGTGCCAATTTTCATGTCTTTGGGACAAAATTTTGAACATAATTTTTATTATCCAGTTAAGGTAAAGGTAATGAGATTATGTTTGCCTCAAAGGATATCATATCCATTAATCTGATTAGTTCACGTGTTACCATTTGGGATTTTAAAGGCTCAACTTTGCCACTTGTTAGTTTTGGCATGGTTTAACAGAGTGGCATGTGTCCCTCTAATATTGTAGCGTATGTAGCCATGTATGGTAATATGTGTGTATATAGTATTGTACATAACTATCAGGATACAACAGGTTCTATTTTTGTGATAACTAAAATGCATTGTAGATGTTGTTGTGTTTTGAAGTGCTTTCAAATTTAACAACTGAATTTTGTTAACTGACAGATTTCCAAAACATAGCTATGAGCAGTATATTGTATGTGCATTCATTTGTAGAAGTATTTGACACTGTGCACAGTGCTGGAGTCAAAGTGCTTGAATACAAAATTCTACAGAGTGCAAAACATTGAAAATTACTCTGAACTGTACTTTGCTTTTGTAACAAGTAATTCTTAAAAAATTAATATGCAAGTACCAATGAGCACTTTGGCCCTATCACTGACTAACTGTTTGTTTTCATGTTTATATACATTTGTGCCTTATACAATTTACTATCACTGTATCTTGATTCAGTGGGACTTGTTTATTATCTAAACAGTAGATATTATGACAGGTCAACTTATCTATTCTACCCAGCATATTGGATGTAAGGTCGTTGTTTTGCAATATTGTTAGCCCTTTTTTAACAAAGTTACAGTGTATATGTATACCGCTTGACTGCTGCATATATGGGTAAATGGCAATGGGGAACACTTGTTTTCAATACATTATTAAATTAATAATTCCCAGTTAGACGGAAGGAACATACTTGTTTGTTTATAACCAGACTAGCAATGCAATGCTTGCGTCACTGTTTACATGGTCGTACAGTGTATAGTTGTTTTCTATAGAAATAGGGTATTGTAGAAAAAAAATACATTGTACAAACTTTCAGCATATAGAGGTTAAACTATCAGGTTAGTAACTAATATTTGTACTGCACATTATGTGTGACCCCAAATTTATAATGTAACTTGTTGAATGTGGTATTTTTATGTATCAGTTTTTTAACTGTAGTAATGATGTTCAAGTACTATTGATTGCTAATACAATACTACATAGTTCTGTCACAACTCATACAGGGGTGGATCTAGGATTTAACCAATGGGAGGGTAGCAGCTACCCATTACCCTTTGAGTCTAAAAAACACCAAAACATGCCCCACAAACGTGCCCTGGATCCACAAATTACATCCAACTAAACCCCCATTGATATTCATTCAAACAAAATGGGGTATTATCGTTATGCGTCTCCCTAGATCCGCACCTGTAAATTGTAAGCTAACTTATATATGACGTTGACAATATATGAATAATCCACCTATATTCAACTGGTCGATATCAATATTTGTTTAGTGATTATATTATCATGTAGGGTAAACTTGAATGAACTAACTTCATGAAGACAGAGAATGTGTCGCCACTCTCAAGATGCACGTGTTTGTTAGGCAGGTTATTAATGTTTTAAACATGCTGAGAACAGTTGTTTAAATTGTTAATCAATATTGCAGAAATTACATGTGGTATGGGGAGAGCAGAATATATATCGGTGTTTATTACACTGCAAGAATTGATGTTATAAGTATGAACAACACCATGAAATGTCATATGAGCATAATATTATACTTTGTTGAGCACTTTATTAAAAAAATTGTATGTAATGACATAAACCTTGTCACAATTGTTTGAAATACATATCGATCTTTAACTTGAAATTCATTGTAACAGGAATTCTTTATAACTGCCATATCAAATAGGCCTGTTGTAGTCCTATTCAGGCTACACAATTTACCTTGATAGCTAACAAAATGTTTCGGGTTTCAACGGAAATCTTCTTTATTGCACCCATACTATTTACAGTTTTCACCACTATAAATTTGTCTGTGATTTTATACTTGTGTACTAAACATAAGAAGATATGTACATTATAAGTTTTTCCAAATTTGAAATAAATCTGTAAAAATGCCAATACTCACGATATTAGGAAATACAGTATGTATGTACAATGTGACAGGTTTGATGACATTGTAATGAACAATAAGGTTCATGGCGCGTATGTACAGCAGGAAAGAAATATTGGACTTGTGTTGTTGGCTTGTTTCTGGATCATATTGACTGTGTTTGTATAACTAATATCTACTCGGAGGTGATTGTGACTAGATGTTCTTTTGCAATGCAAGCAGTGGCATGGATGTGCTATGTGTAGGGGTTGGTATAGGGAGCTGACTTGGGACACTCGCTAAGGGGGAACCATCATTTTGCACTCCCAGATGCCTAGTTATAACCCTTCAGCCAGTCGCCTCAATTCTTTATGTTGTATAAATATCATACATTTTGTGTACTTGTGAAAAATTAATAAACAACATAACTGATAATAAATGTGTGGTTTTGCAAGAGTTTTGTAAAGGTGTCGATTGTTTTGATAGACGTAATGTGAATGTTAAAACAAGGTCTGTTCCGTTACCCCATACAGTCAAGATGGTAATTACCCCATACAGTCAATGTGGTAATTATTAGGAGGAACTTCACTGAAGCAGGTGTCTTGAATGTAGGAATGCTGCAAATGCACTGAAAAAGGGTTAAGTCTGCTATAGTTATTGCCAGTAGAGCGTGTGTATAATCAGAATATTTTGTATACAATATTAACATTATGTGGTCGGAATATTCGAATTGCAAACACTCTTGGGTTTATTAAAAGCAATTTTGGACGGCAGCATAGACCTTCAACATATTTACTCTAGTTCACTGTAGACAGAACATTATGTATATATAAAAATGCATGAGCAGCCGACCTTGCTGTAAGGGACCATCTCGTAACAAACCCGGTGTCATGCAACATCAGATTTTGCTTTCAGGTAAAACTGAATTACTTTGGCTTGTTAAATTATCCTGATAACCACTTCAGTTATAATGGTAGTTTCCACATATTTCTCCTACATGATTACATGAATTGTCATCGCATTCTAAATAGAAATCATCTAATGGCAAGGAGTTATTAAGAAGTTTTCTGCCGTTATGGCTAGATCTATTAGCGAAGTAGTTCAGCAAGCCAAAATCAATATTGATCGTGAGAGACCTTTGGATACAATGCACAATAGATGGACCAGGATGTGGTGCAGAAATGTCTGCTTTGTCGTGTGATTCTGACTTAGGTCATTGTTGTTTACGACAAAGGCTAAGCTGTATGCGTCTAGCCACACAGACACACACACTTTCAATTCATACCAAGGAGGGAGGGAGGCATAATTGTATACTTTAGGGGAGATCCTCAGAAAAAGTGACATACATAATGAATGGCGACATTATGTGCGGGTGGATTGGTTGTCACCATGTATTACAGGGGGAATAAATTGCTACAGTGATGTCACGTGGAAACAATATTAATGCATGTTACTGTGGATATCGGAATGAGACCGCGTGGCCGGTGATGTCTCGGCAACCATGTCATGTCAGAACGAGACAGTGTGGTCAGTGATGACCCGGCAACCATGTCATGTCAGAACAAGACAGCGTGGCCGGTGATGTCTCGGCAACCATGTCATGTCAGAACGAGACAGTGTGGTCAGTGATGACCCGGCAACCATGTCATGTCAGAACGAGACAGTGTGGTCGGTGATGTCTCGGCAACCATGTCATGTCAGAACGAGACAGTGTGGTCAGTGATGACCCGGCAACCATGTCATGTCAGAACGAGACAGTGTGGTCAGTGATGACCCGGCAACCATGTCATGTCAGAACGAGACAGTGTGGTCAGTGATGACCCGGCAACCATGTCATGTCAGAACGAGACAGTGTGGTCAGTGATGACCCGGCAACCATGTCATGTCAGTTGGATCCAGTCGATACTGGCCGACGTTTTGGAAACTGTTTTATATGACCCAAAAACAAAGTGCCACACCACGCATCGGTGAGGTGGCCGACACCAGTACCAAACATAATGGCTTTCAACTTCACAAACTGATAAGAACACAGCTTAAGCAATACTGAATAGCAGAGCCTACCGGTATACTTGTTTTTGTATAAATTTAGTGTCTACTCGAGGGATCTAACAGCTATAAATACAGAAATGTGCAGGGCTAAGCAAGAGGCATTCTGGGAAGGGATACAACCTGTACGCACCAACAAGTACAAAATAAAAGGATTACAAGCAAATTTTCTGTTAATAATTACCACTCTAGCTGATTCCAGATAACAGAACAAACAATGTCCATTTAATTTACCGAGTTTAAAAAAAATAATCTGGAGTTTATTTAATCAAAATACTGCAATTTAATTGCAGTATTTTGTGAATTAATTTCCAGATGTTTTTGTATCGGTACCTGTGGGAGCAGTTATGTGTACAGACAGTCTGATATATTAATAAACAGCTCAATGTATTTGATATGACGCTGTGAGAATCGAGTGTGGTTACTTTAAATGTAGGCACAGTCTAAAACTTGGCATCAGTCCTTTGTCACTGTTTCCAACTGTCACAACACGTATCTCTCTCCATTATAATTATATACATTTGATTGACAGAATTGGAGCAGTCAAGTGTCCCAGCCACATGTGAAGGGTATGTCTGGGCGACTGATCCCAGAATGATACTTAAAATACTGTCATCACACTCACAGACTCATCGTTTGTTTATAGTTTTTACTTGTAAGCAAACAAGTCTGAAGCAGTGATATCTGGCTGACTTGTTTTATGCAAAACACTCATTTGAATTCAAAGTCCACCTACTTGTTTACACAGACATGTATCACAGAATGGTACACATTTTTACATAGTAGTTTTTCCTGAATTCACTAGTATGTAGGGGTCTACATACACTGTATGAAGGGTTTCAGAGAAAAATGCAATAAACAAATATTGTGTAATATTTCTGTTGGACAAACTTTCAGAATTAAAATGTAAAAAAATCTGCAATATTAATCGCTGATTTTGAATTCTTGAGATATTCCAGTATCATTGACAAGTTTTTATTTATGCTCTGAATGCGGGACAAAAAGCGAGTTTTTGTAAAAAAAAAACGAATCCTGGATATTTTGTTGCAGTGTTTTGCCATGAAACGTCATATATATTTGTATGTATATTGTATTTTGTACAGGGGCAGGTTTAATTTGAACAAATGTTTTGTTGGGGATGTCATATCAAGTTGTAGATGACTTTGCGTAACTGATGCTCTATGATATATTACCACCTACCACAAGGGGCTGCTACAACAAAGCATTACCATCACTGTCTGAAAACAAACGACTGTCACTAGCAAGCACAAACAAAGGACTGTCACTAGCAAGCACAAACAAAGGACTGTCACTAGCAAGCACAAGCAAAGGACTGTCACTAGCAAGCACAAACAAAGGACTGTCACTAGCAAGCACAAACAAAGGACTGTCACTAGTAAGCACAAACAAAGGACTAAATATAAAACCATTAATAATTGGTCAAAGTACATTTTATTGTAGATGCCAAATTAACTGTTTACAAATGCTGCCTGGATATAAACTAGAATGACATAGAAAACTACTAAAATATCCAGCTACGCTCTGCAAGAAATTGGTGTTACAACCATCAGAAATGAGTTTTAGATACTGACAATACAACACAGCTGAGAAAACACAAGAGGTGCTGAAACTGGAAAGACACAAACAGTCTTGGCATCATCCTACATCAGCACAAGTTTATTTCCCATTCACCCAAAGTCCACAGTCTGCAACTGAGTTGTCCTTTACCACACCAAGATCATTTTGTTGCCATCAAGCATTATGACACCTCTGGTCACGATGAGTAGCCAGTCATAACTGGTTACACCTCTGGTCACGATGAGTAGCCAGTCATAACTGGTTACACCTCTGGTCACGATGAGTAGCCAGTCATAACTGGTTACACTTCTGGTCACGATGAGTAGCCAGTCATAACTGGTTACACCTCTGGTCACGATGAGTAGCCAGTCATAACTGGTTACACCTCTGGTCACGATGAGTAGCCAGTCATAACTGGTTACACCTCTGGTCACGATGAGTAGCCAGTCATAACTGGTTACACCTCTGGTCACGATGAGTAGCCAGTCATAACTGGTTACACCTCTGGTCACGATGAGTAGCCAGTCATAACTGGTTACACCTCTGGTCACGATGAGTAGCCAGTCATAACTGGTTACACCTCTGGTCACGATGAGTAGCCAGTCATAACTGGTTACACCTCTGGTCACGATGAGTAGCCAGTCATAACTGATTACACCTCTGGTCACGATGAGTAGCCAGTCATAACTGGTTACACCTCTGGTCACGATGAGTAGCCGGTCATAACTGGTTACACCTCTGGTCACGATGAGTAGCCGGTCATAACTGGTTACACCTCTGGTCACGATGAGTAGCCGGTCATAACTGGTTATGTGCAGAAAAACTTGGATTCCATATTTGCAACTGATCAAACATAATGCTATATGTTGGAGATGTCACTTTACAAATGATATGCTTCTACAGTCGTGGGTTGTCAGGATCATATATCTGGGTTGTCAGCCATAGATCCCCCCAGGATCATGTCTGTGGGGTTGTACGGTGAGCTGTCAGTCATAGATCCCCTCCAGGATCATGTCTCTGTGGGTTGTATGGTGAGCTTTCAGTCGTAGATCCCTCCAAGTTCATGTCCCTGTGGGTTGTATGGTGTGGCTGTCAGTCGAAAGTCCCCTCCAGGATCATGTCTGCGTGGGTTGTGTGGTGGGCTGTCAGTCATAGATCCCTCCAAGATCATGTCTCTGTGGTTTGTATGGTGGGCTGTCAGTCGTAGATCCCCTCCAGGATCATGTCCCGGCGCTGTTGCAGGTTTGCGTATCTCTTTTGTAGTTCCTTCTCTCGTTCCATCTGCCTGTTCACATCATCTGTGAGAGACTGAAACAAATGAACGTATGACTGAAACTGATGAATATTACTTAACCTGATGGATATATAGCTGAAACTGATGGATATGTGTAACTGAAACTGATGAAAATATAAAGAAACTGATAGATGTTTAACTGAGTCTGATGAAAATATGACTGAAACTTATGACAGTACGACTGAAACTAATGGAAATATTGGAATGGAAATTTGGCTGACACTCAGAAATAAGACTAACATTGATGACTGAAACCTATATCATGACTACTAAAATTAAACCAAACCTATCATTACCTATGCACACATATGAACATGACTGAGACTGACTGATATGGATGAATGAAATTGATGGAGGTATGACTGAGATGGATGAATGAAACTGATGGTGGTATGACTGATATGGATGAATGAAACTGATGGAGGTATGATTGATATGGATGAATGAAACTGATGGAGGTATGACTGAGATGGATGAATGAAACTGATGGAGGTATGAATGAAAGTTGGTTGTATGAGTGAAAATTGTACAGCCAAATGTCTGATTTACTTCTGCTTTTGCAAAATACCCAACACTCTCCCGACTCAGAGGCCCTAAACGTTGTAGGGTCCTTTTATACCAGACAAGGTAGTCTGTTCTCAAATTTACCTCTAATCGCTTTGGAATTGCGCCAACTTCATGTTGCCTGAGATGGTCGAAGGTCTTGTACTCGACGTACGTCTGTTCCACCTGTTCACACATGTCCTGAAGCTGTTTCACGAGGCCCTGAGCTCGCGACTGAAACATACAGATATAATTATACACTATATTGGTGAGGCCCTGAGCTCGCGACTGAAACATACAGATATAATTATACACTATATTGGTGAGGCCCTGAGCTTGTGACTGAAACATACATATATAATTATACACTGTATTGGTGAGGCCCTGAGCTTGCGACTGAAACATACAGATATAATTATACACTGTGTTGGTGAGGCCCTGAGCTCACGACTGAACATACAGATATAATTATACACTATATTGGTGAGGCCCTGAGCTCGCGACTGAAACATACAGATATAATTATACACTATATTAGTGAGGCCCTGAGCTCGCGACTGAAACATACAGATATAATTATACACTATATTGGTGAGGCCCTGAGCTCTCGACTGAAACATACAGATATAATTATACACTATATTGGTGAGGCCCTGCGCTCGCGACTGAAACATACAGATATAATTATACACTATATTGGTGAGGCCCTGCACTCAACACGGACTGGCACCAGCTTACATCACCGACCTACTCCATGTACAAAGAGCTACTCGAGTGTTGCACTCGGCTACACACAATGACTTGTACGTGCCACCATCTCGCAGCCGATACTGCAACAGAACTTTCTTGGTATCTGCTCCATGACTGTGGAATTCACTTCCAAGTGAGATGAAGACAACCTGTTTCTAATTTTATACAATTTCTTTACTTATTTATTATCATTATAACTTTCAGTTTAATAACTGATTATCTTGATATAACTTATTTTGTAATTTGTTTATAGTCATTTATTTTAACTAATTTAATATCATTATTTTTATGTAACTTATTAATATTCTGCATATATATAATTATGTATTCTAAGCACCTCTGAATCGATTTATCTAGATTTATGGCACTATATAAAATTTCTTCCTATCTTACACAAATATAATTACACACTATGGTGAATTGGTGATGAGGCCCTGGGCTCGTGTCAAAAATACACAGACACTTAATAATTACACACTATGGTGATGAGGCCCTGGGCTTGCAACAGAAACATACACAGATATAATGACATACTATATACAGGAGGCCCTGGGTGCACGACTGAAATGTTCCGAGATGTAATAATTACAAAATATGTTGACGAGGTTCTAGATTCATGGTTGAAACATACAGATACAATAATTACATGATACAGTGACGAGGCCTTCGTCTTACGACTGAAATATATAAAAATATTGTTAACACATTACATTGAAGAAATAGATCAATCACGTACAAATTCCATACAATACTGATGGAGCTCCTGATTATGTGCAGGGAAACATTTATTCCATACAATGTAAGCAAAGTCAGAGCATCTTGTATGCAACACCTGGCGAATGTCACTGACAATTTTGAATGATTTGTTACCATGGCAACGCGGAGGTATTCACCTGGTAGCCACCGAGCAGAACTTTCAACTTCTTCTCTAGTTTTGCAGCACGTTTCGCCTCCTTGGTCATGTGACTTCTGTTGTTCTGAAAGAAAAACAGAGTGGAAAAATAGGTAAGTTCTTATATAGCACAGCACTTTAGTTCCCCAAGTAACTTTTTAGCTTTTAAAAATGTTACATTCGTTACTTTTTAAAATGTATATTGCCTGAGGTTTAGGCAGCCATTTTGAATTGCTAAAGTCCCCCACCCACAGTGGGTGGTTGTTTCAACCGATACAAAACACATTATGTTTTTCTGGACTTTGCGAACATGTGACCCCACCTGAACTGATGCCACAGGCAAGGCAAAGATTCTGACATGAGGAATTAAAACTAGGACTTTGTTGAAGCACTTCGCTCTTGACTAATTTGACCTACTTCTAGTCGCTTCTCGAGTGACTCGATGCGTTCCTTCTTGGTGGCAAGGTTGGCGCGTGTGTACCGGTTCTGGGAGGGCAGATAGAGCACCTGGGCGTAACACTCCTCCCACACCTGGGTGTAGGATTCCAGGGAGAGCTCCCCATGTCCCATCTTCTGTCTCACATAGTCCATCTCTGTCTCCAGCAGCTCCTTGGCCTGAAGGACACAGTCGTGTGACAGCTCCAATAGTTACAGGGTACAGCATTATAGGGTATGGCTTTATCTAGAGACCTGTCATTTGGACGGGTTCAGTTCGTTTTGGATGGGTAGAAATTTCAGCACAAAACTGATATATTATTGACTCTCACTGTCATTTATATGTCCATTATATATTATTGACTCTCACTGTTATTTATATGTCCATTATATATTATTAACTCTGACTGTCATTTATATGTCCATTATATATTATTGACTCTCACTGTCATTTATATGTCCATTATATATTATTGACTCTCACTGTCATTTATATGTCCATTATATATTATTGACTCTCACTGTCATTTATATGTCCATTATATATTATTAACTCTCACTGTCATTTATATGTCCATTATATATTATTAACTCTCACTGTTATTTATATGTCCATTATATATTATTAACTCTCACTGTCATTTATATGTCCATTATATATTATTAACTCTCACTGTCATTTATATGTCCATTATATATTATTAACTCTCACTGTCATTTATATGTCCATTATATATTATTAACTCTCACTGTAATTTATATGTCCATTATATATTATTAACTCTCACTGTCATTTATATGTCCATTATATATTATTAACTCTCACTGTCATTTATATGTCCATTATATATTATTAACTCTCACTGTCATTTATATGTCCATTATATATCATTGACTCTCACTGTAATTTATATGTCCATTATATATTACTGACTCTCAGTGTTATTTATATGTCCATTATATATCATTGACTCTCACTGTCATTTATATGTCCATTATATATTACTGCCTCTCAGTGTTATTTATATGTCCATTATATATGATTGACTCTCACTGTCATTTATATGTCCATTATATATTACTGACTCTCACTGTCATTTATATGTCCATTATATATTATTGACTCTCACTGTCATTTATATGTCCATTATAGATTATTGACTCACTGTCATTTATATGTCCATTATATATTATTGACTCTCACTGTTATTTATATGTCCATTATATATTATTGACTCTCACTGTTATTTATATGTCCATTATATATTATTGACTCTCACTGTTATTTATATGTCCATTATATATTATTGACTCTCACTGTTATTTATATGTCCATTATATATTAATGACTCTCACTGTTATTTATATGTCCATTATATATTATTGACTCTCACTGTTATTTATATGTCCATTATATATTATTGACTCTCACTGTTATTTATATGTCCATTATATATTATTGACTCTCACTGTCATTTATATGTCCATTATATATTATTGACTCTCAGTGTTATTCTTATGTCCATTATATATTATTGACTCTCACTGTCATTTATATGTCCATTATATATTATTGACTCTCACTGTCATTTATATGTCCATTATATATTATTGACTCTCACTGTCATTTATATGTCCATTATATATTATTGACTCTCACTGTCATTTATATGTCCATTATATATTATTAACTCTCAGTGTTATTTATATGTCCATTATATATTATTAACTCTCACTGTCATTTATATGTCCATTATATATTATTAACTCTCACTGTCATTTATATGTCCATTATATATTATTAACTCTCACTGTCATTTATATGTCCATTATATATTATTGACTCTCACTGTCATTTATATGTCCATTTTATATCATTGACTCTCACTGTAATTTATATGTCCATTATATATTACTGACTCTCAGTGTTATTTATATGTCCATTATATATCATTGACTCTCACTGTCATTTATATGTCCATTATATATTACTGACTCTCACTGTCATTTATATGTCCATTATATATTATTGACTCTCACTGTCATTTATATGTCCATTATAGATTATTGACTCTCACTGTTATTTATATGTCCATTATATATCATTGACTCTCACTGTTATTTATATGTCCATTATATATTATTGACTCTCACTGTTATTTATATGTCCATTATATATTATTGACTCTCACTGTTATTTATATGTCCATTATATATTATTGACTCTCACTGTTATTTATATGTCCATTATATATTATTGACTCTCACTGTTATTTATATGTCCTTGATGCTTTAAAAATGTGTCCCACACTTGTGTATGCATGTATGTATATATATATATATTTATTTATATTTGGACTGGACTGGGTAATTTTTGGCTTAGCAAAAATTTGGTCCTGCATAAAGGCCTGTTACAGGGATAATTTTTCTTGCAAAAACATGTTAAACAATATAACTTACATTTATACCAACATAATGACCCCCAAATATATTTTGCCAAAGCAGAGACAACTTTCTGATTCAACAGTTTGATGTTTACAAAAACAGGTGTGCTGTCGCTAAAATCCCTGAATAGCAAGTTCAGATAATTCTGCATAAGGTGAGGACAGGTGTGAAGCTTCTCATGTCCTTGTGGCTTCAGACCAGATTATTCACCTTAATTTAGTTGCCACGGGTTTTAACTAATGCATCAAAACAATAAAATTCATTATGTCATCTTAGTCAGAAATCACATTAGAAATTAATCCTGTGGCAACAGTCACATCATATATCCAGTTGAAATGGACTGTCTGTATAGGAAATGTATGTTATGTCAATTCGCAAATGTTTTCATGTGTATAATATTTGAGCCAATTTCCCTTGTTCCCGATGTGCGATCGCGAAGATGCAGTAATTTAATTTTTTATTTATTAAAAAAATTCCATTAAAAAGGGAATATTTTTCCTTTAGATACACATTGAAATGCCAGTAATATAACTGGCTATACACATAAAATTGGTAAAACACATTATAGTCAGCACTTAAAATTTGTTAAAAAAACATCATAATTAGCACTGGAAATTGTAAAACAAATCAGTCAGCACAAAAATGTGTAAAAACTCTGTGAGATCAGGATGCCTGCTAATACTATCTGATAATCCTGGGTACTGGAAGAGACAACCTCGCTACAAGAAAAGCAGTCATACCTTCTCCAGCAGGTCAGGGTCAGCCGGCTGCAGTGGATGCTGCTCAAGGTAGGCGAGATGGGCGGCCTTGGTGACTGAGGCTTTCTGGGATGGCTTCACGCCCTTCTTGGTGCTCGCCAGACCCTGCTGGGCCAGGGTTGGGTTGTACACAGCATCGTGATGGAGCATCTTCATTATCTCCTTCTTGATCAGTTCCTCAGCCTGAAACAACAATCGTAATGTGACATGTTGTTGACGATTTCGCATCGCAAGCAAGAACAAGAATGCTTAATCCTTTGGTTTTTGTTGTGCTGCTGAGCTGAGATTCTCCAACGATGTTGGCACTGAAGAAGTAATTTAGTATTATTATTAGTTTCTTGATGAGTTCCTCTGTCTGAAACTACCATCAATATGTCTACCTTGTGCATGAACACTTGGGCAGATGACACTTGTGCATGAACACTTGGGCAGATGACACTTGTGCATGAACACTTGGGCAGATGACACTTGTGCATGAACACTTGGGCAGATGACACTTGTGTAGACATTTGGGCAGATGACACTTGTGCATGAACACTTGGGCAGAGGACACTTGGGCAGAGGACACTTGTGCATGAACACTTGGGCAGTTCGCTTATGCTAATTTCATTTTTATTGTTACACTATAGCCTAAATTTGAGTTATCAATCCATTAATTCCATCATTCTATATCATTCCAGATATATAACATCATAAAAAGACAGTGTCTTAGAGCATATATATTGTGAGTTCAAATAGTGGTCCAGTTTGCGTCAACTTATGATGTTATATTATTCATTTCAAGTGTGCTGCATCATAACGCACGGCCGCAGTGGTGATGACTGGAGCAAAGTGGAGCACAGTTGGGGCCTCAAGTGTCTTTTTTCAAATTCCTATGTGTCCTTTGGTTGAGAGCTGTCTCTAGGTCCGAGTTAGGCATGCTGTTTGTTCTATATTTACAAAGAAATATGCCAGAATTAAATTGTTGACTAAACTAATGCAAATGCATTTTGTACCACAGGTGTGTCATATACTTCTCCTCTACTATATTATGAGCTTGTTTGTTAGTTTGTGTGTGTGCGAGTGTGTGTTTACACTGGTTGCTATGGTTACCTTTTGTAGCTGTGAGAGTTGAGGGTCGTTGGGGCCCATGGGTCTCAGGACGCCTGTATTGATCTGATGGGGGCGGGGTAGAGTTCGCTGCACGGAGCGAGACTGTCGCTTCAATTCATCTGCCTCTGTCAAACACCACCAGAGGTCACTCCAAGCAATGAAGTGTTTAGTTAGATATCATATGCCAGAGGGCACTACATACATGCCCACACACCACACACACAGATGCAATGGCATACATGCTAAATTGACAGGGATATATTCGGACAGACAAATAAACATACATAGATCCACACCTGGTTTATAATAAATAGACCTGATGTTGAATAAACTTTCGTTCCCGATCAGCAGACCATTTCATTAACATTCTGATGAGCTCATAAGACTGATTTTACTCTTTAAAATAACCTTTCCTCCTTAACTGTGATCTTGTGTGCTGAAGACTGTCAACACTGGGACGCACCAACAGGACACTGTCACCGCTGTGTCACGGAAATAACAAAGAATTCTGTTTAACTATGGATTTTCCTTATCAGTTCAATACGTTGGGGAAACACTCCCCGACTTTGTGCTTTTGACCAATGAGTGTATGACAAACCTTCAGCTGTGAGCTGAGCGGCGGCGCGGTTGTCAAGGTCAGCTTGGTCCTCTATAATGTCCTGAGTGTGAGGTAACTCTGTGGCTGGTTGCTCGTCTTCTGGGATCACTATCTCATAGTCATTCTTGGGCTGAGGCAGTCCAGCCAAGGCCTCCTGCAGCTGCTGTTGTTGCTCCTTCTGTCCCAAGATAAACACACTTCATTGTAGGGGGACTACAAGGGGTAGTTTTACTATTATCGTAGCTGTATACTACGATAGGGGGCGCGCGATAGTGTAGTGGTTAGCACATCCGCCTGACATGCCGGCGCCCCGAGTTCGAAACCCGGACCGGGCAGGTATGGTATATTTGGTGTAAAAACCTGGCTCTCAACATTGGGGACTGTGTATCCCTCGTGACTCGGAGATCACGTTAATGTCGGTCCCGTCTCAATTTGGGACGTAAAAGAACCACTGAGGACGACAAGCACCCTGGCAGTGACCACCCTCAGTGCCAGCATAGAAAGGTCGGCTTGGCGATATTGTTCTGAAAAAGGCTGACTAGTTGAATGAGACCTCATAAGATCAGCTCCACTGTAACCACAATATATACAGACTAGTCAGTTAATAGAACGTTGCCGAGTGCTGGAAACAACTAGAACTAGAACTACTGGCTGCCTCATGTACTGAACTGTCATGAGGACATACACTCCATTGTAGGGGGAGTATTGTGTGTAGTTTTACTGTTGTTATAGCATACTTGATACCCCATATACCGTGCTGTCATGAGGACATACACTCCATTGTAGGGGGAGTATTGTGTGTAGTTTTACTGTTGTTATAGCATACTTGATACCCCATATACCGTGCTGTCATGAGGACATACACTCCATTGTAGGGGGAGTATTGTGTGTAGTTTTACTGTTGTTATAGCATACTTGATACCCCATATACCGTGCTGTCATGAGGACATACACTCCATTGTAGGGGGACTATCACAGATAGTGTTGCTACAGATGCATACAGGCCACCGCACATATAATTCTTTTTTAACAGAAATATCCTGTTTTCATAAATGTCTAAGGTAACATTTGTGACACTTAACCATATTACATTTTTCAATCATTTATTTCATTTTTGCAAAGTAGCTAGCATTGCTTCACCACTTAAGATGTTTGCTCATGGCAGCAAGTAACAACTAACATTAATTTAGGGAATCTACAATTCACAAGAAATGACACGATGTCAAGGGAAGTGAGAAACAATGGACAAGACAGAAGCGTAATGATGAAACGAATGGTATCACCTGCTGAACCTTTGAGTAGTCGCCATCTTCATACTCATCTCCAGCATTGATGTTGAGGTTGTCCCTCATGGGAGTAAGCAGTGGTGTTTGACCCGGTCCCTTACCAATGCGAGGGGTCATTCCCGAGGGACCTAAACAAACAGTTGATTATCACACAAAATCAACATGCTACTCTAGAACTGTAAATAAATCAGATTGAGGTTAAATCGTTGTATGCCAAAGATGCCCACAATGACTTCTACTTCTAGTGGCTGAAACTCAATATTTTATTTTATTTATAATGTTATGCCTTATTTTATGTACTTTTTAGAACAATGCATATATATGGCAAACATCAAAACGTCAATATTTCCCACACTAATAATGAGAAACACATTCTTTGTCTGGATTCCAAGTTGAAGGCAACGATCATCAGGAACGATTCATTCATATAAATTATACCATCAATTTTCCGCATATTTTCAGTGCCAATTATATGCTTATGAAATCATTCACCCACATTACAAACACTGTGTGAATAAAGTCTATAACCATATCTCTCATTTCTACAGCAGTGAACAAAGACATTGTGCATTGAATGAAACTGTCCAAGCTTCAAAACCAGCAAGAGGATTCAAACCCAGATTCTCCCATTGTTCCAACATTCTAAAGCTACTGCGTCCCACAAAACCAGCAAGAAGATTCAAACCCGGATTCTCTCATTGTTCCAACGTTCTAAAGCTACTGCGTCCAACAAAACCAGCAAGAGGATTCAAACTCGGATTTTCCCATTGTTCCAACGTTCTAAAGCTACTGTGTCCCACAAAACCAGCAAGAAGATTAAAACCCAGATTCTCTCATTGTTCCAACGTTCTAAAGCTACTGCGTCCCACAAAACCAGCAAGATGATTAAAAACCGGATTCTCTCATTGTTCCAACGTTCTAAAGCTACTGTGTCCCACAAAACCAGCAAGAGGATTGAAACCCGGATTCTCCCACTGTTCCAACGTTCTAAAGTTACTGCGTCCCACAAAACCAGCAAGAGGATTCAAACCCGGATTCTCTCATTGTTCCAATGTTCTAAAGCTACTGCGTCCCACAAAACCAGCAAGAGGATTGAAACCCGGATTCTCCCATTGTTCCAACATTCTAAAGCTACTACGTCCAACAAAACCAGCAAGAGGATTGAAACCCGGATTCTCTCATTGTTCCAACGTTCTAAAGCTACTGCGTCCAACAAAACCAACAAGAGGATTCAAACCCGGATTCTCCCATTGTTCCAACGTTCTAAAGCTACTGCGTCCCACAAAACCAGCAAGAGGATTCAAAACCGGATTCTCCCATTGTTCCAATGTTCTAAAGCTACTGCGTCCCACAAAACCAACAAGACGATTAAAAACCGGATTCTCTCATTGTTCCAACATTCTAAAGTTACTGCGTCCCACAAAACCAACAAGAGGATTCAAACCCGGATTCTCCCATTGTTCCAACGTTCTAAAGCTACTGCGTCCCACAAAACCAGCAAGAGGATTCAAACCCGGATTCTCCCATTGTTCCAACGTTCTAAAGCTACTGCGTCCCACAAAACCAGCAAGAGGATTCAAAACCGGATTCTCCCATTGTTCCAATGTTCTAAAGCTACTGCGTCCCACAAAACCAACAAGACGATTAAAAACCGGATTCTCTCATTGTTCCAACATTCTAAAGCTACTGCGTCCCACAAAACCAGCAAGAGGATTTAAACCCGGATTCTCCCATTGTTCCAACGTTCTAAAGTTACTGCGTCCCACAAAACCAGCAAGAGGACTGAAACCCGGATTCTCCCATTGTTCCAACATTCTAAAGCTACTGCGTCCAACAAAACCAGCAAGAGGATTTAAACCCGGATTCTCCCATTGTTCCAACGTTCTAAAGTTACTGCGTCCCACAAAACCAGCAAGAGGACTGAAACCCGGATTCTCCCATTGTTCCAACATTCTAAAGCTACTGCGTCCCACAAAACCAGCAAGAGGATTCAAACCCGGATTCTCCCATTGTTACAATGTTCTAAAGTTACTGCGTCCCACAAAACCAGCAAGAGGATTCAAACTCGGTTTCTCTCATTTTTCCAATGTTCTAAAGCTACTGCATCCCACAAAACCAGCAAGAGGATTCAAACTCGGATTCTCCCATTGTTCCAACGTTCTAAAGCTACTGTGTCCCACAAAACCAGCAAGAGGATTCAAATCCGGATTCTCTCATTGTTCCAACATTCTAAAGCTACTGCGTCCCACAAAACCAGCAAGAGGATTCAAACCCGGATTCTCTCATTGTTCCAACGTTCTAAAGCTACTGCGTCCCACAAAACCAGCAAGAGGATTCAAACTCGGATTCTCTCATTGTTCCAACGTTCTAAAGCTACAGCGTCCCACAAAACCAGCAAGAGAATTCAAACTCGGATTCTCTCATTGTTCCAACGTTCTAAAGCTACTGCGTCCCACAAAACCATCAAGAGAATTCAAACTCGGATTCTCTCATTGTTCCAACATTCTAAAGCTACTGCGTCCCACAAAAACAGCAAGAGGATTCAAACTCGGATTCTCTCATTGTTCCAACGTTCTAAAGCTACTGCGTCCCACAAAACCAGCAAGAGGATTCAAACTCGGATTCTCTCATTGTTCCAACGTTCTAAAGCTACTGCGTCCCACAAAACCAACAAGAGAATTCAAACTCGGATTCTCTCATTGTTCCAACATTCTAAAGCTACTGTGTCCCACAAAACCAACAAGAGGATTCAAATCCGGATTCTCTCATTGTTCCAACGTTCTAAAGTTACTGCGTCCCACAAAACCAGCAAGAGGACTGAAACCCGGATTCTCCCATTGTTCCAACATTCTAAAGCTACTGCGTCCAACAAAACCAGCAAGAGGATTGAAACCCGGATCAGCAAGTTGTTTCAATGTTCTAAAGCTACTGCGTCCCACAAAAACATCTTATTCTATAATGTTTATTGAAGTGTCTCACACACTAACCGTGCCCAGGGGTTCTGTACGGTGTTCCTAGAACGGTGTTTGGTGTCTGAGCCAACTGATGGCGTGGGGTAACTCCGCTGAAGTCGGACTCATGTAGGGGCGTGTTCAAACCACCCTTCAGCGGTGTGTCAACATTCGTAAGCGCCATTATGTTTTGGGCTTCCTAAAAACAGAATTGCCAGCATATTTCCAAAGGCATTTGTGATCAAGTTGAAACTACAGTGATCAAGTGAATACGTGACCACGTGAGTAAATTGGTGAGTAACCATAAGAGTGATTCAGAGTGAATGAGTAACCATGTAAATGACTGTAAATAAAAGGACAAGAAGACTACACAAATGAGTGGCCAAATGAGTAAACTATTGACTGACCAAATGAATAAATGAGTTATATGGGTAAATGAATGAGTGACCAAATGAGTACAAAATGAGTGAACATATGAGTAATGAATAACATTGTAAGTAAACAAATGATTGGCCAAATGAGTGAATAACAAAGCGAATGGTAGATTTATCGAGTGTCAACGAGTGCATGGTGACCTACGTCTGTGACCTCTGACCCACCATGAGAATGTTGTCCTGAACTGCGGGGGTCCGGGGCGTGCGTAGACCCCCCAGATTAGGCGTCACTGAGTAGTCGCTGAGGAGTGCACGTGAGGCGCCATCTAGTGGACCACTCTCCTCCGCCTGCTGACGTGCGTACTCGCTTGCCTGACCCACTTTGACGACTTCCTCTAGCTCAGCGTCTGAGATCTGGGGCGCAGGCAAGACAAGCTTGCTGCGTTTCTTGATTGGCTCGGCAAACCTACAAACACACACGGGGCTTCTTGGTGCAGTGTGATATGAGACGGTAGGCACCTTAACACAATTAAGCGAAACATGATTTCTATTCTGAGCATGACAGCAAAAAGCTACTCCATCTTACTGAGTGTGGTGAAATAAAATGTGCTTATTGAATTTGTTTGGCTTTGCCTTTTTAATAGGTCTGTGTATTTTCATTGGTAGATGCTCTAAATGTTCTAAATCCCATATATGGCTATGCATATCAATTTCCAACTATAATGCAATTACATATATTTGTTATCACAATCGAACGTAGAACCGCTTACTGAGCGGTTAGGTAATGGTGTTTTGCTAAATGCTGACGCGAGATGTGGGGTCGACTTCAAGTTTTGAAGTTGATTGCGTTAGGTAAAGATGTCTAGTCTTGGGAATCGCATTGATTTTATAGTCGATAGCTGGTTTGACAAAACCGATCAATAGCCATTGTATAATCGGTTTGTGGGCGGTCATTGTTAGAAGTTTTGTCACTAGATGGCAGTACTAGTGTGACCCATGAGTGGCAGGTGACATAAACATACATTAAACATATCTAAAAAAATGAACACACCTGTTCGTAATAATCACCACAGAAAACTTATTGAATGACTCAATGATTTTTAAGTTGCCAGGTAAGCATTACTTTTTTGGGGGTATCTTTTCATCACCACATTTCTCAGGGAAAATACAACAGTGCTACCTAGTGTGTGAAATATATATCTATTATGTCTGTGTGGACATATGTGAACCAATACTAAATGTAATGTTTTTGGACTTTGCCAACTTATTAGATGATCGTTAAGAGACTTGACTCACTTGTTCTGACTAGCAATGGCACCAGGAAGGTCGTTCTCCTTTCTCTTCTTCAGTCGATCTTTGTCCTTCTTTCTTTCTCTCTGACAACATCAACATGTGGACATCGTTTAGTGATTCACAAAGCCAGTCTTATGCAAACTGGATACTAATGGTTTTATTTCTGAAATGATCAAGTGTTGTTTGCTTGGTGCTTGACTAAGCTCTATGATTGGTTTGTGTTTCATCTGTTAACAATACACCGCAGACGGAAAGTTGGAAACATTTCAACTGCCAACATAAAATAAAGATAATCAGTGCAGAAGTCAAGGACTGGGATGAAAAATATGGAAGGATGCCAAATGGGTAGCAAGTGACTGGAGGCACAAAGAGGATAGGTGACGTAAGGCCTCTACCCTGTACAGGATCAAGGGAGAAGAACAAGAGACAGAACAAACTGGAGGCACAAAGAGGATAGGTGAGGTAAGGCCTCTACCCTGTACGGGATCAAGGGAGAAGAACAAGAGACAGGACAAACTGGAGGCACAAAGAGGATAGGTGAGGTAAGGCCTCTACCCTGTACGGGATCAAGGGAGAAGAACAAGAGACAGGACAAACTGGAGGCACAAAGAGGATAGGTGAGGTAAGGTCTCCACCCTGTATAGGATCAAGGGAGAAGAACTAGAGACAGGACAAACTGGAGGCACAAAGAGGATAAGTGAGGTAAGGCCTCCACAATGTACGGGATCAAGGGAGAAGAACAAGAGAGAGGACAAACTGGAGGCACAAAGAGGATAGGTGAGGTAAGGTCTCCACCCTGTATAGAATCAAGGGAGAAGAACTAGAGACAGGACAAACTGGAGGCACAAAGAGGATAAGTGAGGTAAGGCCTCCACCATGTACGGGATCAAGGGAGAAGAACAAGAGAGAGGACAAACTGGAGGCACAAAGAGGATAGGTGAGGTAAGGTCTCCACCCTGTATGGGATCAAGGGAGAAGAACAAGAGACAGGACAAGCTGGAGGCACAAAGAGAATAGGTGAGGTAAGGCCTCCATCCTGCATGGGATCAAGGGAGAAGAACAAGAGACAGGACAAGCTGGAGGCACAAAGAGAATAGGTGAGTAAGGCCTCTACCCTGTACGGGATCAAGGGAGAAGAACAAGAGACAGGACAAGCTGGAGGCACAAAGAGAATAGGTGAGGTAAAGCCTCCACCATGTACGGGATCAAGGAAGAAGAACAAGAGACAGGACAAACTGGAGGCACAAAGAGGATAGGTAAGGTAAGGTTTCCACCATGTACGGGATCAAGAGAGAAGAACAAGAGACAGGACAAACTGGAGGCACAAAGAGGATAGGTGAGGTAAGGTCTCCACCCTGTATAGGATCAAGGGAGAAGAACTAGAGACAGGACAAACTGGAGGCACAAAGAGGATAGGTGAGGTAAGGCCTCCACCCTGTACGGGATCAAGGGAGAAGAACAAGAGACAGGACAAACTGGAGGCACAAAGAGGATAGGTGAGGTAAGGTCTCCACCCTGTATAGGATCAAGGGAGAAGAACTAGACACAGGACAAACTGGAGGCACAAAGAGGATAAGTGAGGTAAGGCCTCCACCATGTATGGGATCAAGGGAGAAGAAGAGACAGGACAAACTGGAGGCACAAAGAGGATAGGTGAGGTAAGGTCTCCATCCTGTATGGGATCAAGGGAGAAGAACAAGAGACAGGACAAACTGGAGGCACAAAGAGGATAGGTGAGGTAAGGTCTCCACCCTGTATAGGATCAAGGGAGAAGAACTAGAGACAGGACAAACTGGAGGCACAAAGAGGATAGGTGAGGTAAGGTCTCCACCCTGTACGGGATCAAGGGAGAAGAACAAGAGACAGGGCAAGCTGGAGGCACAAAGAGAATAGGTGAGGTAAGGCCTCCATCCTGCATGGGATCAAGGGAGAAGAACAAGAGACAGGACAAGCTGGAGGCACAAAGAGAATAGGTGAGTAAGGCCTCTACCCTGTAGGGGATCAAGGGAGAAGAACAAGAGACACGACAAGCTGGAGGCACAAAGAGAATAGGTGAGGTAAGGCCTCCACCCTGTACGGGGTCAAGGGAGAAGAACAAGAGACAGGACAAGCTGGAGGCACAAAGAGAATAGTTGAGGTAAGGCCTCCATCCTGTATGGGATCATGGGAGAAGAACTCTCACCGCCTCCTTGTCCCCTCGTCTCTCTCCCTCTAACTGCTGCTGTCTCAGTCTCTTGAAGTCTGGGTCTAGTGGGTCGTAGGTCTCATTCGATGTGTCGTAGAACCCTGAAACAACGCACAGTCAGTAAGTGTGTGAACATGTCTCATTCACAATGTCATAGAACCCTGAAACCCTGTGCACTAACCTGAACCAACAGTTGACTTCATATACCACACCAATAAAACAAATGACATTTAATCACGTAAAACATCTGATAGAAAATATGTAAGAATAGTAGCACAGACATAATAAAAACCACACAGCAAAATATTGTAGAATTATTAGAGCTATTACTAATTTATAGATTACAAATTACAATATTTGCACCTAGTTTTTATTATGATTTAAGTTGACATTTACTGAGTATAATCTTAAATAATACTAGTAATCCTTTTATCCCAACAGCAAATAACTGCTGTGCCTTTGAGCTTGTTTCTAACCTGGATACTTGGCACATTACAGACGTGCGTACAAATGTTTGTGTGGTTTTCAAGCGTTATCCCAACAATAACTACAATATAAGTGTAACAAGTAAACACATAAGTAGTGTAAGTCTCTTCACCTGCTGCTGGTTTCTTCTCAAATGGAATCTCTGCGTTGTAGTCAACACCACGTTTTTTCCTCCGTTTCTGTCGCACTCTACAAAGTCACAATATCAACAATGATCCGAGGAATAAATTTTCAAGACCAGAATACGCAAACACAATAAAGTTTAGTTTAAAAGGAGGCAGACTGTTCCTGGTTTTTTTATTAATTAATTAGTACAATGTTTTTTAAAAGACTAATAAATATGTTTCCCACCAAATTGTGTTTAGTAAGCCTGTAATGATGTACGCAATTTGAAAGTTTCAACCCCTCAGCATGTTCAATGGTAAACAAACAAAATCAGTTTCAAAACAAGCTTTATTGGTAATACTGTAGAGGTGTGGGCTCAGATAACCACAATACCTTTTGATGTTCAACGAGTTCCCATTTTCATAAGTTCAACACAGCAGACTTCCTGTTACATATCAAAACGTTAATTCTAAGAAAAAGAATGGAGTGCAACCTTAAATCCAATGGAATTCAGTTTACAAAAATGAAAACAGCTTCAATTAAAAAAATTATTTGCCAATATTTTGACAACAAATAACTTTGCATTGCTTTTAATCCATGTTTGAATACTCACTCAATTCCAGCAGCTCTCAATTCTCTTCTTTTCTGGAGGGCAGCCAAACGTCTAGCGAGTACAAAAACATTAGCATTAAACACCTGACTACAAATCAACCAAAGCAACCAGTAGCTTATCGAGAATCAAACAAATATCAAGATACCGGTTTCGTTTTATTAAGCAAACATGCCCTAATTAGTGTACACCCCCGTTTAGTAGCATCCGACGCCGTGATAGTGATCCCAATGCCAATCTTGACTGTTGAATCCATCATTGTGTTTTAATTTCTACCAATATCACACTAGATTCAAAACTTGGTGATGAAACAACATTGAAAGGTCCACCTAAATTAAAAGATTTTTACTGTGTTCTGGTATCCTGTTGCTCAATTGTGAGATGCATAAATCACTTGCCAGTCATGTCTGCTGAGGTGGCTGTACTCAAGAACCACAGGAACCAAAGAAAATGGGTGCACACCCCTGTACGTTTATTGGAACAAAAAATCTGACATATTTCCATGTCTCAAATATTTGCTAAGCATACTGTACGCTTAATAGAACGAATACGGTATCTGAAATTTGTTGTTTTAAACATATTCACGATGCTGGCATTTATACAATCAGACAATTTGTTCCAGTCAATTATATTTCGTTGTGACAATTAATCCTTTGTGGTATTCAGCCTAGCCAAAGCATTGCTAATTCTATCTTTCCTAACTTTAATTAGGCATTTTCTAACAGAGGAGAGCAGAGGCTGTGTGAAATACTGACCTGACCTGAGATGGGACGACTGTGTGAAGAGGGATTTAAGCTGAAGGATGATGAAAGAAGGTTGTTGCTGGTAGAAGGAATAGAGGCCAGCTACAGAAACAATTGTGCAGTTGCACGGCAAACCTGTAAGGGCCTGTTTACAACTGCCCACATATACAATAGTCAAGATTTACCTATTAGTATACAGTGTACTAATTTTCAGATCCCCCCACTATCATTAGTTCTGTAAGATGTCAATAATTGTCAAGGTTGAAAAACGTATGTAGGTATGTAAGAGTATTGACACAGTATGTGATGCAAACAACATATAATCATTATCATGTTTATAAACATTTATTTACAATCACTATGGTTAGCAAACTCATATGAGACATACATTTTGATAATTGGTATGCAGAATATAAACCCCTCCCCTCTTCATATGCACTGTAAATGTTGACAATTGTAAACAACCTCTAAAAGGGAAGGAAGAGGCTTTAATAAACATCCACTGTTGCCCTACCTGGCCTCCTCCAGTTGTTTTTCCCTCGCCTTCCTCTTTGCCTTCTTACCCTGTGTGTTGGCAAGTCGAGCCCTTGCTTCTGACAACATCTCCAGTTCTACAAGACAAACACACTTCTTGTTCTCATTACTGATAATCACCATCTTGTTTTATAAAACCACAACCTCTGATGATGCTGCTACTAGGCCTATATATAAACTTCAAAAGTCTGCTACTGATTACATTTTCTTTCGAAGAATTTGTCATTTTGTGCGCACCAGTTGACACTTCGCTTTCAGTATTACTCTTGATTTTTGACGGTACAGAACTGATTAAATATAAAGTGTTTTACTGATATAAAGTTTATCAAAGACGTGTGTTTATTTGCAAAATATGTCAGCCTAATTGTTATGAGGATGAAGCTTTGGTACTAATAATAACGACAACAGTGAATTGTTGCCTGTTTCCAGTTTCTTTCAGTTAAATAACATTTTGATGAGTGAAAAAAAAAATTCAAATCAAATCATAGCATTTGTTGAAGCAAAGCTAATAAACAACTGACATGAGTGCAATAAAAACTGCCTCCCGTTCGTTGTCGGGATGTTCGTGGCAGCCTGCCCGGGCTAAACAAAAGAACATGCACAGTTTGCTGGCTAAATAAATAAAACAATTTATCTTTTACAGAAATGGAATTTTGAAATAGAAAATCAGTAGGACTTCCGCAAAATGGCAGCATTTGACAATAACCCATAATACACAAATTATATGTGGACAATTTTCCAGATCCATCCCATGTAGACCAGTGTTATGTATAACCCACCATCTTCATCCATGTCAACTGGATCTGGCCGAGCTGGTTTGGTTTCCGGGTTGGGATCAATCTCTCCTGGTTTTAGCTTCCTGGGATCATCATCTCCCACTTCGCCATCCCTCTGTTGAGCCTTATCCCTATTACACATTCACACAATGATGTTAAGTTGTCTAATTTATTACGTATATGGGAAATTATGAAAATTAACATATTCCTTGTGGTAAATAATTATTGAATCTGGACTTGAATGTACCGGTAGTAGCTAAGGTAATAGATAAAATATATAACCCCTAAAACAACATTTGATACAACAATGACATTTTCTTCCTATCATCACACTGTGATTTTGGAGACTTCATATTATTTCTTGTAATTGTTAAGTACATAAGATTCATTTTACAGTGCATAAAAAAATGTTTAATCTGCTTGTGTTATATTTAGTAGTTTTAATTGTCATGCACTTATGCTGGAGATTTCACAAATATTGGCAATATGATCTCAAAAAAATCAATTAATTAACAACATGTATTTACTTGATAAAAACTCTAACGTGATAACTTTTATAATCAGCATATCTTTGGTGGATCCAACTGATAAAATATTACATCTGTATATGTGTTTGTAGGTAACACCTTTCATAATATTAATTAGTGCCAAACCATTGAAACCAACAAGACTTCCCCCTGGCTACTTACAGGAGGAACTCGTAATGTTCGAGACACTGAGCTGCCGTCCGTCCAATGATTGGTGCAATGGTCCTCCACTGTGTCGGCATCAACTTGGCGAGGTGGAGCAACTTTTCCTCCTCTTCTCGGCTCCACTCTGTCTTCTTGATGCTTGGGTCAAGCCACTCGAACCAACGAGACTTGCACTGTTTGGCTGACTTCCTATGCAGCAGTGAGGCAATACGCGACCACTGGTTCTTGCCATACTTCATCACAGCCGCCTTCAAAATCTCATCCTGTAGTAATAAACAGTATTAAATAAATTACAATTGTAGTACTGATCAGTTTCTAAGATTCAGACACCATGAGACACACATTGCAACTGCAAGTCTTACACACACACACACACACACACAATGACAATGGCATTATTATTTGTGTTTATTCACAAGTAATTGGTTTTAATTTGTACTGCACATGAGCAAGTTATATTATTACTGTTCGCCCGCCGGGATTGTATCCTTGACGTACTGAGGCAGAATACAGCCAATAATTATGAAAGCAACTTAATATTCAATGAAGCGTCAAATTATCGCCCAAGTAAAGCGAGTTTTATATGTATAGGATTTAGAGTGTGATTTGAAAGCAAACACTTACTTCCGTGTTTCGCCACACACCACCCTTTATCATAATACGAGGCATCTTCGATTATGCTACAATACACCTGGATAAAAGAGAAGAAAACTCGTGTAAAAGCTGCAAGTTGGCTAAATTTAGCCAAAGCGCCCTCTGCTGGACAATGTTATCAAATCCTCATGCTCAGTCTCGCCCTCTAGCGCACAATTAAATATATGAATATTTCAATTAGCCCTGTGCGTTGTTTTTCACTAAAATGAAAGTACTTGTAAATTAATGATGACGATGATGACAGTGAGAATTACAAGATGAAAAAAGCAACAACAACAACAACAACAACACAAATTCAATGGTCAAACAATCTAAAAATGTATCCTAAAATCATAGGCGCGGGAACGAAATTTATATTAGGGGGCTACAGGAGCTACAGCACACCTGACAAATATTCGCCGCCGCGCCGCCGCATATCTTCACATCTTCCTTCACCTTGTGGCTATCTCGGTTGGCTTGACTGTGACATCGAAAGACGGGGAGGGGGTGCTATTGAAAAATTGTCGCCGCTCCGCCGCTGTAACTTCAGCTTCTCCGGTGTTTCGGCTGTTAACTCATGACATCCGAACACGGCCGGGAGAGACAGTGCTTTTGACAATTTATTTTTTTACGTCGCGCCTCTGCTGTCAAATTACCTTCTCCAGCTTCTCTCCGCTATCTCGGCTGAAATGATGACACCCGAAGACGATGGGGGACTGGGAGGATCGAGCAGAAAACCTTACGTTATGTCTGCCCTCCAATTGCACAAACCTTTCACAGTTAACAAAAATACACATTAATCGTCTCATAAAATTTTGATTTCCACCCGCCATTGACGCTCGCCAGAAAACAAACATTCACGCTCACATTTAATGGGGGGGCAGAATCATATGTCTGCCCCCGGAGAAATTCCAGAGGGGGCAGCCCCCTGCCCCCTCCCCTCTGTTCCGCGACTATGCCTAAGCTAAAATCCGAGATCATTGCATGATCAGCTCATCAATCACTCACTCATTCACTCATTTACTCACTCACCCACACACTCACTCACTAACTCATACACACACCCTCACTCACTCACTCACTCACTCACTCACTCACTCACTCACTCGCTCGCTCGATCAGGCCTATTAACAAAACTACTGTTTTCAGATGGTCGCTAGATGTCTCTACCGGACGTTCACTTTCACCAAAGAATATCGATGCCATGCTTTGGTTTCACTTGTGGCGCTTTCCGATTTTTTTGTTTTTTGAATTGGTTTTAGCTATTGGTTGACACTATAATTTAGTCATAGGCGGATAGGGGGTGCCTCTTTCCCAGTGGAATAGCTGCCAAATCTCCCAGCAAGAAATACGGGAGTCTCCCGGATTTCGCGTGTAGGTCTATCTCCCGGTTTCCAGGAATATAGGCAAATCTCCCAGATTTTCGTTGAAAATCTCCAACGGCACCCCCTCGTCTACGAGACGGCACGACAAGGGAAGCGTGCTGGACCGCTGATGAATCTCCCGGATTTCAAAAAAAAGTTGGCAGATATACAACGGTAGCAGTATGATGGTAACCTGGCTTACGTTCGTGCCCCTCTGGCACACCCGCACATGTGCCCAGGGTCACACTGTTTACCTCTCTACAGTGAACAGTCCACGAACTTGGTGTAGACAGTAAAGGTATGTAGACGTACTCGGCCATCGACCGCCAGTCACGTACCGTTGTTTATCGAACATGCTTGTTCCGGTGCCTCGGGCAAAACTATATTCAATGATGCAATGACTTAATTTGAACCATGGTATTTGAAATAATTAATTGGTCGCAGTAATAGCATGCTTTCATCGCGTTGTCACTGCTCTGTCGAAAGGAAGTGCACAGGTTCCATGGGACGGTTGCTTGTGCATATATCTGTACGACTATAGGGGTCAGCACACTGTTGGACTTCCTGCTTGATTACAGACGAAACAAAGTGGAGTATATTTTTGAGAAATGACTTTTTATAATATTCACTTGCTCTGACATAAGTGCACTTGAGTAGTCAGATTTCTAGATGTGATTGTTGAAGCTGTTGACAGTAAAATGGTATCTTTTTAGCTGATTTTACTAAGCGGAAGGGTATCTGGCAGCAATTTGGCTAGTTGACACTTTAGCTGGATTACTGCCTGCATCCAGTTGTAAATATTGACGGGTGTCATACATACAGGCATTTTGCAAGAGCTAGAGATATGAGATTTTGACTAAACTCGACCAGCATGTCAATGAGATGATAATAACAGCAGGTGAGAAGTTTAAGAAACTTTATAGGTCACGTTTTCTTATAATCACACAAAACATTAACATGGTCGCCAATGGGAAACCTGACAGTGTGCTGACCCCTATACGAAACTTCTTTTATAAGGCTATTCTGTAGGAAATTATCAATTATGCACACGCGCACGAACGCAAGCATGCACGCAGGCACACACACACACGCACGCACGCACACGCACATGCACACACAAACATACACACAAGAATACACTCACTCACTCACTCACTCACTCACTCACTCACTCACTCACTCACTCACTCACTCACTCACTCACTCACTCACTCACTCACTCACTCACTCACGCACGCACTCACTCACTCATTCGCGCACGAATGCACGCACACACGCACGCATGCACACACATTTAAATAAATACCACATACTTTTAAGTGGTTTCATTTTCGGTAATTTTAATTATACTGCAATCTGTACATTACAACAACAACATTTCATATGTATGCTAACGTCATTATTTACTTAAATGAGTCTATATAACTAAACTGAATGCATTGTGCGTCCAATGGAAGCAGGTTTCTCCTAGTTATCTGCCTATAAAACACGTGGCGTGCAAGCCGTCTGGGTACGTGGTGTTGGGCGTTATACAAGAGCGCTCGCGGAGTGTCTCCCCGGCGTCCGTGTGGAGCGGCTACGTCTGAGAACTAGAACGAGGTTACTGGATCTGATGTACGGCACCACGCCGACACGGACACACGAAGGACTCGACGAGTCCTAATTAAATGCGGTGTGCACGCCACACAGGCAGTCCCTCTGTGGTAAGGCAAGGAGAGGGACTTCTGTGCACCAACAAGACAGGCCCGCTATAGATACCACCAAGGAAGGCCTCTATATATATATATATATATACATATACCACCAAGACAGATCCTGTATAAACACCACCAAGGCAGGCCCTCTATAAACAGTACAAAGAAAGGCCCTCTACATATATTACCAAGACAGGCCTTCTATAGATACCACCAAGACAAGCCATCTACAGATACCACCAAGACAGGTCCTCTATAAACATACACCACTAAGACAGGTCCTCTACAGACACCATCAAGACAGGTCCTCTATAGACACCACCAATACAGGCCTCAGAGACAAAGCGGGTAATAAATGTAATGTTATCTGCGTCACACGACAAGACAAACACGCACATGCAATCAGTGTCTCGTTATAAGAACGCACCAGAGCACACGACCCAATTATGCTCTTGGGGAGACGAATATAAAAAGCTGATGCGTTTATGACATGCTTCAATTAAGCTCTTTTTACACAGCTACTATCATCTATGAACTGTCACGGCCAGCTGCCCGGTAACACGAGCAGACTGTGCGTGCAGTCGTCTCCAGGGTTCGTCTGTCGAGTGTATCGGACTGCTTGATACGACAGTAGGCTTTCACGACCAGCATTAGTTGAAATCTGGGCGGTGCACGAGTCGTTAGGTACACAAGAGAACGTCACGCGGTCGAGCCAATCGTTGCTCGAGTGGTTACTCGCGGGACGCTGCGCGCTGCCAAGAAAACCCATCGATCGTGCTCCGTCGTTCATTCTCATGCTCGGCAGTCAACCGGGCGTTAGTAAGAAAACCCATCGATCGTGCTCCGTCGTTCATTCTCATGCTCGGCAGTCAACCGGGCGTTAGTGTTATCGCTGCCCAGGAGACCCAACTGCCTTGTAGAGAGTGGAAGTGTGACGGTGTCGGATTGATGTCCTAGCGGTGCTTTGACCGCGTATTATGGGGTGCACGTCGTCCCGGGAAAAAGACCCGGGCAGCGGGGAGGTTTACGAGAAACGCAAATGCGGTGGTGACAACGACGACTTCCTGACGGAGCGTCAGAAGACGCTGGTCCGAGAGACCTGGTTACTGCTGTCCGACGACCTGATCAGTCGCGGCAGCATGATTTTCCTGTACATCTTCAATAAGCGACCGAGCGCCAAGGAACTCTTCCCGTTCCGGAACGTCGAGGGCGAGGCGTTGCTAAAGAACGCCATGTTCAAGGGGCACGGTAAGCGCTTCATGCACGCGGTCGAAACAACAGTGCAGAACCTCGACGCTCTCGACATCATCCTAGTGCCGACGTTGTATATGCTCGGTAAGCGACATGCGTACATCACGGACATCTTCGTCGACTATCAAGCCGTCTTCAAGGATGCGATCATTGCGACGTTTGAGCAGGAGCTGGGTTCAGCCTGCACGCCCGAAGTGCGGGTGGCGTGGACGCTCCTGTTCGAGTTCATCGGCAACAAACTCCTCGAGGGGTATGATGTCGGCATGAAGGAGAAGAGCATAGCGGAGAGTAAGGAGGACACGGCGACTGGTGCAGCCCAAGAGATTGTGACGGCGGACCGAGAAGGAAGCGGTGTAGATGCAACTACTCCCGTGTGTCGTATAGACGGAGATGTAACATTGACTAACGACACCGTCGCCTGCCCAGTCGGGCAACGATCTTCTATGAAGCCGTCGTGCAAACTGCCTGACGAACGTTCCACAAACCCGGCTTCAGTGGTTGAAAGAACAGGCGACGTCGCAACCGTAACAGACGACACCGCAACTACTACTACTACTACACGCAGTGACTTAATGGCCCCTCTCGCGACCCTGGACGAGATCCCGACCACCCCGACAACACCGAGGCCAGTCGTCGACACGGCTGACGTCGAACTGGTAGCCACAGCGTCGATGTGTCCGTGGGCGGCGTCCGACGGAGTCCAGGCAGCCTTCGAAACCCGTTCGGTCGATGTCAGGCAGTCATCGCCGACGACTGAAGGTACAAATGATGTAGAGTCAAAACAAACCTATGGTATTACCACTACACCTTCGGGTAACGACCAAACTGCCACGTCCCCTGTTGTTCAGGCGGATACAGTGGTGGACACTTGCAACTCGTCCTGCGTCCCAGCTATCGCGAACAGTATTGCACAATCACCACAGACGCCCACAGACCACGAAGAACTCAACGACATGTCAAACTCCGTCAAGACGACACCAGACAACGACAAGAGCTCCACAGGGTGTCCAGGTGATTGTACTACGACGATAAATGACATTACGTTGACCACAGTTGACCACAACTCGAACGGTGGCCTGCAGTGTAACGTGTACTCCGGCTGTAACGGAACTAATGTCATCGTCGACGGAAATGACGTCAACAGACTGCTACAGGCAAACATGGTATAGTCACACATACTTCCCGTGACATCGTGAACAAGATAGTATGCTAATCACGAACCAAACACACCACGACCGTCGAAGGAATTTTCACACGACTCCGTCTAAACACTTGGAACATGCCACAAAACGAATCTCAGATACGATCGAAGAGACTGTTGCAAACTGAACGGATAGCATCACAGTGCATCGCCGATAACTTAGTCGGGACATGTGTTGCGCATAGACTGCATGCCTTTGACACCGCACACACTGCCAGGCACGTTGCAAAAGACACAACCCGCCTAATTAGGCGGACTAGCTTTTAGCCACCACCACTGAAGGCATGCGTGGCGTCGCTACGTGAATGACCAAAAACCGGTGGATTATTTGCATTTAGACGACTCTGGATTCATTAGTGAGTTGCATGCCTTATTCACATATACATCTATGTACACAGTCGGCTGTGTAGATAATCGATGCTATCAAATAAAAAATATCGACACGTACGTACTGGAGTATTAACTTAGTTATGACCAGACATCATTGAAAGTGGGCCGACGGTTAATTGACTGCGGTTCTGTATTATACACGTACGGACCAGCGGCCTAGGAAACAGTATTTACTCTAGAAAGATGTCACGTATGAACCAATGAATTTGCTCACTTCGTGAACTTGGTTTAGAATGTTCAAGCGACAGCAAACGTCGAAGAACGATTACGCAGCTGGCATTTTAAACAGTTAGCGGAAATAAAGTCACAGCGTCAGGACGGAAATTAAGTCGCAAAAACCAACACACATATCATTTTCGATAGGACATTATTTCATTTTTATTAGCAATTCTATAGATGCACAAAACTACTATTGATGTATTCTATCATGTTCTATGTGACTTGTTTTGTAGCTATATTTGCGACCCCTATTTGCGACTTTTTATTGTCTATTTACTGTGACTTTATTTTCTGCAGACAAAACAAATGTGTTGCAATGCATACCTGATGTGTGAATGTACTGGTGTTATGACAATGTAGACATGACATTGTGTCGTTTCACTGCGTGGAGCCCATATGTGATGCTTATATACGCTTTGTATAGGCTGGATCTCGTGGTGGAGAAGGCAAACAGTTGAATACAGGCAGACAGGGTCAATGTGTAAACTATGGCACATATAATAAATATTAATATGTTGTGATACTATTGTTGACTTAAAATAAAAATATGAATAATTAATCACTAATGCGTTATTTAGATACTGACCACGAAAATGTTTCGAGTTTGACAGAAATCAGCAAAGATGTTATCAAATTACAATCGCATGAACCAGTTATTCAGTATTATTACGGCGATAATGCGGACCTACAATGGTTTGATCTTGTTATCAACAATTTATACACGTGACTTAAAACGACATATATTATAGGGATTACTAAGGCATATGTTTGGAGGTGTTAGGCGTTTAGTTAACTATGCCACAGTGTAGCACATCTTCGTTAATTTCACTTGCTTTCTTGGAACAAGGGTAACGTAAGCATAGCAACGTGCACTGTTGCTAATAATATGAAATCATACTAACGTATTACTGTCTAGGAGACGAGATGATATGTTGTACATTGACGCTGTGCTTTTTGTATTTAGACTAAATAAAACCATTGCAACATCAACAAAACTGGACAGTGATCGATACTGAGTATATGTATACATTTTTAATGATGCAGATGTCGTCAATAAATTATGTCTAATTCTGTCGGCGCTATATTCACAAGTTTACTTGCTAGCTGCAGTGTTCGTTTCCAAAAAAGATTGTAATATTCAATCATATAACGTAACAAAATGTCCAATAACTAATATTAGTATCATATTACTCCAAACGAGATTCTCGTATTTCTTCACATGGTAATTCCCGAACATTATTAAGGCACACAATTATGTCCCAAGAAACTATTGTTTTTGGTTTTTTTAACTGTCCATTTTTGTATAACGACTACGAAAAAAAATTAGTGTGTGTTAAATTCGTAGCCATCTTTGTTCAGACATCTGATTTCTTTAGTGATACAAAGTTTGATCGCTTAAACGTCTATGTCGATAAATTAAACGATGTAAGTTATTATATAGCGCAGTATCCAGTCCTCAAGATTGCTCAAAGCGCTTTACACTTTACTCCCTGGCAGACGTGTTCAATCGAACACCATCTCGACGTCTCTGGAAAGCATTTAGTCATGTAATTAATGCGCGAAGACTATTCGTACGCAAATACCCATCACTGTCTATAGCCAGGTACTCATTCATACTGCTGAGTGAACTGAAGCAATGTAGAGTAAACGAACTTGACCAAGGTTCGACAACGCCGCACAGGATTCGAGCCCGCGTTCTCTCAGTCGAGAGTCCGGAGTTCTTACCGCAGCGCTACTGCACTCCACAAAATGTCAGATAATATAGCACACTGACCGCACAGCTGTGTTATAGGCCTAATGAACCACAAATGAATTAATAATATAATAACTGTAATATAAGTTTAACAACATTAACTATTTACAGCTATCAATTCTTATTAATTTCACTCGCGAACAGAGAGAAATTATAATATTAATTTGTGTGGATGCCGTTTATTGGGGTCACGAGTTCATGGTATGAATGTTTAGGATATATAGCCATGTATCACAAGACATTTGTTCACACGATATTTGGTCACATGACACTTGGTCACACGACATTTAGTCACACGACACTTGGTTACACGACACTTGATCACATAACACTTGGTTACACAACATTTTGTAACTGTTCGTCTTAAAGTGCTGATGAAGCCATTACTCTGAAGAGGCCTCACAAACATTATTGTGCAAAAAACAGAGACAAAGCCAGTTTATTTTAAAGATGTTGATTTGTTGATTTTTATTGTCATTGCTATTACAAAACTGTAAGATAACTTGGTTACTATAACAACACTATGATGTGTGAATCCTACATGAACGCTGATAGGGGTAGCATTGGTAGAAACGAACAGGACTGTGAAAGTGTGACAAAATGTTGTGTGACAAAATGTGGTACACTCGTGACGAAATGTCATGTATTCGTGACAAAATTTCGTACTGTGCACTTGGTAATGAAATGTCGTGTAGTTAAAGTATCTGTCCTGCATCTGATTGTAGCCCGCGACTGACTTTAGAGAACTGTGTAAAGAGGGATTTGGCGGGATTGGGAGAGGAGAAAGAGAATGAGATGTGGGGGTGAAGCGGTTGGGGGGACCAGTATTCATTGTAAAAAAGGAAAACAAATCGAAGATAAGTGTCGAGGCCAACCTCACCCGGGACTACAGGCAGCAAGAGGAGAGCAGCATGCTACATCAGACACACCAACGATCTCACTGTTTGACTAGAGTTGAGTTGACATTAGATCCGAAATGTCGTACTAGTCCTTGGCTGCGTCATAAATGAGAAACGCGAGTACCCTCGACCAAATTATACGCCTCATAGCGAAACTAAACGACAATTATGTGAAATCGGAGCTCATCGGAATGTGACGCAGGAATACATACATTATTGAAGACGAATGCTATTTCTCTGGATGGCGAGAAAATTACGCGCGAGGACAATAACTTTTATAGCAAATTATATATTGTCTTCAATGAACGCCTTTTGAGGAAAGAAAGACTCATACTTTAATTTTTAAATGCACCCAGCATGACATGTACCACATAATAATATAAATACCCCATGCAAATTGCACTATTTATACTTTATTATACATTGCAAAATAATATGAGCTATAGACTGTACATTTACAAAATGAAAGCAACAATATTACAATTTCAACAAATTGGCTTGCTTTGACAAGTGTATAATATTTGTGATATAAAAATTTTTTTAGATAACGCCATTACGTATTGACGCCAATCTCAAAATTCACGAGCAACACAGAGAATGCAGGGATTTGATGTAACACATATCTTATAACGAACATCAGAAAATGGGAAATTATGGTTCCAATTTCAAATTGTTAAGATAGTAATTTGATCTACTTACGAACAAATGTTACTACATAGCATATCAGTCTACAGTCATGTTAAAATACACTAAACAATATTTAGCAATTTAGCAGAGCAACTAGCACTATACGGCAGGTGGACAAGGAAGCTCGCCCTTATTGCAGATATCTGTCAATTGTATGTGCTTCGAGTGAAATGCACGCAATTGCGATTTGGCGCGGGTGCGATTTCACTCGGATGTGCGTGTGCGTTTCTGTCTGTACGTGTGCTTTTCCGTTCGCTCAGAAAGCGTGTGTGTGTTTGCATGTGGGCGTGCCGGCATGACTGCGTGCGAATGAATTTGTCCTCTTCGTGTGACAGTGTTGACGTTATTCCGTTATTCCACGAGCAAAGTGGTCTAACTAACGTAACGATATTGACTTGGTCGCTGACGAACTCCGTTCATCCACCCAGCGCGTGTTTTCATCACGATGCGCCATTATGTTCGCGTTGCGTTCCTGCGACTACAGGAAACACTTTCTTTTAGGTGCAGAATCGCGACTACACGCGGAAACACTTTGAGGCTGAGACTGCGCCGAGCTAACCGCCGTCTGTAAAGATCACTTCCAGGACAGCTGTATCACACGCTGCGTCATCAATCGCCGAGACAATAGAGACGTCCACCGCAACGACATCATTTTGACGCAGCGTCCGATTTGGCGCTCTACGGCGAGTTGACGCATTTATTTCTGTCCCGTGCTGATGGCACGGCAA
>OZ023218.1:44756428-44778928 GCA_963995525.1 Escarpia spicata
AGTTGATGGTCAGTCATAGTTCTTACAAAATGTGCGAACCTGAAATTATTACAATATAGGCCTCAATGTCATTATATAATGTTATTACATGATTACATCGGTTTATTACAAAATGGGCGTTTTTATTACAAAATGGGTCGTTGTTACAAAATGGGCCTACTTCTAATACAAAATGGGTCGTTCTTACAAAATGGGCCTGTTTTTATTACAAAATGGGTCGTTATTCAATTGCGTATATGCTAATTGTTGTTTTATTGACTTACACCACTGACTAGGCAATACCGTATACCGCGTGGGACGGCGACGTATCCAAGTGGAGGTTTACGAGATGCGCTCGGAATGCGGCACTGAATAAGACGATATTTAAAGGTCTCTCGACGCAGTGCGCTCTCTCCCAGCTGAGTTGAACTTCTCGGTTGTTTTGCTCCGTGTTCACTTCTTCACACCCGGCAAGGCCGCTACGGTTATCCCAAACCCAGCCGAGCTCCGGCGGGAATCCCTAGGCGCTTTCATGGAAGCCGCAACAGTCGACCAACGGTATAAACTGATGGCGCTGAATAACAAAATATTTATGACCATCGGCTACGCAGAATGTTTAATGAATCGCCCTTGACTGTAATCACTCGCCAACGGCTGTGGCAGTTCAGTGCGTCAACCCACGTCGGTGGAATGTACTAATTGCTTTGTTATCCGCGAACACAAATAAAGTGCAGGGACACAGCGATCGGGATGGCTTCATCTTCAATTGGCTTCCCTGATAGTTGTAATGAGGAATGTAGTTGCAATAGCAACGTTTGGACCCACAAAAATGATGCTCAGCTAAGCACCCATCGAAATATGGCACCCATTATGACGTTTCCGGGATTCCTAGATACATTAATATATCATGTTGTGAGTGCACTGATAACAACCGACTGAGCCCAGACACGACTTTCATATGATTGTATGTGTAATATAACATTAGTTCGCTAGAGAAGCCTCAAACCTGGTTACCCTGCATGTCCACCCGCAACATTGATGCAATTTCAAATTGAGTCGTTTCTGTCGTAATTTCAGTGAACCAGCAATCAGGTTTTGACCGAACGTTCATAATGTACAGACGTACATACGTACACACATATAGACGAGTACACACACCGTACACACACCCACACACACACCCGTACACCGACCCACACCCGTACACACACACACCAGTACACACACCCGTACACCCACCCACAAACACACACACACACACGCGCACGCACGCACGCACGCACACACACCCGTACGGACACACACACACACACATGCACGCAGGCACGCACGCACACACACACACACACACACACTCGCACGCACGCACGCACACACACACACACACACACACGCATGCATACATACACACGTGTGCACACGTTGCTATACGCAGCAAATGTCCAAAACGTTTCCATGACATTCGTTTCTTCCTCAGATATCTGGTTATTTCTCACGGTTGCTTTCCCCGGAATGCGATTACTCGACTTATTTTTTTCGTATAGAACATATCTTTCCGAGTCCGATTACCAGGATTACGTGCGTGATTCCAACTGTAGTGTTACAAACATAAACTACCGTTACTAACATAACATGGATAAATATATTAAAACGAAATGCCAGAGGATGCAAGTACCTAATATTGTGGCGCTTGCTGGCAGCCGTCCAAGTTTACGAGATCAGCATCTCGTCCGTCTGCTTCGAAAAAAACATGATTGATTAAAGGAAAACCGTACCAGTTGGCGAGTTTTGTTTATAGGCACCGACGAATTGACAGTGACATAATCTTTCTTGATGGTAGATGGTTTGGTATTTAGTCTAAGCTGTTTTTATTACTTCAGCGCGTGTAAACAAATGTAGGTGTACTTCACGAAGATTAATAGAAGCACTGCTTGCTGTAAGTCTAGCCAAGGAGTCATTCCATCATCACAAGCTCGGAGTGGTAGTTGACTACACTAATCATGGCACTGTAAGATAGTTAGCTGAATCAGTTGTACTTTTCCTAGTAATAGACTCCGCCGGTCGCGACTGTGCCACCCGTGAGATCAGCGCAGACACCGCGCCCGATTTCAAAGACAACGCCAGCGACTTTAGGGAATCCCATTTAAATTACCCGTCCAATCATTCTCGCGAGCTTTTGTGCGATATTAAATCTTTGTATTGAAATAATTATTTATTCTCAAACGTTAGAGCGTACATGTAATAGTCAAAACCCAGGCAGCTGAATCTTGGTAGGCATGTTATATTATCGCAGGACTTAATATACGGTATTAATTTAATTAATACGGTAAGAATGCAGCTTGCGTTTATTGCATCCTGCGGGCGTCAGTGTAGTCGCCAATTATGAGAGCGACTGCGCCACATGGAACACTCCGAATCAGGTGTGCTGTTCCATCGAAGTCTCAGGTGCGCAGCGACGCTATACGCTCGTGTAGGGGTTTATGTAAGGGTGTCATTGCGCACCCTTACACGGACTACAGCGTCGCGCAACAGATAACACTTACCAGGACCTGGCCCCGCCGCACTCTTCCCTCCTTATGTCTTTTGGAGAGGATTAACTACGTCAATTAAAGTTAAAGTTTACACACGCGCGCACGCGCACGCGCACGCACACGCACACGCACACGCACACGCACACGCACACGCACACGCACACGCACACGCACACGCACACGCACACGCACACGCACACGCACACACAAATGCGCTAACTCGCATATTGCATTGTGTCCCTTAACAATCAATTTCACTAAATATAGTGTCCGGCACTTCTCCTTGTGTGAATACAGCACTTTATTATTAGAACAATTATCGTTACTGTTCACACATATGGTGTAGAGCTGAGCGCTGACCTCCACTGGGGAACCACATACAGACCACCACTGCCAAGGCAAACCGTACAAGTGCTTTCATATACAGAAACCTTAAAGGTGCCCTCCACAGGTGCACTGACATTGCTACAAAGGACTGGTCCGCCCCGTGTTGGAGTACGCCTCTGTCGTGTGGGATCCCCACCAGCAACACCTGGTAAACACCATCGAAGCTGTCCAGCGCCGTGCCGCGAGGAGAATCAACCATGATTTGAACCACTATACCAGTGCCACAGAACTTGTTAACAGACTACAACTACAGACCCTCCAAGAAAGAAGAACTGTCAACAAGGCCACCTTTATGTACAAGATAATGAGTGGACTTGTGGACATCACGCCAACTGAGGGTACACTGACAACAAACAACCGTATCACCAGGGGACAGCCCAACAAGCTCCTCCTGCCTCACTCCAGAACAAACACGCACCTCCACTCCTTCTTCCCCTCAGCCATCCGTTTATGGAACAAGATCCCCGACAAAGCGTCCTCGGCCTTCAAAGCGGCAGTTGAGGTCTGGGTAAAAAATACTACCTAGACACACCCTCTTAAAAAAAGAATAAAAAAATAAACCCTGTTTTTATCAACCCTGTTTTTATCAACCCTTTTAAACCGCGCATGTGCAACAAACTGTGGAATATTCTTCTGGATAGAGTTGCCGACATAGAAGTATTGGGATTACCGACGCCGTTTGTGATTGAGCATGTGTGAGTTCGTGTACCGGCGTGCGTCGACTGGACATGTTGTTGCAGTTGGCTCGGGTGTGAGACTTCTGTCCTCACTATTGGCCGCCCTCGATAGCTCACTGGAACTCATGAACGAAGTGGTGACGCCGGATGGTGACCGTTTTCTGTCAAGGGAAATTCAGTGACCACACTTGGCGAACCGCGGTCAGCGATATGGTACAGGGCCATTATGCCATCGGTGTCGACAGCATTGACATATCACATCCGGCGTCAAGCATCTGTCTCACAGCGCATTCATTGTTGGTAGCGGCTGCCGAGACGAAGGCTTTGTTTGATGCTATTGTTTCTTGTGCAGTGGCTGACCTACACACAGAGACTCGACAATCGTTAGAAGACACCACATTTGTCATGTCTAAATCGGAATCACTGAAAGTGGAAGCACTGTGTTCTTGCAGTAGTTGGACGCTGTAGTCCGACCCACCACCGCAATCACACCCGTCCTGTCCGTGCGTTTGTACGACTCTTGCAGTGACGACGTTGGCTGGTGTCTCCCACGGGTTGTTGTCATCGGAACTACAAACAGAGATTCGACAATCGTTAAATGAGAGCACAGTAGTCATGTCCCGATCGGAGTCGCTGAAGCTGGAATCCGATGATGTAACCCTAGCTGCACGACTTTCATGCAGTAGCTGGATGTTGTATATAGGCCAAGTCGTCATTGCAATCGCTAAGCAGACATTAGATGGTGCCACATTGATCACAGCTTGTGACTGCCAGGGGGACTACTTAAACTCTGTGTCAATAGAAGCCGACATCTGCAATTTACAGGTGCAGCCAGCCTCAGATGCCCGAGCTGTCGTCTTCACCACTGTCTGTCTGCTGTCTGTACTTTCTGACACTCTGACCTCCTACTACTGCCATGTCTATATTGTCTGTGCGTGCTGGTCTGGCCCTGGATCACTCTTAACGGGTCTCGCCGGAGAGTGTCTCCATACAACCTGTAGGGATCAGGAGGCACTTCTCTTACAGCGAAAACGTTTCCGTGATGATGTGCAACGCAGGCGATTTGAACATCCAAACGAGTAATGCCCAATCCCACCACAACTGTAACATGTAGTTGTAGCCCTGTTCCTCGGTGCACAGTCCCGTGATTTATGGTCTTGGCCACCACACGTGAAACAATACATCATCACAGGCTGTGTTGCCTTGCTCTTCACACTCGCATTATATGATGTAGTTTGTGATGCTTGGCTTTTAACAACAGTTGCCACATCATTGTTTCCTAGGTGGCTGTTGCAATGAGCAACTGTCAATCCTGTCATCGAGACCCGGATGATAGTGTTCCCCTGTCAGGATCTCGACGAGCAACGTCGCCAAAACCGTTGTCGTGAGTTTTTCCTGAGTCGTGCTGTGTGGTTATACTGTGTCTACTATTGTCAATGTAATCGTTTAATTTTGTCATGCTGTTAATCCCCAACACCAACGTAGTGTCTATTTTATTAATCACAGTGGCTGGTATATTGAACTGGCGGTCTGATATGACATTCACATTGTTGGTTCTACCCTGGAGCCACTCAGTGTTCATGTTACTGTCCGACACGTCTGAAGAATTGTTTAAAGTAAGTGTCGGCCAAATGCTCAGCTTCTACGTTCCCCTCTTTACACAATTGGTTCGAGCACTGTAGCAAATACAGTGCATGTGCATTTATAAATAAAGAATCCAATTGCAGATTCCGGCAATTAATTGAACTGAAAATGTTGGAACACAATAAACAGTTTTTGTTGACGTGTCTTCTGAAGACAAGACGCGATGTTTTACTAACAGCAGTGTAACACGACTTCACAGCATGTGGACAGCTACAACAGCCGATGGTGACTGTTGTGAAACGGACAATAATTTACAAGAGCCGATGGAGGCTGCTGTGTAAACAGACAACAGAACTGTCGTCGACAGTTGGCACAGGTTGACATCTACAACAGCCTATGGAGGCTGCTGTGCAAACAGAGACAACAATTTACAGAACTGTCGTCGAAAGAAACAACAGTTGGCACAGTTCTGTTGACAGGAAACACAAGCGTCGCAGGTTTACCTTGTGAAGACGTGACCAGCGAGTCGCACCTCAATTGTCGCAAGCCGCACCTAGTCTCCTGAAAGTCACACCGTGTGCAGAAGGCGTGGCAAGTCACAAACAACAGCTTGCGTAGACCCTCCTTGGCGCAGCGCAAAGAATGGTAATCACGGCGTTTACGCCCGATGAAATTTGGTTGCGAAAAGTTAATAAAACACAAGCAAATGATTAATCATTAATGCTACAAATTTTGAAAAGTTATAATGTTACAATTAAAAGTTATGAACAATTCTGTCTTTGCAAATGGCAGAAAGACAAGTGCAGAATTTTGAAGAAACTAGAAACCCCATGTAACAAACATGGAATCATTAGGCGTAGGTGTTGTCAGGAACGTTTCAGAAGTCTGGTTAGGGGCACGTCTTTACCTCTCGGGTTACCCTGGTTTGACTAAAAACGACCACTGCTGTCAAATACATGTAAATTATTTGACCAACCTTCATGACTGTCCAGGCGTGGACGCAACCACTCTGACACCAATGTCGCAGGACGCAATACACGGTAACAATGTAACTTGGTATCCTGCGGGCGTCAGTGTAGTCGTGAATTATGAGAGTGACTGCGCCACGTGGAAGACTCAGTATCAGGAGTGTTGTTCCATCGAAGTCTCGGGTGCTCAGCGCTACGTTCGTGTAGGGGCTAATAATTATTAGAGTGTCATTGCGCACCCCTACACTGACTACAGCGTCGCTCAACAGATAGCACACACTAGGACCTGGCCCAGCCACAATATTATAGCTCAGAGTGGCCGAAACTTGGCAAGGAAGGTGAAGAATCGGATAGAACACGAAAATGACATTTTCTAAACAGTTACCGATGCGATGATCTAGGTATCACCATGATGATATAGGTATCATCATCATGATATAGGTATCATCATGATGCTATAGGTATCACCATGGTGATATAGGTATCATCATGATGATAAGTATCATCATGATGCTATAGGTATCACCATGATGATATAGGTATCACCATGATGATATTGGTATCACCATGATGATATAGGTATCATCATGATGGAGGGCGGTAGTTTAGTGAATAGGGCATCTTGCTGTCGATCGATTCAACTTGCCGCCGTTGCTAAGTTTGATTAATTTGGTTCACCCACCTTGCCGAGACACTAAATGCTGTTGGTTCCTTCTACTCAGTGCCAGAAGTGAAACTATTCCACGTAAGGACATGGACAAACCTGTCGCTGTCTCACCTACTCCAGAGAAGGACACGTTGACATAAGCCACCAGTCCCGTTACTGGGTCCTCGCCCCGGGAGCGCGACATTTGGTTACATGACATGTGTTCACACGACATTTCGTCACGAAGTGCAGAGTACGAAATTTCGTCACGAGTGTACGACATTTCGTCACAGAATAGTTGGTCACACTGTTACCGCTACTGGTCATTCCTATCTCTGTTGTCAGCGTGTGCGCATGTTTCACATACCACAGTTTAATTACAGTAACCAAGTTTTATTTTAGAAAAGACAGTGTCTGGGTTGCCATTGTAAAACCAATGGCATCATCTCTAATGTGCTTGTAATGCCAGAATAAATAATTTTACAAGACAAACGTCGTTTGTTTTGCAAACTGACTTCGGCTGTGTGACCAAACATTGCAGACTTGTGACAAGCTCGTACTCTACCTTCGTGACACAACTTCATGTGACGAAATATCGTGTGAGTAGACAACACGTCGTGTGATCAAATGTTGTGTAACCAAACGTTGTAGATCTATCGGACTTGTTGGAACTAAAATAAATAAATGAACGTTGCGATCGATGCTGCTGTGTTCCAGCGCGTTACGCTACAACACATAGTTGGGATGCGGCCAACAGATGCAGTGTTGTTGGTTGAGTAGTTGAAACAGCGGCTGTCGCTACCGGGACTTTCTGGCTCTGGGGTGATCGCATGCTCATTAATGCTGTCTGTGTTGTTGTAACCTAGCGCTAACGAACGCTCCCTCTTGCGTCCCGCGGGAATGGCCTCCATTCCTGATGCCGTGCGGAGACTCTCAACATCTCAACGCAACAGTGGTATGTTAGATGGTATCTTCAGCCGCAGGCGAATGACTTCGGTTGATTGGCGAGGTGGCGAACGCAGTGTCTTGCAGAGGACAGTCCCATGGGCACAGGGATCGATAGACTGCATGGCTAATTCCATGATGTTAACCAGCCATTTTTCTGGGGGCCCATTTTCTCTTGCCCTCTAGGATACCTTGCATGATGGTTTTCGAAAGGGTGTTGTGACGGGCCCCGAAGCACTTCGTTTCAAATGATTGCAAAGTAGTATGTTTATTATATAAACCTGGTTATTTATCGTACAGACAAACTGGTGGAATGTAAGTTAGATGTACTTAAATTAGTATCTAGCACGGCTTCCCAAAGCGCATTATACTTAATGGCCCGTTAAAACTGTTCATTCGAACACCAGCTTGACTTATCTGGGAAGCATTAAGCCACACTTAAATTACTACGCTTAGGTTATTCGTTCAGTAGTCGGGTTCTCCTTTATACAGCTGAGTGAACTAAAACACTGTGGCGTGAATTAAATTGCGCAAGCTTCAAAACGGCAGCAAGAGGTCTTAAAACCGGGTTGTCTCCTTTAAGAGTCGGATGTTCTAATCACTGCACTACCACGCCTTCACAACGAACAATGAATGTGACATCATAACCCCACAACAACGACTTGTAATTTAGTCTCGGCGCGTACGACGAGGAGTTCGATTTGAAACACGGCGAATCTGAAACACGGGGTAAATAAGCCGATTTTGTAAACATGATACGAGCAGGGAGCTCTAATCTGCACAGAGGTGCACAACTCACAGTAACAATCCATGAAACAAGGCAGCCTCGTTTGTATTCACCCGAGATAGCCCGGATGTCAACATAAAATGGTGGCACCTGTCTTCAATTCTAACAGTCTATCGGCTAATTATCGGTACAAACAAAAACAAGCCAATCAGGGAGTCAGGAATTCTGACATTGTCTGAAGCAATCAGCAGTGTCGCCTAGCAACAGGCAGAGTTCGTCTTCTGAACAGTGGTATATTATGACATAATGACATTCATTGCGAAGATGATAACACAATCACATGACAGCATTATTATATCCTGCTGTAGGCCTATATAGGGGTCACTGGCATTCACATCCCACTACTAGCGTTCAAGTCCCACTACTACCGTCCATTCCACACTACCAACGTTAACATCCAACATCCCACTAACATAGGCGTCGCAAACCCACCCGTCAGCTTTGCGAACCGCCCGACATGCATCCCCTGATCACAACCTCCTCATATCAGGGCCGCTGCGTTTAAACGGGATCTTGTTTAAGGCTCAGCACACAGTGTTAGGTTTCCCTTTGGCAACCACGTTAACGTTTTGTGTGATTATAAGAAAACGTGACCTACAAAATGTCTTAAACTTCTCACCTGCTGTTATTATTATTTCAAAGACATGTTGGTCGAGTTTAGTCAAAATCTTAAATTTCTAGCTCTCGTAAAATGCCTGTATGTGTGACACCCGTCAATATTTACGAATGGATGCAGGCAGTAATCCGGCCAAAGGGTCAACTAGCCAAATTACTGCCAAATACCCTTCCGCGTAGTAAAATCTGCTACAAATAAACCATTTTACTATCAACAGCTTCTACAATCACACCGGGAAAATATGACTACTGAAATGCACTTATGTCAGAGCAGGTGAATTTGGTAAAAAATAATTTCTAAAAAATACATTGCACTTTTTATCGTCACGAAAGCAGGAAGTCCAACTGTGTCATAACCCCAAATAGACATGATGATTTGGGAGAATTTGTTTGAAAACAACACACTTTATAGGCACCGATGTTACAAGTACTCTGCAATTTTATTTTTGGTGTACCCTCCACGTGTTTGTGTTTTATGCACATTTCAAAGGTGCCACCAAACTTGGCAAGGCACCAAAAAAAACAGCACTTCGCTGTTGGACAATTTGTAAGGTAAACATCAACAAAAAGTCATCTTAAGGTGTGAATTCCTCAAAGGCCAGACGTCTCAAGCAGTTCAATTACATAATATTACACTGCCTAATTAGCGGACATTCAGAAAACAATGCCAATTGCTTGATTGGCCAGAAGGTCCAGTCAGATCTGATAATAGCCGACTCTAGCTAATCACTGTCCTCAGACTTCATTGGGGTCAATGCCAACATTATCACGTGTGTTTAATTAGCTGAAGTAAACAAAAACAATATTGATGAGTCACACTGTTGCAATGCCATTGGTTCATTTCCATACATATTATGAAATTGTGACTTAACTAATGGCATACGCACCCCGTCCCCCTTATAAGATACGTGTTCCGTCACTGCGATTAGGATTTGCAGACTGATGAGAAGTATGTAATATCCAAAAACGGTTTGTCCCAATCAACTGTAGTTTTGCCATACACGTATTTTCAGTAATTATTTCAAGATAGTTGAAGTAAAACGCGTCCTCCGTGATTGTGCAATGACTATAGCGTGCTTCCGTTGCCAGGCTCTCTAATTGTATTAGGGCTCAGCACACTGTTAGTTTTCTCATTGGCGACCACGTTAACGTTTATGTGATTATAAGAAAACGTGACCTACAAAATTTCTCAAACTTCTCACCTGCTGTTATTATCATCTCATTGACATGCTGGTCGAGTTTAGTCAAAATCTAGTATTTCTAGCTCTCGTAAAATGCCTGTATGTGTGACACCCGTCAATATTTACGAATGGATGCAGGCAGTAATCTGGCTAAAGGGTCAACTAGCCAAATTGCTGACAAATACCCTTCCGCTTAGTAAAATCAGCTACCAATGCACCATGTTACTGTCAACAGCTTCTACAACCACACCGGGAAATCTGACTACTCAAATGCACTTATGTCAGAGCAGGTGAATTTTGTAAAACAAATCATTTCTCAAAAATAAATTGCACTTTTTCGTAACCAAGCAGGAAGTCCACCAGTATCCTGACCCCCTAAAGCCGGATTGTGTATAGGTCATTCTTGAATAGCAGTTTCAGCCAGTGTGACCTTGGCTATCAACATATGGTATAGAGACGTCCCCCAGAATATATTGTATTCCGCTTTATCTTCTCTCCGGTATACCATAATTCAGCTACACCATTTTACTGTCAACAACTTCTGCAATCACACCGGGGAATCCTACTACTCAAATGCACTTAAGTCAGAGCAGGTGAATTTTGTAAAAAAATCATTTCTCAAAAATACATTGCCGTTTTTTCGTCTTTAACCAAACAGGAAGTCCAACTGTGTCTTTAGCAATGACGGTATGCAGGGGCGCGGCACAGCGGCTGTGCGTCGGGAATAACGGAAGTGACGTAAAGTTCTGTCGCGTAGCACCATTTCCTTCCCCTTCTACAGTGCAAAAGAAATATGTCTGAATTAACCCGGAATACAACTGCACGGCACAGATGACAGGAAAGGAAAACATTAAGGCACTTGCAACGACCAGTTACTACTACGGACTTTGTAACTAGACGTTAACTAGCGTTATTTACCATGATAAGAAATAACGAGACCTAGCTTCCCAGAACACGCGCGCGCGCGCACACACACACGCGCACGGGCGAGCATGTGAAATAAACCGCCCAAGTAACCCTATACACACCATGGAAAATTTCGATAGAATAAATTAAACTTTAGTCGAGCTTTTGCTTGAAAAGGACTTTTATACAAGGTGTTCTCCATGCCTAGGAATAAGTCACTCAGATGTTTCGTGCACCGCACCAGCTGTTATTGCCCATCTTGTTGGATTTGTTCGCAGCGTCGAACTCGACGCACGGATCATACCAGATAACGCTCAGCTCATTAAACGTCATTATTGCATAGCGTTCACACCTCCAGTCTCTGGGTGTATTCGGATGTTCTTCCGGTTTTTTTTGCTCTAACTGCAAGGCCTCGTCGATGTCGGCAGCTTTGGGAACACACATCTTCATCTTGCTGCGCCTCATCGTATCCCACGTCGATTCGGTTCCATTAAACTAATGTTGTCGTCATCAAGGTCCCACCTCGGTTTGGGCCAAGAGGCGCCGTCGCCGCATTTCTCTCTCCGGTATGCTTGGCATTGCTATCATTGTCGCACTCACTGTGTATCTAGTATCCTCTCTTTTCATATCACTGATCTATGTTGCTGTTCGAAGATGATATTAGGAAACCCGTAGGATGGGGGTGCGGTTGTTGGGTACCCTCTCCCCCAGCTGTGGCGCGGGTTCCGTTCAATGGAAAGGAGGAGTGGTGCATGCAACTGGAGTTTTAGGAGCCTCACTGGAGTCCATTATTATAGCCAGTACTGGGTGGATAATTGATCTACATATTTTCTCAGTCTCAGCGCATGACTTCGAGTTGAAAATTCATGAAAATTACATACATCGTTTTTTTATAGAGAAATCCTATTCAGTATTCACTGGACCAACATGTCTAGATTTAACAAGATTTAACAAGATTGCCATCCAGAAAATTACTCTGGATGGCAGTTGGACAAGGAAGCCTTTTGGCTTATCGAGAGTCCAATACTTTTTATCTACATGTATCCCGCCTTTTTAAGGTGTGTGTCGATTTTATTTTTAAACATATTCACGCTACTAGCACCAACACAATCAGGAGATAATCTGTTCCATTCATTTACAGTCCTTTGTGAGAATGAGAACTTTCTTATATCTAATCTACACTGCTCCTTTACTAATGTAGCTTCATGTCCTCTGGTCCTTCTATCTTTCTTAACTGAGAAAAAAATGTTTCTATCAATATTTTCATAACCATTCAATATTTTAAACACTTCTATGTGATCTCCTCTCAATCTCCTGGTCTCTAGTGTTGTTAAACCACATTCTTTTAGGCGTATTTCGTAACTAAGATCCCTCAGATTTGGTATCATTTTAGTCGCTCTCCTCTGTACTCTTTCTAGCATATCTATGTCCTTCTTGCGATATGGCCTCCATGCTTGTATACAATATTCTAAATGAGGCCTCACTATTGTTTTGTACAGCGGTACTATTAATTCTTTTTTCTTATACGCTATATTTCGCCTAATTAATCCAAGGATTTGATTTCCCTTTGACGCTGCAATTCCGCACTGCTCTGAAACCTTCATATCAGCACTAATGGTTAACCCTAAGTCCTTTTCTTTTACAGTAGTACTTAGAACAGTACCCCCCATTTTATATTTTACCTCTTCATTCCCATGACCTGTGTGGAGGCATTTACATTTCCCAAAATTGAACAGCATTTGCCACTTTTCAGACCATTTGATCAACCTATCAAGATCATCTTGTAAATGCTGTCTGTCTCCATCACTTTTAATCCTTCTAAACACTTTTGTATCATCCGCAAATTTTAACACCTTGCTTGTTATATCATCGTCCAAATCGTTGATATATATTAAGAATAATATAGGTCCTAGTACTGATCCCTGTGGTACCCCACTCAATACCGATTTCCAGTTTGAAGCCTCCCCATCAACTACTACACGTTGTCTTCTGTCATTCAGCCATTTTTCTATCCAGTTTATTATACCATTTCCTATGCCATGGGCCTTTAGCTTAAGGAGTAATCTTTGATGTGGTACTTTGTCGAAAGCTTTTTGAAAATCTAAATAGATGATATCTACTGGTGATCCCTCATCTACCCACCTAGTGATGTCTTCCAAAAAACATAACATATTTGTTAAGCATGACCTCGCTTTAAAAAACCCATGTTGAGATGGGTTTATCAAGTTATGTTTAACAAGAAAATCCACCATGTGATCTTTAATTAGTCTTTCTAATAATTTGCAAATCACTGATGTTAAATTCACTGGTCTATAGTTCTCTGACTTGTTTCTCGAACCTTTTTTAAATAACGGTATAATGTTTGCCTCTTTCCATTCTAAAGGAACCACTCCCTCTTCTAATGACAAATTGAAAACTGTTGCAAGCGGTGCGCTAATTTGTTCTACAATTTCCAATAGTAGTTTGGGCGGAATCCCGTCCACTCCAGGTGATTTATTATCCTTCATAGCCCTTATTTTCTTAGCTACCATTTCCGAGGTTACAACTAACTGTCCTAAATAGTCTGAATCTGCCCCCTTGAACTTAGCCTCTGGTACTGGCAGTGAACTAATATCTTCCCTGGTAAACACTGAACTAAAATACTCATTCAGGTCTTCTGCCATTAAGAATCCCTCTGATATTGTATTTCCAGCACTATCTTCTAGAGGACCGACCTTATCCTGAACTTTCTGTTTGCTTCGAATATACGCATAAAAACTCTTACTGTCATGTTTTATATTACTAGCTAATTTTTTTTCATAGCTTCTCTTTGAATTTCTAATTTCAGCTGTAGCTTGATTAAGTGCTTCTTTATAAATGTTGTAGTCTTCATCATTTCCAGTACATCTATATGACTTCCACATCATTTGTTTATACTTAATTTTTCTAATGGCTTCTTTCGATAAGTGTTTCTTTTTATACCGTTTCCCTTGTTTTTTGAAAGGTACAAATTCATCGACTATGCACTTAATTTCACTATTTAAGATATTCCAGCATTCGGTTGCTGTCTTATTCTTCAGTGTGTTATTCCAGTCTATCTTTGCTAAATATTTCCTCATGTCCTTATACCTTCCTTTGTGGAAATTTCTCCTATACTGCTTTTTACTATTCCTTTCTGATTTTACTTTGATGGTAAAATGTATCTGGTTGTGATCACTACTCCCCAGTGGCTCACATATCTTGACATTGTCAACTAATTCTTTCTGTGAGGACAAAACTAAGTCTAACACATTCTCTCCCCTGGTTGGTTCTAGCACATGTTGAGAAAGGAAACTATCTTGTAATAAAACTAAAAACTTGTGGTCCTCACTCCCCATACTCTGTAGAGATTTCCATTGTATATGCCCATGGTTAAAGTCCCCCATAATAATACAGTTCCGTTTGCTTACTTCCCTTATAGCGTTTTGTATTTTTTTCATTCTCTTCTATGCTTATGTTTGGACTTCGATAAACTAACCCAACTGTTAACGTTGAGTTTCCTGTAACTATGTTACACCAAACAGCTTCTTCGCAATCTGCTTCTCTTTCTAATTTTATTTCATAAGCCTGGATAGATTCTTTAATATATAAAATAACTCCACCTCCCTTTCTTCCTATTCTATCTTTCCTAAACATTACATATCCTGTTAGTCCCAATTCGGCATCTGATATATCAGTGGTGGCCCACGATTCGGTTATACCTATTATGTGAGGGTCAATATCTTCTACCATAATGTTTAGTTCACTTCTTTTGTTTACTATGCTCCTTGCATTTAAACAAATGCATTTATATCCTGATTCAGAACAGTTTTCCAGGCTGTTCTTTGCCGATTTATTTCTGCTGTCTTTATCTATGCCTCCAGTTTCAGGCTTCTCTGTGAATCCCCCCTGCGAATCTAGTTTAAATAGATGCAGCCTGTCCCACTGTCAACAGATTGCAGCAAGTTCTCTGAGAAAACTGCTGCCCCCTTTCCACTTAGATGTAGGCCATCTCTCATGTACATATCTTCCCTCCCAACAAAGTATCCCCATAAATCTACGAATCCCACCCCCTCTTCTTTACACATCTGCTCAACTAGTGCGTTGATCGCCATCCTCTTGCAGTTTCTATATGTCGGCCCCCTTCCTCCCATTACTGGCAAAATTCCTGAGAGGATAATCTGTTCTACTCTTGTCTTCTTTAACTTCTTCACTAACTGTCTGTACTTCTGAACTATCCCAGTTGTTCCCTCCCTCTCTGCGTTATTTGTCCCTACATGTACTAGTATAGACCCTCCCTTGCCATGCCCCAGTACCTTCTCTACCCTTTCAGTTACATGTTCTATCCTAGCCCCCGGTAGACAAACAACGACGTCCTCCCCCTCGCTTAGAGTCTTATCTGTCTTTCTCATAATCGAATCGCCCATAAACACCCTCTCTTTCCTCATTGCCCCCTCAATCACTGCCTCAGTGTAGCTCTTTGTCACATGTAAACGTGCTCGAAAAAATCATACATCACACCAAACCGCTATTCTCAAGGAAACTCGTTAGGTGTAATGGGCACTAAATGTAGTACCCCATAAAAATCATGGGTTTAATTGGTACATATGGTGGCGGCACAAACGGCCGTGCCACTTAAACGTGATGTATGTACAGCGGATGCAGAGAAAGTGTAAACAGAACTGGTCGTGTTAAGTACGGGATATGTTTCGATGGAATGTACATTTTTGATGTCGAAAAAATGAGATTGGAATGATCGTGTTATTAGATACACTTTTGGCCAGTTGTTTGTACATTTACCGGGCGCAGACATTTGCGCGCAATCTCTGTCTGACGGTAATCAAAGTATCGAGCGTGGACCTTTGCCATCCAGACAGAATGCTGAGCTGGAAGCCTGTAGATGCCTTGTGAATATGGCTGCATAGGCGTCGGCATCGGGGGAGCTCAGGGGCGGATCCAGAGAGTGTAGTTGAGGGGGGGGGACATGTTGTTATCCCTCAGAGAACTGGAACCATGACGCACTCGTTCTGCCTTCTGGAATCTCGTTTCTTATGAATAAAGCAGCAGCGTTTCACAGCAGTATATAGAGGTTGTTGAACCACTCGGTTGCTCTGAATGAAAGTGGGTAGACATCGGAGACTCATCCGCCGAAAGCAAACATGCGGCAATGGTTAACGAAGTGGTCAATCTCGTATCAACACAACGGCTGTCAGGCCGAACGTCCACCAACAATTCAAAACCAGTCGCAGGATGGGTTAAGGATGATCAATTGTTGCGTTAAAAATAAACAGATGTGTAATTTAATTTCCCATGTGAGATGTTTAATGTGAAAGTGTTTAAAATTTACATACCCGAGTATAGTCTACGTAGTTGACGAGTCTGTTAGTTCTGCTGCCGGCGTTCATGCAGCTTAATTGCGGGAAGGCGGCCTTATTTGCGTGTTATTTGCAGTTTCCCGGCACACTCAGCATAGTTCATTTACCCAGTAATTAGCGTCCGTGAGTAGTTCGTTAGAAGAACAGAGCTTCTCGCGTCGGTTTGTTCCAAGCCGGAAATTACAATACACACACAAAGCATTTTCAGTCTGTGTCACGTGAATAACCAAGAAAGCGGATCATCAATACTTTCAAAGCATAGAAATATGTCCCTTGTGCAATTTCCTTTGCATTAATAGGCCCTAAAAATAGGCGAAAATGGCGATATTTGACAGTTGCGTCACTTCCTTGGTTACTCGCTGATTCCCGACCACCGCTGGCCGTCGCTACGGGGGTAAGACCACATTAAGGATTCGTCCGCCATTACCGACCGAAAGAGTGCCCTTGAAAATACCGTTTTGGTGTGATGTGTGAATTTTTTTCGAGTACTTTGACGTGGCACATGTTAGTCCAGTGAATACAGAATGTACTACTGCATTAGATCTTTCACGAGGTAGCAATAAACATACGCTAGTCGCTCGCGTATTCGCACAATGGCTATTTTGCAGAACGCCCCAATATTTCAAAATCCGTCACTGGATTGGGGCGAAATTGTGGGGTGTCAGGTTTGGGTGGATTTTTCTCAAAAATGAGGTAAGCATTTTCAGCCTGTTTTCCTGGGTCCGTGTATATAGCATAGTGGGCTAGTAAAGCGAAAACCCCCCCCATAGGGAATTTACATACACATGTAAATAACATCCATTTGGGTATCTCAACCATCATGTATTGTTCCATTGTCACGGCCAAACACTACCATGTGCCATGGGTAGGCCTTTGCGTACAATGAATAATTTGACCTTCCCCGTGACCTTGTGACCCGATCAACTGCGCTGCCAAATTTTCGAATTTTAGTTTTTGTGCTTTTATTCTTGTTGTTTGTTTATATTTATTTCTTCCTGGACGCGAGTGTACTTGTCATTACGTATTGTATTATGTTCATAGTGTTTAATTCGAAAAACTAAAAAGTTAAACTTGACTAAAACTTAAATTTAATCTGCTCTAGGTCTGTTAAATCACTCCGCCTCCATTTTTGGGCTGAACACGCGCCGTTTCCGTTTGTGTTCCAAATAATTGATTAAAAACGAAAGTAGTTTCTTCAGACTGTACTAACTCTCGGAAATAGGATTATTAAGACGTGGAGTCGAAGTAAGCGTATGGCTTGTTTTAATGACTTAGTTCAAATTGTGCTGTGATATATCTTATGTATTTTGTGACATTTCTTTTGTATTTAGGAGAATATAATGTGAGTAGACATCCAAAATAAACTACATTTTAATTCAGTTGTGAGTGTAATGATCAGAAGACATATAAACAAGATTTTGGGAGAGCATAAAAATGACATATATTTGAGTAAGACAGTATAACATATTAGTTTAAATAAATAAATGTTAAAATATCTACTCAACTTGTATGGACCTACCCAAATCGCCAGTTCTTGTCGGGACCGTTACAATGCATTTATAATTGTGTTATGGTGTATGATCACGTCATCCTATTCATTTTTTCCTTCCGGTAAACACTTCATCGTCCCCTCCATTGCTTCGCCTATCCCTCGAGGTTGTTTGTGATGATCCGAGTGAAGCTGGTGATGATAAAGGATGCTGAGAGTTCAGTTGACGCGGCTGAGTGATCCGGTTAGTGAAACACAAGGTCGATCGCAGACCTCGAAGACATTCGCATTCCTATTGGCGGATCCTCTTCTCAGTTTCTACACAAATACGGGTATTCTTCGAAACGTGCAATCTCCAGTTTGTACGATTTTTGGATCACTATTTCCACGAAGTTGGTTTTATGTCACATCTCTCGACTTTTGATTTCATTTGGTCGTTGTAGAGTTTACGAGGTTTCCCGACAGAATATTTTCCGTCAGCAATTCCGCCATTTATCAGTTACTCCCGCCATTTGCTTCTTGAAAAATGGATCTGCATGATGTCAAAACTGAGGTCTGTTGAAAGATTTTCGCCGCTTTGCCGCTGTAACTTCAGCTTCTCCGCTGTCTCGGCTGTGAACTTATGATATCCGAACTAACACGGAGAGGGGGGGGGGGGGGGGGGGCAGTGCTATTACAATTTTTCTGCGCCGCTCCTATCAATTTACCTTCTCTCCGCTGTCTCTGCTGAAATGATGACATCCGAAAACGGGGGGGGGGGGGGGGTGGGGGGGGTGGGGGCGGGGGGATGTTTCGCTAACGCGCCGCCTATTACTCGGGGGGGGGGGAGAAAACCACATGTCCACCCTCCAATTGCACACACCTTTCACAGTCAACAAAATACACATTAATTGTCTCATATAATTTACATTTCCACCCGACATTGACGCTCGCCACAAAAAAAACATTCACGCTCACATTTAATGGGGCCAGAGCCCTTTGCCCCCCTATTACCGCGTCTATGGATATACAGTTATAAGAAAAATTGTCAGTATATATTTTTTCTGAAATAACATTTTATGTACCACAAACCACAAATAGACATATCTTCGTTATGTTCAAAAAACGCATAATTATTATTAGCAGTAGCTATACACAAAAATACACGTCGGGGGTTAGGGTTATCATAAAGGTCATGCTTGCAGGGTTAATGTTATGGTAACCTATTTACATAACTGGCTGTGAATCAGGCCAGTTATTTATGTTAAATTATCGCGCTTCTTCGATGGCACGAACTAATTGTTCTATATCCGGTTTCTCGCGACCCATTCACCGAAGACGATTCCTATTATTGTCCTATTATTGTACAGCTTCTACACGTGGCATTTGCGAGCTATTTGCAGGATGTCGCAGACGTTCTTAGACATTCTAAGTCTTAGAGACGATAATAGCGCAGTCATCCGCATGTATGCCGGGGATGGCATTGTTAGAAATAGCTGAATCTTTGATCTCTGATTGAGCTCGTAGGCGACTCTAATTGAGCTAGCGATTGTCGTGGCGATAGACAATGTCTACACTTTTCTTTCCATAAAAGATATAAATACACCCAGGAATACGTTGGGAAGTTGCAAAAACGACACATCTTTCTTCATACGGGTCGTGACGCAGAAAAGGTCCGTGAGGCAGATTCAGAGCGCATCTCTTTTAACGAAAGCAAAAGTTTTTTGTTAGATCAACGAAGCATAAACCGATCGGGCTTTGCTCAACTTTCCACCGTGGTCTAAAAGGCTCAGCACACTGTTAGTTTTCCCATTGGCGACCATGTTAACGTTTTGTGTGATTATAAGAAAACGTGACCTATAAAGTTTCTTAAACTTCTCACCTGCTGTTACTATCATCTCATTGACATGCTGTTCGAGTTTAGTAAAAATCTTATATTTCTAGCTCTCGTAAAATGCCCGTATGTGTGACACCCGTCAATATTTACGAATGGATGCAGGCAGTAATCCGGATAAACGGTCAACTAGCCAAATTGCTGCCAAATACCCTTCCGCTTAGTAAAATCAGCTACCAATGCACCATGTTACTGTCAACAGCTTCTACAATCACACCGGGAAATCTGACTACTCAAATGCACTTATGTCAGAGCAGGTGAATTTTGTAAAAAAAATCATTTCTCAAAAATAAATTGCACTTTTTCGTAACCAAGCAGGAAGTCCACCAGTATCCTGACCCCTAAAGCCGGATTGTGTATAGGTCATTCTTGAATAGCAGTTTCAGCCAGTGTGACCTTGGCTATCAACATATGGTATAGAGACGTCCCCCAGAATATATTGTATTCCGCTTTATCTTCTCTCCGATATACCATAAAAATCGTTGCGTCTTTCGTCGCCCGAGAGACGTTTTCTCATAGGCAGGTGTTTCAAATCAGACGATGAGGCCGACTACTCGGTGTTTCTCCGCCCACTTTGAAGATTTCGGCACGGCTACCGTTGCACTGGCTTTGTTGCCTTTAGTCTGCATGTAAGCTGTGCGATATAACTTCGATCCATGGTGTGTCTTCGATCTGGTTCTGACCGCACTGTGGAATGCGGAACGCTGGCATTCTTTATTGGTTCGGGACGGGAGTTGTGGTTTAGCGCGCGCGTGTGTGTGTGTGTGTGTGTGTGTGCGAGTATGTGTGCGCACGCGTGCGTTCGTGCGTGCGTGTGTCTGTGTGTGTCTGTGTGTGTATGTGTGTGCGTGCGCGTGTGTGTGCATATGTTTGCGCATGCATATTATGTTTGCCTGTGCGTGTGTGTAGTCCTTTGTGCAGTGCCTTTCTGGTGTGGCAGTCAGATGGTTGTGAGAATCTATGAAGACGACGCGTTTCATATTTATCACACGTCATATTCTTTTAATGAACCCACTCACGATGGCACTTCATCTTGCAACCACGTGTTTCGGTGCATGTTTCACTAATTGGATTTCACATTTCATTAATCTTTGGCGGTTAAGTCATCGAAGTAGGCCTACTCATTTTAATAACGTCAATAATCGTTGGCGAGGAGTTTGGTCGAACTCTAGTCTGATTTCTGGATGTGCGAGTTTTTTAACATTGATTCTTTTATGATTGGTTACGTTGCTTCGGCATATTGTGGCGACATTTGTCTATAATTTGGAATGTGTAACAAGCCTGGGATCTACCCAACAGGTTTCATAATCAGAATTATATTTACTATAATAAAGTATTCAATGGGCTTACTACTTAAGATGTGCATCGCCACTTGCATCACTTCTAAATAGAAATGCTGAGGCGCTATCACAGAACAACATTTAGATGTTGACACACGCAATCCATTTGTGAACCTACGAGTCAAACAGTGCAACAACATTTAGATGTTGACACACGCAATCCATTTGTGAACATACGAGTCAAACAGTGAAACAACATTTTCAGTTGAACTTATCAAGAAAGGTTCATATGAAAATAAATTATATGTGTCCGACATTACCACTAACCTCGTCAACCACTCGCCCACTCATACAACCATTCACTCATTCACTGACTCACGCATTCATTCACTCACTCACTCACTCACTCACTCACTCACTCACTCACTCACTCACTCACTCACTCACTCACTCACTCACTCACTTAGGCCTAAGGGATAGCCAGGTTTGGCTTGCTTTTCCATGCGCTGGCTACACAAAATGTGGTTATTGATGCCATTTCATCACTGCGTCTGTAGGAGTGACCAGCGACGTTCGGCCCTTTCCCCGGTGTCCTCTGTATAATATCTTCAAGTTAAACAGTGATCGGCTCCTCATTCGTTAGATAAATTAATAAATTGTTCTCCAGACACGAATAAATATGCTGAAGGTATAATGCTGGTCAAATTATGTGTAATAAGCCCAACACTGTCATCGCAAATCCAACCCTGATTCCGATGGCGTCCGGAGATTCCCACAAGGCCGAGTGCTATTTCTGGTGTCCGTACAATTCAGTCACGCGAGCACATCCTATCGTACGGACATAAAACAAGTGAAAATAGTAATTGTACAGTGGAATGTGTAATAACGAGATCGTAAACATGCTGGTTTGGGTTAAAACTGACACTTAGTACCGTCCTTCGGGTACTACAGAGCTGTCATTTCGCTGGTAAATTATTTCAAAATAACTACGTCCGCGCCAGGCTGGACGTGATAAATAACCCGTCAATGTGAACCACGATCGCTACTCATCACTACCCACTGCGTCATTCGTTGAGTGTCTTGTTGGACGACAGGAACAATGCATTACTCCTAATTCTCCTAAGGGCTAGTTATAAAAACTTGCGAGGAGAGAGAAACATGGTCTATTTCTTTGAGGTCACTTTGACCTGGCGGGTTTCATAGGCGTAGTTATCGCACCCACGTATCATGTAGGGCGGTGTGATAACACAAACAGATGGTCAGATTATCTAAACGAAGTC
>OZ023218.1:44783928-44786428 GCA_963995525.1 Escarpia spicata
ACCTGGCCACCAGTTATATTTATGACAAATCCTGGTGTATACAAATTTAGCATAAATCGGTTAGCAGAGTAAGTCAGACAAAGCTTAGAACATGACATTATACATGATTTTGGACGATTATGGACCCCATCCAAAGAGGTACAAATAATGCCGATGTGTTCATTCAAACACCAACTCTACCTCTAGGGGAAGCATTAAAACACCCTTCAATTACTGCGCAAAAACTATTTGTACACATGTACCTCACACCGTCTAAAATTAGGCACTCTTTTAAACAGCCGAGTGAACTGCAGCAACGTGGAGTGAACGAAATTCCCCAAGCTTTGTGTCAACATCACAAGGCGATTCGAACCCGGATTCTCTGGATTGAGGTGGAGTTCGATATTCTAATGACTACACTATTGCGCCTTAATGTGAATAACAACGACGACCCAGAGTAGTGTCCAGAGGACCTCTACTACCCCCAGCGTCCTGCAGCCACACGGCCCGTCACCGCGACCACATCGCCCGTATACTTGACTCCGACATTCATCGCCTCACTTCAACCGAATATGATACCGAGATTTAATGCAGCGTCGTAAACGGAGACCGCACACTACGTCGGCTTTTTATTGAAAGATAAAACACGCATGACATTTTGGTTTCCCGACGCTTTGACGAATCAATACCAGTGTCAAAGAGGACCGCCTAGATTAAGAACGACACAGTTGATGACGTCACAGGCAGCCAGTGACGCCACACGACAAACACCGATAACTCGTCAGGTATAATATTTATGTGTAGATAAAAGAGCAATCGGTGAGTAACCTTTTACATGCCAGATTTGGTACGTTGTGTGTCAGGGCTATGTTGTGTCAGATTCATAAATCACAAATTGCGAGTGTTCGTTGGTTGGTTGTCCCTACAGAGGTGACTGTTGTGGTACCGTCGTACGAGGCTCCTTTGCCTTGGCCGGGTGGGGCTACTTTGGCCACCTCTAAACAACTATTTTACAACGTTTTAAGATAATTATCAATCACTGCCCCTCATATATTATGGACTTATTTACCATAATAATATTTACTGACCTTCCAACATTTTATAAAAAAACAGCATAAGGAAGATCTTCCTCTTCCTACAAAAAAAACACAGAAGATTTTTGCTCGGAAAAACAACAAAACGTTATTAACAAACAAACACCCATTTCCCCCAACACCAAGTGTTCCGCATCTGTCTTTCAGTGCTCAGCATTGTAAATGCCAGTGGCACGTTTGGTACACAATTCCCGTGTTGGTGGTAATGCGTGGCACTTGGAGACACTCAAAATGGGCGAGTGAAAAATATGCGGAGCGGTGTTCCCCCTGGCTAAAATGATGTGCGAGGTGGTAGGGGTGGGTAACGCGAGCGCCGCAGGCACGAAGCTTTGCTAGAGCGGTCCGGGGGCATGTTCCCCCGGAGAATTTTTTTAAACTAGCTTTAAAATGCTGCATTCTGAGGTATATTTTAACCTTTACTCTTGAATATAGAGGGGAGATGTAAACAAACAAGACACTACTTGCAAATGTAGTAATCATGATTAATTAAAAGTCAGTAATCAGGATTGTTTAATCGTGTTGAGGTGTGATTTCCACTTTACCACTGGTACTCGGTTGAGGTGTGGTTTCCACTTGAGTTTCCCTAACACTAGGCTTTGTTATCACGCTGATAGAGTCAGTAAAAAGTAAAAGGTAAGTCTAGCCCAAGTTATTGATCATCCGTTAGTATATGCGGTTTGGGGGAATAGGCGTCTTTTATGAGATGTGAACTTTGGTGATTTATATTCGTAAGTACTTCACTCAAATAACCTTTCTCAAAAGTTTTTTGCACAACTTTATCGGAATATATATTATATATTTAGCACAAAGATATCTTACACTTTCCTTATTTTGCCAAAAAAAGGGCATAGAACATTAGTTGAATATAATTGTGGGCACATGTTAGTTGTGTCGAATCCGGACCCACCTCGATTTAATTTATTTGACCTATTAATACGATACATATACAACGAATAACGTAGGTAATAGATAAGGTCGGGAGACTCCCATTAAGATATATAATATCGCTAGCGCAGGAGCCACCCCATAAATAAAAACAACAACAACATTTATATGATACAAATCAGAATATCATATGACTTTTTATAGTTGATAATTACTCAATGTATCAACATGCATACATAATACAATAATTGATTATATGTATTCGTGTACACATTGACGTACATATGGATACTTAGGTATACATTTCAATGCGTATTACGAATTACAAATAAAGCAATTATGGATACAACAAGTGGATTCATAATTTAAAATAAAAAGGTTTTTTGTGTGTGTGTTGAAAAACCATATAGACTGTGGGTGTAAATTTTATTAATGATAATACTTGGTGTATTGTTAACTGTCTCTACTATGTTGTGTCTAATGCATTTTCCCGCAAATTCATGTTTGAATCTGGACATATACATATTATTTCTTTCACGTGT
>OZ023218.1:44791428-44851435 GCA_963995525.1 Escarpia spicata
TATTCCTATTGCTTTTTTCTGTAATTTGAAAATTCGATGAGCCTGATGACCCCATCAAAGTAAGCCATAATTAATATAGGGAGAATAAAAGCATTGTGCATAATATATTATAATGTATCAAGTGGTGTTTAAAAGTGTTTAAGTTTATTTAATATGCCTATTGTTTTAGATATTTTATTTGCTATTTGCTTCGTTCACTACACTATAAAATATTCAAAATAGAATGAGTTATCCGGACTGATTATGACAGGTAAATGTCATAGATAAACGCTGGCGATGATGGCGATTTATACCATTTGATACGTGTGCAGTGATGCATAGATTATTGCGCTACATACTTATCAGTGGAACACGTACGCAAGCATGACATGACAAAGGTGAACAATTAATTAAATTAATAATTTACACTCGACTTAATTATTCTCATTGCTGACATTGCAGAAAAACTTGCAAAGCGCATCAAGTTCCAAAAGATCTTTATCGCACGCGTTGTGAGTATGTCAAAGGTGAAGATTAATTGCATCCTTCAATAATAACACGCTTATGTATGCTGCGGTTAATTTGGATGCGTTTCCCAATTAACGTTTTTATTGCATGAGTTTGTGTTGTTTTTATGTCATCTGGCGTGTAAAGTTGGTTGGAAGTCATTAAGTTCGTAAACATGATTAACTGCTGTCATATTGTTTCCGACCGTTTGTTTTCTAATGGAATTTCCGCACGGAACCCAATCTGCTATGGCCATCTGTCCATTGCGTCCTCCCCACAACCACTGCCACTCCTGCAGTATCCGACACAAAGCTTAAATTGGTAAAGGCTTACCGAACCTATAACCTGAATATACTAGGGGCCCGGCAAAATACTCGAAAACACAACAATCCAAGCAATCAAGCAGTCGGAACCGGGGATTGGGTCCCAGTCCCGTATTTTTCTGGAGATAGGTAGGTAGCCCCCCTCCCGACATTTCAATGGGCGTACAGTTGAGGGGTTTTGGTGATCATCAGTCCACTAATATTCACCACGTTTTGACGCCCATTTTCCTGCGGCCTGTTTATTTAATCACCTCCGTTCTCTTGATTGTCGACCTGTCTCAGTCTTCGTTACGTGCCCGTCGTACACATTTGTGTGCGGAATCTCACTTCTTACTATTTTTCTTTCTGACCTCAACTGCATTAGTTTAACGAGATTTAACAAGATTTCACAAGATTGCCACCCAGAGAATAAACTTTAGATGGCAGGTGGACAAGGAAACCCTTTCGCTTATCGAGAGTCCAATACTTTTATCTACTTGTATCCCGCCCTTTTAAGGTATGTGTCGATTTTATTTTTAAACATATTCACGCTACTAGCACCCACACAATCAGAAGATAATCTGCTCCATTCAATTACAGTCCTTTGTGAAAATGGGAACTTTCTTATATATAATCTACACTGTTCCTTTACTAATGTAGCTTCATGTCCTATCGTGTGCTATCTTTCTTAACGGAGAAAATATAATTCTATCAATATTTTCATAACCATTCAATATTTTAAACACTTCTATCTGATCGCCTCTCAATCTCTAGTATTGCTAAAACACATTCTGTTATGCGTATTTCATAACTAAGACCCCTCAGTGTTGGGATCATGTTAGTCGCTCCTTCCGCCAAGTCATTCTAATCCTCTTATTCGCCATATTTCTTTGTTCTCACTCACTAACCTGTCTCCTCAATTGTTGCTGTTTGATCAGCGCCACCGTACCCAGCTCAACGTGGTTTGCCGACGTTTTACACCATCTTATGACTTGATTGGTACCTGTCTGTCACGTCACCTGTGCCTTCCTCCGTGCATTCGCACCTTGCATACATCATTCGCCGTACTCCTGTCTACACAAGTACACCACCGCTTGAGGCTTACTCCCACCAACACTATTCCCCCCACACCTTCCCGGTTCCGACGCCGTTGACCTTCACTTTGAACATGGCGTTCAACCCCCCCTTCTGCATAGTTTCCAGTCACACACACATACACACACACGCACGTACGCGCGCACACACACACACACACACACACACACACACACACACACACACACACAAACCGCGCCTAGGACCTGCAGCCCGCGGTTATATCGAACGCCGCGCCCACGTTTCTCCTCACTAAGTAAATATGATTATGTTACATTGCGCGGCATTCAGTACCGAGAACTGTTTTCGAAGCGCTCTACATTTCACCCTCTGGCAAACCTGTTCATTCGAACACCATTTTGACTTGTCGGGGAGGTGTAGGCCCTACAGCATTTTAATTCAAGGCACTGCATTGTTTCTCGTTACGTCGACTTCCGGTATAAGACATATATATATATACATATATATATATATATATATATATATATATATAAGTGTGTGTGTGTGTGTGTGTGTGTGTGTGTGTGTGTGTGTGTGTGTGTGTGTGTGTGTGTGTGTGTGTGTGTGTGTGTGTGTGTGTGTGTGTGTGTGTGTGTGTGTGTGTGTGTGTGTGTGTGTGTGTAGGGCCGAAGCGTGTTTTATTGAGGGGATAAGTGCGTGTTGGCATGGGATTGCACATTTCAGCCGAGCCTCGAGGAGGTAGTGTTGAAATTTTTTTCGAGGGGGTCGTGTTGTCGAGTTGGGCTACATCCTACAAACTGAAATATGTTGCTTCATAGGGATCGGGTGGAGTACGTACACACCCATCGCACTCCCAGGCTAATGTTTCGACAAGCAACTTTGGGTATGGAACAACTTGGTTAAGTCCCAATATGTTTGATGTAGAATCGAAATACATTATTTGACTGTAATATAATTTATCAAGTTGTTTAATTAAAATGTTTAATATACAATAACCACGATTAACATTATCGGAATAATAATTAATATAACATAAAGTGAAATTACCAAGCACTATCTAACACTAACTAACAACAAAATAAGCAAATTATACACTACATAATAGTAATTAATATATAGCGAGAGTTCATTGTGTATGTGTTTCTGTCCGTGACTGCCCTCGCGTGATGAATGATGAACGTGTGTGTTCGGCTTAATGACAAGTATAATTGACATCGCCACCACCCTTTGATCGCAGCTAAATATTTAACCACGCCCGCCTCCTATTAAGGTCAAGAAGATACATAGTCTTGGGAATTGACAGTTTGACTATCCTACAACATCGCCACAACAAACACGGTCGTAGGATCAACGCTAAGCTATTCCGGTGGTGATTAATTAGCTTCGCTGCAGTCGACTCTCATGTCTTTGGCGGCAAGTGTCAGGCGTCATTATCACTTGAAATGTTGTCATTAGCATTACATAAACGACACGCGAGATTTAGGTCCCGTCGTCCTGAACTGAAGCGACCATTTGATCCACGCATACACTGCGGCGAGGAGTCAGCTGTCGTATACACTGCCTGTTCGGCGCCTGTCACACGACCGACCGGGAAGCAACTCCGGCCGCTGAGAGCAAGATCCAGTGGGATAGAGATAGACACCACCACTCTGTTAGTCCACGACAGGTTACATTATCTACCCCTCGGTATAGGATCTTTTACTTTCTCTGGGATAAACACCTGCTAGAAAGGATCAACGACTTGTAGAATATCGAAAGACACGAGCAATGCGGGATGAACGAAATTGTGCAAGTTTCGAAACGGCAATATAGGTGGACATGAACTCCCTTCCCACTCGAGTCTACCGCCAGATTACCGCCCCCACTTCAGCCGTACGCTATATTAGTATGACGTGTTTCTTCCCTGTCTACTCTTCCCACAGTTGTTGCTCAACGTCGGCCGACTTCGCGCCAGCTGACCAGACATTGATCTGTGAAAACATCGATGAATAATAGATCATGCACGCATCAAGAAGGGCGTTTTTGCACCAGGACCTTCGTGTGTGTATGCATTATTAAAATGTCCGTTTTGCACCCATTAAACACAATCACTCAACCGAAGGACTTCGCGACCTTGAGCGATCACGTGTGTTGGAGAGTCGAGACATCAAAGAGCCCGATTTGTCTGTGTTCTAAGGACGGAGAGACCAACGTGGCGCGGGAGTCTGGGCAAGACGTTACGACCAGGCGCCAGCCTCTCTCTCACTCCGGCCGTCTCATTGATTTCGCATCCCGTGCGCTGGGTCCCTTGACCCAATCACATCTCAGGACGCGTACACCGCCAATGTGCAATTCCCTAAGTGACTAGATCCCTCATTAAATCATAACTCAATAAGCTAAATAAATTGTTTTTGGGGTCTCGTCGGCTAGAAGGCCCTGGTGGGAGGCAGTCACTTGACGTAAGACGACAGGGAAGACTTCGGCCAATAAACGCAGACACGATCGTTGTCTTGTCATCAGGAACCTAGCGTGCGAGTCGCGTCGTGGCGTACGGAGTATGTAGGTCAATGTCTTTATTGTCCATGTCCTGTTTGCGGACAGATAACTAATTTACTTCCGTCTCCAGGCACACGAATAAAGTGCCCGTGACTCTGATACGGAACCCACTTTATATGATTTGTTTCACCCTGCAAAAATAGTTAGGAACAATGAAATGGACATATAGAAGATGACAACAGTTATGCTGGACAGAAGCTTCCATTTCTGGTGGCTGGCTTGTGGCCATGTTGCTGAGGAAAGTACCCATGCGTATGAAGACAAATGTTTCTTTGTTGGTGACATCGTTGTTGGTGATTTTCTTGAAATCAAAATTGTAAGATTGAACAAAAAAGCAACAGCATGTCAGTGACATAGCAAATACCAACTTGTTACTAAAAAATTTAACATGGTCGCCTGGAAAAAAAACCTATTGATTTGTTCCTCTTATACTGTGCACATAGTCTCGCTCATTAAAGTACGACCACCAATATTTTATTCAGAAAATGATGAACACTCGTTTAAAACAGACCAAACTATGGTGAATCACAACAAGTTCAAAGAAACACAAACATAAACAATATTATGTGTGAGCGGTAAGAGGAAAGGTGCTGCTTCAATATTTGAAGCCGTAACCTTTGTTTCCGAAGACAGGCTCGATACGTCGTCAGTAGCATGAAAGGAGTACGGGCTACATTATTGGATAGGATGTGTCGGATAAAATATTTTTTTTGCATAAACAAATTGACCAGCTGAAGTCACTGCGGCCTAATGACCGGTGACTCTCCCCAGACACTGGGCTGGCGGTCAAACGAACTGACACAATAACCGGTCACATGGCTTTTTCGCCAACTGAATTGCAATGGTTAGGGGATTATTAAACACAATTTGGCGGAGAGTATTTCTTCAACATTATATAGTCTAGTCTTAAGAACATTATAGTAATTAATATAAAACGAGGACTAAACAATATCCTTTCAACGGCATTGCATTAATAAAATTAGATTCCTCAATGAGTAACATACAATATTAGTTAACTCGTAGACAAGGTCAAGTCTGTTTCCAGACGTCTTCGTAGTTCCATATCGTCTTCTTCCGCTACATGGACTGCACGGCTCGGAATACAGACGAGTTGTGAAGTCCAGCGATTTTATTTAACACGATTTAACAAGATTTAAAAGATTGCCACCCAGAGAATTAACTCTAAATGGCAGGTGGACAAGGAAGCCTTTCGGCTTATCGAGGGTCCAACCATTTATATCTACGTGTATCCCGCTATTCTGAGGTACGTGTCAATTTTATTTTTAAACATATTTACATTACTAGCACCCACACAATCAGCAGATATTCTGTTCCACTCATTTACAATCCTTTACGAAAATTAGAACTTTCTTATATCTAATCTACACTACTCCTTTACTAATGTAACTTCGTGTCCCCTAGTCCTTATATCTTTCTTAACTGAAACAAATATTTCTATCAATATTTTCATAACCATTCAATATTTTTAAAATTCTTATCTGATCTCCTCTCAATCTCCCGGTCTTTAGTATTGTCAAACCACATTCTTTTAATTTCGTAACAAAGATCTCTCAGTTTTGGCATCATTTTAATCGCCCTCTTCTGTACTCTTTCTAGCATATATATGTCTTCCTTGCGATATGGCCTCCATGCTTGTATACAATATTCTAAATGAGGCCTCACTATTGTTTTGTACAGTGGTATTATTAGTTATGTTTTCCTTATACGCTATGTCGCGTAATTAATCCAAGGATTTGATTTCCCTTTGAAGCTGCAATTCCGCAATGCTCTGAAACCTTCATATCAGCATTACTTGTTAACCCTAAATCGTTTTCTTTTACAGTAGTACTTAGTACAGTACCCCCATTGTATATTGTACATCTTCGTTCCCATGTCCTGTTTGGAGGCATTTACATTTCCCAAAATAGAACAACATTTGCCATTGTTCAGACCATTTGATCAACCTGTAAAGATCATCTTGTAAATGCTATCTATCTCCATCACGTTTAGTCTTTCTAAACACTTTTGTATTATCTGCAAATTTCAACACCTTGCGTGTTATATCATTTTCCAAATCGTTGTTATATATTAAGAATAATATAGGCTCCAGTACTGATCTCTGTGGTAGCCCACTAAAAAAAATTGAATTTGAAGCCTCCCCGTCAACTACTACCCGTTGTCGTCTGTCAATCAGCCATTTTTCTATCTAGTTAATTAAACCATTTCCTATGCCATGGGCGTTTAGTTTAAGCAGTAATCTTTGATGTGGCACTTTGTCGAAAGCTTTCTGAAAAGCTAAGTAGATGATATCTACTGGTGATCCCTCGTCTACCCACTTAGTGATATCTTCCAAAAACATAACATATTTGACCTCGCTTTTAGAAACCCATGTTGAGATGGGTTTATCAAGTTATGTTTACACTCTGTCATCGGGTCCTATCTTCAGAAGGCACAAGCTGCAATACCATCTTTATGCAGATGACGCCCAATTGTATGTTGACTTGAGTGGAACGCGGATGGAGAAGCCGCTGTTGCGGTTAACCGCATCGAGCGATGCATCGAAGAAGCGAAGCAGTGGATGTCAAACCACAATCTACTGCTGAACGAAAACAAGACCGAGGCTATTATCATCTCGGCACCAAATTGTAAACACTTGCATGACGTTTCGTGCGTTAGTGTATGCGGATGTAACATTGTTCCGTCACCGACCATCCGCAACACCGGGATTACAATCGACTCTGGACTAACAATGTCGTCACACGTGTCACAGATGTCCAAATCAGCGTACTACCATCTCTACGCAATTTCAAAAATAAGACATTGTCTTACTACTGATGCATGTAAGACACTAGTCCACGCCCTAGTGACATCGCGGCTGGACTACAGTAACGCGGTCCTGTACGGCATCACCGACACACTTATGAACAAATTGCAGATGGTACAGAACTCGGCAGCAAGACTAATTTCAAGACACCGAAAGCACCAGCACATAACACCTGTGCTGGTCGAACTGCATTGGCTTCCAGTTCGCTGGCGTATCCATCACAAACTGCCGATCCTTGTTTTCACGGCTTTACATGGTCTTGCTCCAGCGTATCTCCAAGATCTCATAATACCGTATACGCCCACCCGCAACCTTCGATCTGCTGATCTACATCTGCTTGTAGTCCCGCGCTACATCATAGAGGGCTACGGCAGACGAGTTTTCTCCGTGTCTGGACCTAAGCTCTGGAACGCTCTACCAATAAACGTTCGTCAAATAGAGACTTTGGATAAATTCAAAACTTGCCTTAAAACGTATATATTTAAGCAGGCGCACATCGACTGAGGAACTGTGCTGTAGGACACTTTTTATGAATATGTATTTACTCAATTAATTTATTTCTATTATATAATGTATTCCAATTAATTTATTATTATTTATCTTTTAATACAATTTTATATATCATAATGTATATTCTCTTTCTTAATTATATTAATATTTGTGCAAACATGTCATGTATGTTGGTCACATTATATATATACAATCTTGTAAATCTTAATAATTATTACATTTACCGGCATCTTTATACATATATATTTACATTTGTTTCCATGTACGTCTTGTAATGTGTGTACGCGCCTATGAACGGGCTGGTCCCGGAGATATGGCGCTATAGAAATGCTAGTAATAATAATAATAATAATAACAAGAAAATCCACCATGTGGTCTTTAATTAGTCTTTCTAATAATTTGCAAATCACCAATGTTACACTCACTGGTCTGTAGTTTTCAGGCTTGTTTCTCGAACCCTTTTTAAATAACGGTGTAATGTTTGTTTCTTTCCATTCTAAGGGAACCACTCCCTCGTTTATTTATCGTAAATTGCCGTAAAACTGCAACTCTAGGTCGTTGACGGTATGTGTGTAGGGGAGACCGGGGTTAGTTGTAACACGGATAAGTTGTAACAGAGGACCTGCAGACAAAACTGTCAATGGAAATTAATCAGCAATACTGTAATATTACGTGAATCCGCCGACACGCCATCGAGTTACACCATCTTAAACAAGGCACTGTTCACGACTTCCTCTATACCTTCAAGTTAAGAGTATATGATCCACAAAAAATCTTGTTTTACTGCTTTATCGTTGACAAATGTAGTTATTAGTGTAATGTTTCAACTCTTACATAAACCGTTAAACATGATTTGAAATGTGTTTTGCTATCGCATGTTTTGCGAGCGAGACGGTGTTGGGGCAAGTTGTAACATTAATCTCGGGGCAAATTGTAACAGTATTACAACGTGCCCCATCTGTTACAACAAGCCCCACATACTTACTTTTCGTGTATCACATATTTTGTGTTATTTTAAATTTATATGCCATTTAGATCAAACAAACCAATTAAGAAGTATAGTATAATTAGATATGTGATTATATAGTTATTGAACATCAATTATAATGACATTTGCAAACAAACAGAAGATTTGCATTAAACGGTGAAGATATTGTGACGTTTACACAGTTGATTATAGATATGTGTGTGTTAACGATCTAGACCATTACTGCGTTAGACCGTTCAGTTGGCGTATGGGGGGCGGGGGGGGGCTACATTTTACATGTCTATAGATTATTACAGTAATATTCTACTCACGTTCTATGGTACTCTTAAGTGAGATACGATGAGACACTATACACGGAAATTGGAAAGAGCCTCGGTGCTAACGCATATATTTGAGGAAGCTGCGTCGCAGGTGAGGTAATGTTCAATGTATTTATGCCTACATAGACTACACCTACCAGCATCTACGTGTAGGCACGTTGGTCAGCAAGAGTAGGCTAAATACGAATGTGTGACGCACTTTTAGGATTAACATTTTTAAAATGGCCATTTTAATACAAATGTAATTGCATATAAAATAAATAAATCGCATATGACCTGGTCATGCACTGTTTAAAATATGCTGACGATGCTGTGTGAATTATTTCAAGTACAGCAGCAAGCGAAAGCACTCACCCGCGAACGGCGAAGGCAAAGCGCTTGTGAAGAAGACAACGTCGGTGGAGTGGTTTTGTTTGGTATGAGGCGAAAATTACGCGGACATCAGGTCGCATGAGCAATGGATTCAATGCCAATTGTACCTCAAATACGCACACATTGAGTGCACTACAGGTGACGACACCTATCTGTCTCACTTGTGCGAATCTGAGAGAGAGGCGACTTACTGCATAGTCTGTTTGAGCAATTACAAGTTATAATCTAGACGTTTTGTAATTGAAATGATTATGATATGTTTTGGTAACTAAAATAATGTTGTTAAATGATGTGTTTAAAAGGTGAATTTCATTACGGAATCTACAAAATGATGTGCTTGTGTGCAACGCTATATCGTTATTGTTAAGTTTCAAGCTATTCATATATAGCCTAATTTATATATAATTTTATAGAGAACAATTGCACCAATGATGTAGTTTTTTATTGTGTTACAATTTGCCTAAATGTTAAAACATACATGTTACAATTTACCCCTTAGGCTGTTACAAGTTGCCCCGTATCGGGGTAAATTGTAACACTTTAGGATACCTCATGTAACTCGTCATACCGCAAATGTGTAATAACGCGGGCAGTTAATGATGCCCTAATTATATGCGGGAGATGTGTGTGGCCCCTTTGGCATGAAAACAGTTTCGATCTGTTAAGAAACGCACCCGCAATCCTGAAATGTGTTGTGTTTGTTACAACTAGCACCACTCTCCCCTACAATCCGTTGGAAGCGAGTGCTTTATTCCAGGAAAAGCGTTATTGATCTCTAACACAAGAGATATAATTACACGTGTTTCGTTCAATGGCAAACGTATACATTTTTCCGATGTGCCTGCAGCACCGTAAAATGTATCACCTCCGAGGGGCCGATGTCCACTCGGCTATTTTTACTCGGCGTCCTTTGACAATTGACCTTTGATCTACCAATTGGCGACGCACTAAAACACCACGAATATGCCTATTTAGAGTTATTACGTTTTCCGGTTTCCAGGTGACACCACTGTGGAGTTGTGTTCGATCACCTACTGCTTGCAATGCCGTACTTGGTGACAGCAGAAATGAAATGGTGATGGGAACGAGTTTGTGTTCATGACACTGCAGTGGGGATAATTACTGCCTTCGGATTGTTGTTCCATGGGTGCAAGTAGGTCTAAGTTAGTATAATCATATTATCGTAGTGCAGCTGTATCTGTCCCAGACCCATCCCTTGCCGATATATAACCAGCTTGAAGCGTACGGCCTGAATCTCGCGGATATGCACAGGCACTTGTATAATCTGCAGCCTACTTGTATTGCCAAATGGTTACGACGTGCCTAGATGCCCGCTTCCGGAACATCAGCGACAATGCCTGCCATCGCTCCCCTTAATTACCAAAGCCAGCTGACAATAGTCAATCGTTCGTATCAACGACACGCCGCTGAAGTCCCCTGTTTGTGACATTTGCGATAGCCTAACGCCGGCTAATTGTCAGCGGCGACGTAGATCGGTGAGGACTCGAGCAGTGAGCCGTCAACTGCATTACATGATGTGTCGGAGTGTCTATTACGTCGCAGGCGACAACAGCTAGGTCTATACACTAGTGAGACCGGTGTGCTAGGTATTCGCTAAGCGTCATTACAGAAACGAACCAGCACGAGAAAGTACTTACACATCTTAGCTGTAACAAATTTGGAATGGTATATATAATAGTAAATGATATACCATAGCATAGTAAATAAATTACAAATTGAACAAAGGTTTGGGTAACTTGAAAACACATCGTAATGTGATCGTTGGTTGTTTTATTGAATAATTAAAATGCATGCAGTATATGCAAAAACAATAAACAATTATGTTTCAGTTCGATCGACAACAGTCTTATGGAACAATGCGATACTGATGATTTATTTTTTGTGTTTATAACATCTTCGTTAGTTAAAAATAATAGATCACATCACACAAAATGTTATTAGCATGATCTTTAATATCTCAATAGTTCCGAAAATGCACATTTAACCCTTTGTAATACAATAGGCCCACGTACGTCGGTTTTACAATATATAAAGATCGCTTTTTAACGATAGCAAATGACAATAATTGATAGGTCAAGAAATCGTCCAAAGAATTAATTTTTCTGCAGTTCATTTTCACTGTTACAATCCGGAGCCCATAAACAACTCGAACTTGCCTCCAAGTTCGAGTTAGCCACGTTCTCAGGTAGTTTGGAAACGGAAATTGTACAAAAGAGAAGGAGTGTTGTTAATGTCTCTGATCTCTACACGTACACCAGCGGTGGCTGCAGTCGGTACACACGATGTTATTACGCAATGACGCTTATAAACAAGTCTGACGTCACAGAACGCCAGCGAGGCGGGCGAGAATAGATTTCACAAGGCTCGGATTTATGTCGCTATCGGCGGCGGAAGAACAACCGCAGTTTGCGACAGATGGTAGGTTTTGTTGTAAGCGCTCGTCTATATACCGAGAGAGCTTTGCTCGTACGTAAATAACCAGTTCCACGTTATATTTAATTATCGGTCATCATTAACTAATTAATAAAGCAGCGCTCAATAATTATGTCCTATTCCACGCGAGTGATATGCCATTACGGACAAAAATCACGTGAATCACCTTTATGCAACTGTCTGTTGTGTAACATTAGAACGAGTTATGTTTCCTGGCTTTACAAAAACAGACTCGTGGCATGAGATAGTCGTAACGTGTTTTGCTGGTGTAATGGCCTCATTGGTCTAACTTACACTGGCAGAACACTGGTCCATATAGTCTAGAGGAAGAAGAATTTACTATGGTTGGATGGTGACAACAAAGGCGCACCATTGGAAGCGGTGAATAGTTAGAGTGCTTTACGTCGAGGGCGGTGGTAGGGTGAATAGTTAGGGTACTTTACGTCGAGGGCGGTGGTAGGGTGAATAGTTATGATACTTTACGTCGAGGGCGGTGGTAGGGTGAATAGTTAGAGTGCTTTACGTCGAGGGCGATGGTAGGGTGAATAGTTAGAGTGCTCTACGTCGAGGGCGATGGTAGGATGAATAGTTAGAGTGCTTTACGTCGAGGGCGTTGGTAGGGTGAATAGTTAGGGTGCTTTACGTCGAGGGTGGTGGTAGCGTGAATAGTTAGAGTGCTTTACGTCGAGGGCGGTGGTAGGGTGAATAGTTGGGGTGCTTTACGTCGAGGGCGGTGGTAGGGTGAATAGTTAGAGTGCTTTGCGTCGAGGGCGGTGGTAGGGTGAATAGTTAGGGTGCTTTACGTCGAGGGCGGTGGTAGGGTGAATAGTTAGGGTGCTTTACGTCGAGGGCGGTGGTAGGGTGAATAGTTAGGGTGCCTTACGTCGAGGGCGGTGGTAGGGTGAACAGTTAGGGTGCTTTACGTGGAGGGCAGCGGTAGGGTGAGTAGTTAGGGTGCATTACGTCGAGGGCGGTGGTAGGGTGAACAGTTAGGGTGCTTTACGTGGAGGGCAGCGGTAGGGTGAGTAGTTAGGGTGCTTTACGTGGAAGGCGGTGGTAGGGTGACTAGTTGGGGTGCTATACGTGGAGGGCGTTGGTAGGGTGAATAGTTAGGGAGCTATACGTGGAGGCCGGTGGTAGAGTGAAAAGTTAGGGTACTATTCGTGGAGGGCGGTGGTAAGTTGAATAGTTAGGGTACTATACGTGGAGGACGGTGGTAGGGTGAATAGTTGGGGTGCTATACGTGGAAGGCGGTGGTAGGGTGAATAGTTAGGGTGCTATACATGGAGGGCGGTGGTAGGGTTAATAGTTAGGGTGCTATACATGGAGGGCGGAGGGTAGGGTGAATAGTTAGGGTGCTATGTTGCCCCAGATCAATCCACGTTGCTCCAGTTCACTCAGCTGTATGAATAAATACCACTAGTGGATATTTCTGTACGAATAGCCTTTGTGCATGAATTGCAGCGTGGCTGACTGCTTCCCAGAGCAGTCGATATGGTGTTCGATTGAACAGGTTTGTTATATAGAAAAGCGTAAAGTGCTCTGAGTAGTCCCAAGGACTGGATTCCCCGCTATATATGAACTTTCTTATTAAACAACATATTAGTGAACGTGCACCTATCTTTATGCAAATGAGTTATTTTAGACATATAAAATACGGGGATTTACCTTGTAGAGGCTTTCGTCGATGTAATACACCAACTTCATCAGTACATGTGGCGTATGACGTCATCGTACATGTTTAACAAGATTTAACAAGATTGCCACCCAGAGAATTAACTCTAGGTAGCAGGTGGACAAGGAAGCCCTTGGCTTATCGAGAGTCCGACCCTTTTATTTATGTGTATCCCGCCCGTCTGAGTTATGTGTCGATTTTATTTTTAAACATATTCACGCTACTAACACCCATACAATCAGGAGGTAATCTGTTCCATTCATTTACAGTCCTTTGTGAAAATGAAAACTTTCTTATATCCAGTCTACTCTGCTCCTTTGCTAATGCAAGATCATGTCCTCTAGTCCTTCTATCTTTCTTAACTGAGAAAAACATATTTCTATCAATATTTTCATAACCCTTCAATATTTTAAACACTTCTATCTGATCTCCTCTCAATCTCCTGGTCTCTAGTGTTGTTAAACCGCATTTTTTTAGGCGTATTTCATAACTAAGATCCGACAGATTTGGTATCATTTTAGTTGCTCTCCTCTGCACTCTTTCTAGCATATATATGTCCTTCCTGCGATATGGCCTCCACGCTTGAATACAATATTCAAAATGAGGCCTAACTATTGTTTTGTACAGCGGTATTATTAGCTCTTTTTCCTTATATGTTATGTTTCGCCTAATTAATCCAAGGATTTGATTTCCCTTTGAAGCTGCAATTCCGCACTGCTCTGACATCTTCATATCAGCACTAACGGTTAACCCTAAGTCCTTTTCTTTTACAGTAGTACTTAGTACAGTACCCCCCATTGTATATTCTACCTCTTCGTTCCCATGTCCTATGTGGAGGCATTTACATTTCCCAAAATTGAACATCATTTGCCACTTTTCAGACCATTTGATCAACCTGTCAAGATCATCTTGTAAATGCTGTCTATCTCCATCACTTTTAATCTTTCTAAACACTTTTGTATCATCCGCAAATTTCAACACCTTGCTTGTTATTTCATCATCCAAATCGTTGATGTCTATTAAGAATAATATAGGACCTAATACTGATCCCTGTGGTACCCCACTCAATACCGATTTCCAGTTTGAAGCCTCCCCATCAACTACTACACGTTGTCTTCTGTCAATCAGCCATTGTTCTATCCAGTTTATTATACCATTTCCTATGCCATGGGCCTTTAGTTTAAGCAGTAATCTTTGATGTGGTATTTTGTCAAAAGCTTTTTGAAAATCTAAGTAGACGATATCTACTGGTGATTCCTCATCTACCCACTTAGTGATGTCTTCCAAAAAACATAACATATTTGTTAAGCATGACCTCGCTTTAAAAAAACCATGTTGAGATGGGTTTATCAAGTTTTGTTTAACAAGAAAATCCACCATGTGATCTTTAATTAGTCTTTCTAATAATTTACAAATCACTGATGTTAAACTCACTGGTATATAGTTCTCTGACTTGTTTCTCGAACCTTTTTTGAATAACGGTATAATGTTTGCTTCTTTCCATTCTAAAGGAACCACTCCCTCTTCTAATGACAAGTTGAAAACTGTTGCAAGTGATATGCTAATTTGTTCTACAATTTCCAATAGTAGTTTGGGTGGAATACCATCCACTCCAGGTGATTTATTATCCTTCATAGCCCTTATTTTCTTAGCTACCATTTCCGGGGTTACAATTACTTGTCCTAAATAGTCTGAATCTGCCCCCTTGAACTTAGCCTCTGGTATTGGCAGTGAACTAATATCTTCCCTGGTAAACACTGAACTAAAGTACTCATTCAGGTCTTCTGCCATTATGAATCCCTCTGATATTATATTTCCAGCACTATCTTCTAGAGGACCGACCTTATCTTGAACTTTCTGTTTGCTTCGAACATACGCATAAAAACTCTTGCTGTCATGTTTTATATTACTAGCTAATTGTTGTTCATAGCTTCTCTTTGAATTTCTAATTTCAGCTGTAGCTTGGTTAAGTGCTTCTTTATAATTGTTGTAGTCTTCATCATTTCCAGTACATCTATATGACTTCCACATCATTTGTTTATACTTAATTTTTCTAATGGCTTCTTTCGATAAGTGTTTCTTTTTGGACCGTTTTCCTTGTTTTTTGAAGGGTACAAATTTATCGATTATGCACTTCATTTCACTCTTTAATATTTCTGTTGCCGTCTTATTTTTCAGTGTCTTATTCCTGTCTATCTTTGCTAAATATTTCCTCATGTCCTTATACCTTCCTTTGTGGAAATTTCTCCTATACTGCTTTTTGCTATTCCTTTCTGATTATACTTTGATGGTAAAATGTATCTGGTTGTGATCGCTACTCCCCAGTGGCTCACATATCTTGACATTGTCAACTAATTCATTCTGTGAGGACAAAACTATGTCTAACACATTCTCACCCCTGGTTGGTTCTAGCACATGTTGAGAAAGGAATGTATCTTGAACTAAAACTAAAAACTTGTGGTCCTCTCTCCCCATACTCTGTAGAGATTTCCATTGTATATGCACATGGTTAAAATCCCCCATAATAATTATATCGTTTTGTATTTTTTCATTCTCTTCTATGCTTATGTTTGGACTTCGATAAACTAACCCAACTATTAACGTTGAGTTTCCTGTAACTATGTTACACCAAACAGCTTCTTCGCAATCTGCTTCTCTTTCTAATTTTATTTCATAAGCCTGAATAGATTCTTTAATATATAAAATAACTCCACCTCCCTTTCTTCCTATTCTATCTTTTCTAAACATTACATATCCTGTCAGTCCCAATTCAGCATCTGATATATCGGTGGTGGTCCAGGATTCGGTTATACCTATTGTATGAGGGTCAATATCTTCTACCATAATGTTTAGTTCATTTCTTTTGATTACTATACTCCTTGCATTTAAACAAACACATTTATATCCAGCTTCAGAAGAGTTTTCCAGACTGTTATTTGTTGATTTATTTGTGCTGTCTTTATCTATGCCTCAATTTTCATGCTTTTCTGTGAGTCCCCCTGCGAATCTAGTTTAAATAGATGCAATCTGTCCCACTGTCAACAGATTGCAGCAGATTCTATGAGATAACTGCTGTCCCCTTTCCACTAAGATGGAGGCCATCTCTCATGTACATATCTTCCCTCCCAACAAAGTATCCCCATAAATCTGTGAATCCCACCCCCTCTTCTTCACACATCTGCTCAACTAGTGCATTGATCGCCATCCTCTTGCAGTTTCTATACGTTGCCCCCCTTCCTCTAATTACTGGCAAAATTCCTGACAAAATAACCTGTTCGACTCTCGTCTTCTTTAGCTTCCTCACTAACTGTCTATACTTCTGTAGTATCGCAGTTGTTCCCTCCCTGTCTGCATTATTTGTTCCTACATGTACCAGTATAGATCCCCCCTTGCCATGTCCCAATACCTTCTCTACCCTGTCAGTTACATGTTCAATCCTAGCCCCCATGTGCGATAGTTCGTAATTCCCCTCATCTCGGTTGATTGGTGTCCTGACCTTTCTGATCCATATGGCGTCCTTTATTTGTCGTGTTATTCTGTTGGCTTCCTTGTCCTCTATTTTCATTCCCTCACAGTATATAATTTGATGTTGTGTTGTTGCGTGGTCTGTGAGGGCGGATTTGTTGATGGTCGACATTGAACTTGTTCTCGTTCTTCGACTATTTCTCTTTCCTTGTGTTGTCTCAACATTCGTCAAGTCTCGTTTTTAACAATCTTCCAATCTCACCGATGTAATCAGCACACAGGTCTTGCATGGTATTTGATACACCAGTTCGCCCTGTTCTTCTGGCTCCTCTTTGTCGTTAGGATGTACCTACGCGCCTGATGGTGGTGTGGAGATGATGTTGTCTACCGTTAGGTTGGTTCTCTTCTTTCAACAGCTCCATGATGTTGTGTACCGTTAGGTTTGTTCTCATCTTTCAACAGCTCCATGATGTTGTCTACCGTTAGGTTGGTTCTCTTCTTTCAACAGCTCCATGGTGTTGTCTACCGATAGGTTGGTTCTCTTCTTTCAACAGCTCCATGATGTTGTCTACCGTTAGGTTGGTTCTCTTCTTTCAACAGCTCCATGGTGTTGTCTACCGATAGTTTGGTTCTCTTCTTTCAACAGGTCCATGATGTTGTCTACCGTTAGGTTGGTTATCTTCGTTCAACAGCTCCATGATGTCGTCTACTGTTAGGTTGGTTCTCTTCTTTCAACAGCTCCATGATGTTGTCTATCGTTAGGTTGGTTCTCTTCTTTCAACAGCTCCATGATGTTGTCTACTGTTAGATTGGTTCTCTTCTGTCAACAGCTCCATGATGTTGTCTACTGTTAGGTTGGTTCTCTTCTTTCAACAGCTCCATGATGTTGTCTACCGTTAGGTTGGTTCTCTTCTTTCAACAGCTCCATGGTGTTGTCTACTGATAGGTTGGTTCTCTTCTTTCAACAGCTCCATGATGTTGTCTACGGTTAGGTTGGTTCTCTTCTTTCAACAGCTCCATGATGTTGTCTACCGTTAGGTTGGTTATCTTCGTTCAACAGCTCCATGATGTCGTCTACTGTTAGGTTGGTTCTCTTCTTTCAACAGCTCCATGATGTTGTCTATCGTTAGGTTGGTTCTCTTCTTTCAACAGCTCCATGATGTTGTCTACTGTTAGATTGGTTCTCTTCTGTCAACAGCTCCATGATGTTGTCTACTGTTAGGTTGGTTCTCTTCTTTCAACAGCTCCATGATGTTGTCTACCGTTAGGTTGGTTCTCTTCTTTCAACAGCTCCATGGTGTTGTCTACTGATAGGTTGGTTCTCTTCTTTCAACAGCTCCATGATGTTGTCTACGGTTAGGTTGGTTCTCTTCTTTCAACAGCTCTATGATGTTGTCTACCGTTAGGTTGGTTCTCTTCTTTCAACAGCTCCATGATGTCGTCTACTGTTAGGTTGGTTCGCTTCTTTCAACAGCTCCATGATGTCGTCTACTGTTAGGTTGGTTCTCTTCTTTCAACAGCTCCATGATGTTGTCTACCGTTAGGTTGGTTATCTTCTTTCAACAGCTCCATGATGTTTTCTACTGTTAGGTTGGTTCCCTTCTTTCAACATCTCCATGATGTTGTCTACCGTTATGTTGGTTCTCTTCTTTCAACAGCTCCATGATGTTGTCTACCGTTATGTTGGATCCCTTCTTTCAACATCTCCATGATGTCGTCTACTGTTAGGTTGGTTCTCTTCTTTCAACAGCTCCATGATGTTGTCTACCGTTAGGTTAGTTATCTTCTTTCAACAGCTCCATGATGTTTTCTACTGTTAGGTTGGTTCCCTTCTTTCAACATCTCCATGATGTTGTCTACCGTTATGTTGGTTCTCTTCTTTCAACAGCTCCATGATGTTGTCTACCGTTATGTTGGTTCCCTTCTTTCAACATCTCCATGATGTCGTCTACTGTTAGGTTGGTTCTCTTCTTTCAACAACTCCATGATGTTGTCTACCGGTAGGATGGTTCTCTTCTTTCAACAGCTCCATGATGTCGTCTACTGTTAGGTTGGTTCTCTTTTTTCAACAGCTCCATGATGTTTTCTACCGTTAGGTTGGTTCTCTTCTTTCAACAGCTCCGTGATGTCGTTTACTGTTAGGTTGGTTCTCTTCTTTCAACAGGTCCATGATGTTGTCTACTGTTAGGTTGGTTCTCTTTTTTCAACAGCTCCATGATGTTTTCTACCGTTAAGTTGGTTCTCTTCTTTCAACAGCTCCGTGATGTCGTCTACTGTTAGGTTGGTTCTCTTTTTTCAACAGCTCCATGATGTTTTCTACCGTTAAGTTGGTTCTCTTCTTTCAACAGCTCCGTGATGTCGTCTACTGTTAGGTTGGTTCTCTTCTTTCAACAGCTCCATGATGTTGTATACCGTTAGGTTGGTTCTCTTCTTTCAACAGCTCCATGGTGTTGTCTACCGATAGGTTGGTTCTCTTCTTTCAACAGGTTCATGATGTTGTCTACCGTTAGGTTGGTTATCTTTGTTCAACAGCTCCATGATGTCGTCTACTGTTAGGTTGGTTCTCTTCTTTCAACAGCTCCATGATGTTGTCTACCGTTAGGTTGGTTATCTTCTTTCAACAGCTCCATGATGTTTTCTACTGTTAGGTTGGTTCCCTTCTTTCAACATCTCCGTGATGTTGTCTACCGTTATGTTGGTTCTCTTCTTTCAACAGCTCCATGATGTTGTCTACCGTTATGTTGGATCCCTTCTTTCAACATCTCCATGATGTCGTCTACTGTTAGGTTGGTTCTCTTCTTTCAACAGCTCCATGATTTTGTCTACCGTTAGGTTAGTTATCTTCTTTCAACAGCTCCATTATGTTTTCTACTGTTAGGTTGGTTCCCTTCTTTCAACATCTCCATGATGTTGTCTACCGTTATGTTGGTTCTCTTCTTTCAACAGTTCCATGATGTTGTCTACCGTTATGTTGGTTCCCTTCTTTCAACATCTCCATGATGTCGTCTACTGTTAGGTTGGTTCTCTTCTTTCAACAACTCCATGATGTTGTCTACTGTTAGGTTGGTTCTCTTCTTTCAACAACTCCATGATGTTTTCTACCGTTAAGTTGGTTCTCTTCTTTCAACAGCTCCGTGATGACGTCTACTGTTAGGTTGGTTCTCTTCTTTCAACAGCTCCATGATGTTGTCTACCGTTAGGTTGGTTCTCTTCTTTCAACAGCTCCATGGTGTTGTCTACCGATAGGTTGGTTCTCTTCTTTCAACAGGTTCATGATGTTGTCTACCGTTAGGTTGGTTATCTTCGTTCAACAGCTCCATGATGTCGTCTACTGTTAGGTTGGTTCTCTTCTTTCAACAGCTCCATGATGTTGTCTACCGTTAGGTTGGTTCTCTTCTTTCAACAGCTCCATGATGTTGTCTACTGTTAGATTGGTTCTCTTCTGTCAACAGCTCCATGATGTTGTCTACTGTTAGGTTGGTTCTCTTCTTTCAACAGCTCCATGATGTTGTCTACCGTTAGGTTGGTTCTCTTCTTTCAACAGCTCCATGGTGTTGTCTACTGATAGGTTGGTTCTCTTCTTTCAACAGCTCCATGATGTTGTCTACGGTTAGGTTGGTTCTCTTCTTTCAACAGCTCCATGATGTTGTCTACCGTTAGGTTGGTTCTCTTCTTTCAACAGCTCCATGATGTCGTCTACTGTTAGGTTGGTTCGCTTCTTTCAACAGCTCCATGATGTCGTCTACTGTTAGGTTGGTTCTCTTCTTTCAACAGCTCCATGGTGTTGTCTACCGATAGGTTGGTTCTCTTATTTCAACAGGTTCATGATGTTGTCTACCGTTAGGTTGGTTATCTTCGTTCAACAGCTCCATGATGTCGTCTACTGTTAGGTTGGTTCTCTTCTTTCAACAGCTCCATGATGTTTTCTACTGTTAGGTTGGTTCCCTTCTTTCAACATCTCCATGATGTTGTCTACCGTTATATTGGTTCTCTTCTTTTAACAGCTCCATGGTATTGTCTACCGTTATGTTGGATCCCTTCTTTCAACATCTCCATGATGTCGTCTACTGTTAGGTTGGTTCTCTTCTTTCAACAGCTCCATTATGTTGTCTACCGGTAGGTTGGTTCTCTTCTTTCAACAGCTCCATGATGTTGTCTACCGTTAGGTTAGTTATCTTCTTTCAACAGCTCCATGATGTTTTCTACTGTTAGGTTGGTTCCCTTCTTTCAACATCTCCATGATGTTGTCTACCGTTATGTTGGTTCTCTTCTTTCAACAGCTCCATGATGTTGTCTACCGTTATGTTGGTTCCCTTCTTTCAACATCTCCATGATGTCGTCTACTGTTAGGTTGGTTCTCTTCTTTCAACAACTCCATGATGTTGTCTACCGGTAGGATGGTTCTCTTCTTTCAACAGCTCCATGATGTCGTCTACTGTTAGGTTGGTTCTCTTTTTTCAACAGCTCCATGATGTTTTCTACCGTTAGGTTGGTTCTCTTCTTTCAACAGCTCCGTGATGTCGTCTACTGTTAGGTTGGTTCTCTTCTTTCAACAACTCCATGATGTTGTCTACCGGTAGGATGGTTCTCTTCTTTCAACAGCTCCATGATGTCGTCTACTGTTAGGTTGGTTCTCTTTTTTCAACAGCTCCATGATGTTTTCTACCGTTAGGTTGGTTCTCTTCTTTCAACAGCTCCGTGATGTCGTTTACTGTTAGGTTGGTTCTCTTCTTTCAACAGGTCCATGATGTTGTCTACTGTTAGGTTGGTTCTCTTTTTTCAACAGCTCCATGATGTTTTCTACCGTTAAGTTGGTTCTCTTCTTTCAACAGCTCCGTGATGTCGTCTACTGTTAGGTTGGTTCTCTTCTTTCAACAGCTCCATGATGTTGTATACCGTTAGGTTGGTTCTCTTCTTTCAACAGCTCCATGGTGTTGTCTACCGATAGGTTGGTTCTCTTCTTTCAACAGGTTCATGATGTTGTCTACCGTTAGGTTGGTTATCTTTGTTCAACAGCTCCATGATGTCGTCTACTGTTAGGTTGGTTCTCTTCTTTCAACAGCTCCATGATGTTGTCTACCGTTAGGTTGGTTATCTTCTTTCAACAGCTCCATGATGTTTTCTACTGTTAGGTTGGTTCCCTTCTTTCAACATCTCCGTGATGTTGTCTACCGTTATGTTGGTTCTCTTCTTTCAACAGCTCCATGATGTTGTCTACCGTTATGTTGGATCCCTTCTTTCAACATCTCCATGATGTCGTCTACTGTTAGGTTGGTTCTCTTCTTTCAACAGCTCCATGATGTTGTCTACCGTTAGGTTAGTTATCTTCTTTCAACAGCTCCATTATGTTTTCTACTGTTAGGTTGGTTCCCTTCTTTCAACATCTCCATGATGTTGTCTACCGTTATGTTGGTTCTCTTCTTTCAACAGCTCCATGATGTTGTCTACCGTTATGTTGGTTCCCTTCTTTCAACATCTCCATGATGTCGTCTACTGTTAGGTTGGTTCTCTTCTTTCAACAACTCCATGATGTTGTCTACTGTTAGGTTGGTTCTCTTCTTTCAACAACTCCATGATGTTTTCTACCGTTAAGTTGGTTCTCTTCTTTCAACAGCTCCGTGATGTCGTCTACTGTTAGGTTGGTTCTCTTCTTTCAACAGCTCCATGATGTTGTCTACCGTTAGGTTGGTTCTCTTCTTTCAACAGCTCCATGGTGTTGTCTACCGATAGGTTGGTTCTCTTCTTTCAACAGGTTCATGATGTTGTCTACCGTTAAGTTGGTTATCTTCGTTCAACAGCTCCATGATGTCGTCTACTGTTAGGTTGGTTCTCTTCTTTCAACAGCTCCATGATGTTGTCTACCGTTAGGTTGGTTCTCTTCTTTCAACAGCTCCATGATGTTGTCTACTGTTTGATTGGTTCTCTTCTGTCAACAGCTCCATGATGTTGTCTACTGTTAGGTTGGTTCTCTTCTTTCAACAGCTCCATGATGTTGTCTACCGTTAGGTTGGTTCTCTTCTTTCAACAGCTCCATGGTGTTGTCTACTGATAGGTTGGTTCTCTTCTTTCAACAGCTCCATGATGTTGTCTACGGTTAGGTTGGTTCTCTTCTTTCAACAGCTCCATGATGTTGTCTACCGTTAGGTTGGTTCTCTTCTTTCAACAGCTCCATGATGTCGTCTACTGTTAGGTTGGTTCGCTTCTTTCAACAGCTCCATGATGTCGTCTACTGTTAGGTTGGTTCTCTTCTTTCAACAGCTCCATGGTGTTGTCTACCGATAGGTTGGTTCTCTTCTTTCAACAGGTTCATGATGTTGTCTACCGTTAGGTTGGTTATCTTCGTTCAACAGCTCCATGATGTCGTCTACTGTTAGGTTGGTTCTCTTCTTTCAACAGCTCCATGATGTTTTCTACTGTTAGGTTGGTTCCCTTCTTTCAACATCTCCATGATTTTGTCTACCGTTATATTGGTTCTCTTCTTTTAACAGCTCCATGGTATTGTCTACCGTTATGTTGGATCCCTTCTTTCAACATCTCCATGATGTCGTCTCCTGTTAGGTTGGTTCTCTTCTTTCAACAGCTCCATTATGTTGTCTACCGGTAGGATGGTTCTCTTCTTTCAACAGCTCCATGATGTCGTTTACTGTTAGGTTGGTTCTCTTCTTTCAACAGCTCCATGATGTTGTCTACCGTTAGGTTAGTTATCTTCTTTCAACAGCTCCATGATGTTTTCTACTGTTAGGTTAGTTCCCTTCTTTCAACATCTCCTTGATGTTGTCTACCGTTATGTTGGTTCTCTTCTTTCAACAGCTCCATGACGTTGTCTACCGTTATGTTGGTTCCCTTCTTTCAACATCTCCATGATGTCGTCTACTGTTAGGTTGGTTCTCTTCTTTCAACAACTCCATGATGTTGTCTACCGGTAGGATGGTTCTCTTCTTTCAACAGCTCCATGATGTCGTCTACTGTTAGTTTGGTTCTCTTTTTTCAACAGCTCCATGATGTTTTCTACCGTTAGGTTGGTTCTCTTCTTTCAACAGCTCCGTGATGTCGTCTACTGTTAGGTTGGTTCTCTTCTTTCAACAGCTCCATTATGTTGTCTACCGTTAGGTTGGTTCTCTTCTTTCAACAGCTCTGTGATGTCGTCTACTGTTAGGTTGGTTATCTTCTTTCAACAGCTCCATGATGTTGTCTACTGTTAGGTTGGTTCTCTTCTTTCAACAGCTCCATGATGTTGTCTACCGTTAGGTTGGTTCTCTTCGTGGGTGTCTTGTCTATCCTGAGAAGAACGGGCTACATAAAATATTATAAAGGAAAGATTGTTGAGCTCTCGATAGGTCAACATTTTCCTTTCCAGCTGCCGTATGGGAATTGTTGCTTTAGACGACAGTTTGGGAACAACCAGGAATCAGGCGATGTGCTGAACTCTTGTGGTCGTTAATTGCCGCTAATCTGCAGTCACTCCAAGGGAAGAAGACAATGATTCCAACTTTGTAAACCACCGTGAAATAAACATACTCAGGCTATACTATTCAGAATGCGTGTGCGGTTAATATACATGGATAAATGTAATTAAAAATGCTTATTGAAATTTATGATGTTTTAATTATATATGTCCATGTTGCTACCAAGTTTAGTAGGCATATTCTTGTACACGTAATCAATGTGTTAAAGATAGATTATTAATACGTAGTACACTTCAAATTCCCCTTTTTTTATTTATATATGTTTATTATTTTATGTTATTGTATATTGTCTACGTAATTTTCTTAGTTTGCATTATTCATTTCAAAATAAAGACTTCAGTTGGACAACTATTTGTATCAGTGGCTGTGACAAGCTGTACTAACGTATACAACAAGATACACAAACGCTTTTAACTGACCGCAATTTAATACAACAGGTTGTACCAATCATCGCTACAACAGGGCTGATAAGTATGTATAGCACGCTAGGTCTGATGTGCAAATAGGCGTGCCCGTGTTTTATTGTACTAGGTTGTATGTGTACCACGTAGAGTAATACTAGGAACACTGCATGCATCATACTTATATATCCATGTACAAAAAGTAGTATTGGCAAAAACAACAGTAAACCAGGCTGCGACATCGCTAGCAACATGCGGCTCAAACTGTCGCATTGATATCACATCCGGTACTAAATCCAGGGCGGGATTCATGTGCACTTCATCAAACACGATGCCGGTATGATGACGTGTCGGCCACATGAAAATCTAACACTTAATCAACTTTTTTTTTTATAAATTAGACGTATTCCCGGTTGCGGCCTATTGTACGGTACGAGCGTATGAAGATATTGGGAAACTAGCTGAAGTGATAATTCATGACAACTCGTCATTAAGCTAGACACGGCGTTTAACACATCGCAGGCTGACAGTCTGACAGATAGACAGACAGACAGACATACAGACATACAGACATACAGACATACAGACATACAGACATACAGACATACATACAGACAGGCAGGCAGGCAGGCAGGCAGGCAGGCAGGCAGGCAGACAGACAGACAGATAGACTGACCGGCAGACATTGAGACTTACAGACAGACACGTAGACAGATAGACAGACAGGTCAACATGCAGCCAGATTCCCTGATGACTGGTCAACATGTCGCCGTTCAGAATGTGTTATTGTAAACATATTTGTTATGAAACTCCCGCCGCATCTCGTCTTGGCGGATAAGTGCGTCTACTTGGAAGTATTTTTGTCCTCAATATTATGTTTGTTACGATACCAAGATATCGATGTTTGCTGGAGATCTGCATTACATGTCTGGGGATTTACAAGTAAGCCGTAACGCTATAATTGTACTTATATAGGTCGTGGCTACCATGTCTTTATTATGTACATTTGTTTATATTTAGTTTGATAATTATGTTAATAATGAATAAATGTAATAATTTAGGAAATTTCCAAGATTCCAACGTTGGGTAAAAACTATAGGTTTTTGTTGCCACAACCCTGTGACGTCTCTGTCTGTCTGTCTGTCTGTCTGTCTGTCTGTCTGTCTGTCTGTCTGTCTCTCTCTCTCTCTCTCTCTCTCTCTCTCTATATATATATATATATATTTTTTTTTTCTCTCTCTATCTATCTCTCTCTCTCTCTCCTCTCTCCTCTCTCCTGTCCCTCCCTGCCATCCTTCATCCCACCCTCTCTTCCTCTTCTCCTCATTATACATTACACGAGCCGTACGGTTAGTGGGTTTTACCAGTACCGTTATAATAAAATCCCTATTTATACTTAATAGCGTATTCTGTTTACCCCGATATAGCCTATGTTACGACCTATTTCCGTGTCGTGTTTGATTGCGTCGCGGTACGGCCTAAGTAACTGCGACGGCGAATTGAGCTTCGCAGCACAAAACCAAATTCGATTAGAGTCTTGTGCGTCATCGCTTGGCACAAATATCAGACGTGTTGAGATTGTGTTGGAACGGATATGTTTTGGTGCACAAGTAGTTTATGCTGAAAAATCATTACACGTGTATCAACTAGGATAGAGCGAAATTTCGAGTTTTCGATTCAATAACGTCATCGTTTTCTTTTACGAAAGGTAAGTAAGGTAGGCCTAACTTCTTGTGTAGCGCCGTATCCAGTCCTTAAGAGCGCTTCATACTTCACTCCCTAGCAAATACTTTTTATCGAACAACATCTCAACATCTCTGGGAGACATGTAGCCACGATGTAGTTACTGCGGGAAGACTCCCTATGCTGCGTACAGACACATCCACCACAGTCTGTTATCTATAGGTACTCATTCATACAGCTGGGTAAACTGTTATCTATAGGTACTCATTCATACAGCTGGATAAACTGTCATCTATAGGTACTCATTCATACAGCTGGGTAAACTGTAATCTATATGTACTCATTCATACAGCTGGGTAAACTGTCATCTATAGGTACTCAGTCATACAGCTGGGTAAACTGTCATCTATAGGTACTCATTCATACAGCTGGGTAAACTGTCATCTATAGGTACTCATTCATACAGCTGGGTAAACTGTCATCTATAGGTACTCATTCATACAGCTGGGTAAACTGTAATCTATAGGTACTCATTCATACAGCTGGGTAAACTGTCATCTATAGGTACTCAGTCATACAGCTAGGTAAACTGTTATCTATAGGTACTCATTCATACAGCTGGGTAAACTGTTACCTATAGGTACTCATTCATACAGCTGGGTAAACTGTCATATATAGGTACTCATTCGTATAGCTGGGTAAACTGTAATCTATAGGTACTCATTCATACAGCTGGGTAAACTGTTGTCTATAGGTACTCATTCATACAGCTGGGTAAACTGTTATCTATAGGTACTCATTGATACAGCTGGGTAAACTCTTATCTATAGGTACTCATTGATACAGCTGGATAAACTGTTATCTATAGGTACTCATTCATACAGCTGGTTAAACTGTCATCTATAGGTACTCATTCATACAGCTGGGTAAACTGTCATATATAGGTACTCATTCATACAGCTGGGTAAACTGTCATCTATAGGTACTCATTCATACAGCTGGATAAACTGTCATCTATAGGTACTCATTCATACGGCTGGGTAAACTGTCATCTATAGGTACTCATTCATACGGCTGGGTAAACTGTCATCTATAGGTACTCATTCATACGGCTGGGTAAACTGTCATCTATAGGTACTCATTCATACAGCTGGGTAAACTGTCATCTATAGGTACTCATTCATACAGCTGGGTAAACTGTCATCTATAGGTACTCATTCATACAGCTGGGTAAACTGTCATCTATAGGTACTCATTCATACAGCTGGGTAAACTGTCATCTATAGGTACTCATTCATACAGCTGGGTAAACTGTCATCTATAGGTACTCATTCATACAGCTGGGTAAACTGTCATCTATAGGTACTCATTCATACAGCTGGGTAAACTGTTATCTATAGGTACTCATTCATACAGCTGGGTGAACTGTTATCTATAGGTACTCATTCATACAGCTGGGTAAACTGTTATATATAGGTACTCATTCATACAGTTGGGTAAACTGTTATCTATCTTTAATCACTGCCTCCTCGACAAAACATTGAAGACGTTTCATCAATATGTCACATGTCCGACTCGTCTGAACAAGACAATCGATCTTTGCTACGGTTCAGTGCCTGCAGCCTACACGTCTATGGCGTCACCTCCTATTGGATCAGCTGACCACAAATGTGTCCTACTAGCCTCCTTGTACAAGCCGGTCTTTCATAGACTTGAGCGGGTGGTGAAAATTGTGAAACGCTGGACGGTCGATAGTATTGTTGCGTTACAGGGCTGCTTTGACTGCACAGAGTGGCACATGTTCTATGACACGTGTGAAAATCTGAATGAACTTATTGATGTTGTTTCAAGTTATATTTCGTTCTGTGTTGACTCTGTGATTCCAACTAAACAAATCACTGTTTTTCCCAATTATAAACCTTGGGTCACAAAAGATCTAAAAGCAGTCCTAAATAAAAAGAAAAGAGTCTTTTTCCAGGGTACGACCAAAGAAAAGAAAACAGGTAAATAAAGAAGTAAAAGCTGCAATCAGGCAGGCAAAACAACAGTATAAGCAGAAGGTTGAACTCAAGTTTGTTGGTGGTAATTTTCGTGACGCTTGGAAGGGGATAAAGAACATGACAGCTGTCAACATGATTACAGACCCAATTAGATCTAAAGTCAGGCTGCAGGGTTTGAGTGATGAGTCTTTGCCAGAAGTGTTTAATGATTTCTTTACACGTTTTGAAGAACACAACTTTTCATCTTACATGTATGATCTAAAGTCGTCTTTGACGTTTGATAAAACTGTCATTGATCAGGAGAGTGTAGCTAATTGTCTTAAGATGATCAACATAAACAAAAGCCCAGACCCTGACGGCATCTGTGACAGAACTCTGAAGTTTTGTGCGAATCAGCTTCGTGGCGTCTTTCAGCATCTCTTTCAGATCCAAAATAATTGGAGAGACTCAGAGAGACATCACGCAGTTTTGTGAACAACAGGTGCTTAGGAAGGCACGTTCTATTTCAGCCAATGATAGTCCTGCTCTATATCCCATGTTTGAGACTCTGCCGTCGGCCGCCGTTTTAGGCGCCCCTCGTGCAAAACAAACCGTAAGAAACTGTCTTTTATTCCTGTTGCAATCAGTTTTTTTAACGATGTGAAATGAATGTAGTGTGTGTGTGTGTGTGTGTGTGTGTGCGTGTGCGTGTGCGTGTGCGTGTGCGTGTGCGTGTGCGTGTGCGTGTGCGTGTGCGTGTGCGTGTGCGTGTGCGTGTGCGTGTGTGTGTGTGTGTGTTCTACATATTTAGCAGTTACAGTGTGAAGAAATGCACTCCATGTGTTCATGTCATAAATTATTCTTGTTGTGACCATGATGAAGTGAGCCAGTAATACGCTGTTACCTATGTTATATTTTAATATATATATATATATATATATATACTTGTATACACTGTGCCCGTCCAAACGACACTGTAATTGCCCTTACAGGGATGAATAAAGTTGTATTGGTTGATTTATTGATTGATTGATCTATGGGTACTCATTCATACAGCTGGGTAAACTGGAGCAACTAGGAATAAACATACTTGCCAAAGTTTCAAAACGGCAACAAGATCATTCGAACCTGCATTCTCTAGATTGAGAGTCCGATGCTCTAGTGACTGCGCTCCTGCGTCCTACAAGACAAACAGCCGTCATATCGTATTGTAATGAGTTTGTTCTGGGTTTTTTTCCAATACAACTCATACTTCTTGATTGTAATCATATATAAATTGACTTCCGTAAATACTGTTGGAGGGCTACTAACAAAGCTCACCACAACAGATAGAAGTTATAGAGACACTGTACAAAGATGCCAGCAGTGCAGTCCTAATGAACAACCAGATCGGGAATGTCTTTAGAACAGCAGTAGGCACCCGAGAAGGATGCTTGCCTTCCCCAGTGCCCTTCAACATATTCCTGGAGAATATCACGCAGAACACCCTACTCAACCACCATTGTACCATCTCCATCGGTGGCAGGTCCGTCTCTAACCTTCGCTTAGCTGACGACATCGATCTCATGGCCGGCAGCAATGACGAACTTCAAAGCCTTACCAACAGATTGGTCCAGAATGTAGAGGCTTACGGCATGGAGGTCAGCACGGAGAAGAGCAAAATCATGGTTAACAGCACAAGCAACATCAGAGCAGACATCATAATGAATGGTGAAAAGATAGAAGAAGTCAGCAGCTTTAAATATCTAGGAGCGACCTTGTCTAAGGATGGTAACTGCACCACAGAAATACGTATCACGGTCGCCTCAGCAATGGCAGCCATGGCAAGATTGGGGAGGATCTGGAGAAGTAGTAATATTCTCAACCAAGTATAGCCTGTTCAGATCACGTGTACTATCTATCTTTCTATACCGAGGTGAGACGTGGACACTCCTTGCTAATGATAAGAAAAAAGATCAAAGCTTTCGAGACCAAGGGCTTGAGGAAGATGCTCCACATCTCCTACATGGAGCATAAGGCCAATGAGTATGTGCAGAGAAAGGTCACATCCCTGGTGGGCCCACAAGAACCTCTACTGGCAACTGTCAAGAGAAGGAAAGTGTCATGGTTTGGACACGTAACACGTACGTCACGCTAGCCTCCCGAAGACGATCCTGCAGAGCACCCTAGAGAGCAGACGTCGTCGTGGACGTCAGAGGAAGAGCTGGATGGACAATGTCATGGAATGGACGGCCATCTCCGTGACATCACAGCCACTGATGGACAGGACCGGCGGAACATCACACCCGCAGCGTCACTTATGTCACCCCGACGACCAAGTCGGCCAAGGGACTAAGAAAATGAGCAACAACAAACGTGGGCATAGACTATCTCGACAGAATCACGCGTTGGCGCGAGTTCACATCTTGCATCCGCCAACAAGATCGCCAGCTGTGGCCGTAATTGGGGTGCGCGCTACACTATATCCGATAATCGTTATTTTGTGCGCTCACGAATGCGCGCTCACCAAGGCCGCTGTACGACAGCATGCGGTACTTTTGCACAACCGACATGACAGGCGAAACTATTTGCATTTGTTGATCAAAGAATTAATTTCCAGAACAAACCGCACGTCCGGGCGCGCTTGAACACTGCAAATTCTCTCGACAGAAATCTGTTTGTAGTGAAGGAGGAATTGATTGCGTTGTGCGAGAGGACGACCCCGGTGTTTACGACACACAAAGCGGGATTAGAGGCGATGAAATGACTTCTGAAGGACACTCATGACAACACACGGGATCCGACGAGTTTCACCTCTCTTCGGGACATCCGCGGAGACCCAGCCATCGAGCCTCGTTCTGACGTCAGAACTGATCTGATGACGTAGTCGCCGGTTCTTGCTGCACAGAGAACCACTTGCAATTGCAAATGGTTAATTGAAAATGATTGATTTCAAAGCGATGTTGATGCAATATTGATGTTTCTAGAATTGAGAATCATAAACACCACTCCTAATGGAAACAGTCGCGTATTGAATTACTTTATAGTCGGAAATACATCAGACAAATATGTACGCAAGTGAAATTATTTATATGCACCAAAAGCAATTATGTATGTACTACATTGATTAATATTATAATTATACGATTTACATGTAAGTGGACCTGGTACAAACCGTGTCTGGAGAACTGGCACTGCGTTTCATTATTTGTTTATGATAACATATCATTAATACTCCAATACATGCATATCTCTTCTTTTCTTTTCCTGCACATTGCACTTCCTTCGGTAAAATTGAGTTGAAACAAATTATTATTGTGGCTTCCATGAGAGCGACTGTTATTGTCTTAATAGGAGTCACAGACTCCATCTAACTTGAAATTACACTGCGTTTGTATATATGAATATATATATATATATATATATATATATATATATGCCTATTCATGTTACGTTAATTTGATATTATACATATATTGTAGTTGGGGTCTAAATAAAACTTTCATGTTCTTGTTCTTTCAATAATAAACGTGTGTCTCTATTATTTTCTTTACAATGTGTCACATAATTATTTTATGAGCTTGTTATTGTAATTGGTTAATTCATGTAATACATTTGTAGGAAGCACAAGCGCATACTCGACTGCGCAGCCAGGAAGCAATCATAGCTATATGTCCCTAGACAGAAGAATTCTACGCTGGTGCGATCAATTTGCTTATTTTGCGTGGTGTTTTGTCGCAGTGCAAGTAGTCGTCCGCATTATCGGCAAACAACAACGCCGGTGGTCGCCGTATAATTTGACAAAGCATGTGGTGTTGCGTACACTGTAACGAGAACGAGTGCACTAGGCGTGTGCCAGTTAGTGTTTGTATAGGCGCCAGCTGGTAATCTGTTCGCACAGAGCTACACCAAGTGCGCTAAGACGATACCGCCTCTGCCACTGGGAAAGCATCATTAGTAACGAACGAAGTGCCAATAAAATTGAGAGTGTATCTTTCCGTGATTTATTTATTCCTAAATGGACAGGTATACTTAAAGACAATAACATTTGTAAATGTCGTACACAAAGTAATGGTTTGTGTGTGTGTGTGTGTGTGTGTGTGCGTGCGTGTGTGTGTGCGTGCGTGCGTGTGTGTGTGTGGTTGTTTGGCAGCCTATGAATGTGTCAATAACGGTAGGATTCCTGCGTATTTATACATAAGAGAGGAATCAGGTTATTTCGGACATTTGTTGGGAGCATGTCGTATTTTCAAAATCGTCTACAATAACAGTGACAAATTCCGATTTCCAGATAATTCAAAGTTGTTATTGTCAAGTAACTTCAAAAATATAAGGCCCTTACCTATAACAATAACAAAGACATACAGCAATTATCACATATTTGAAATACTGGATTATTGCGTAGGCATTTTAATAAAGTTCCACATAGCCTCAAAAGTACACGGGCTGCTTGCTGGCCTATTGTACGGTATGTGCTGCTAGCCTACAGCACTGCTGCACACGTACACGCGAAGTGTCTGAGACCGCAGCACTGTAACACCTCTCTATCCACGGCCTGTCTACATCCTCTCCTCGTTCTAAGTCAGGCGTGGCGTTAGTTGGCCAGGAACCGTACTAGGAACAACTGTGGCTGCACCCAGCACCATGCTTACATCCACGAGTACTTCCGTTTAGTTTCCTGTTCCGTCTACGGGCGTATTAAGTTGACCATGTATCCGGTCACTCTCTTTGGTAAGTGGGGAGAGATACTTCGTTGTTGTGAGTTGTCATACACATTGCCTTGTTTACTAAATGTTTTTATTATAATGTATTTTAGCAATGGGATAAACTAACAGTTTGAATAGTGAGAGAGAGAGAGAGAGAGAGAGAGAGAGAGAGAGAGAGAGAGAGAGAGAGAGAGAGAGAGAGAGAGAGAGAGAGAGAGAGAGAGAGAGAGAGAGAGAGAGAGGAGAGAGAGAGAGAGAGAGAGAGAGAGAGAGAGAGAGAGAGAGAGAGAGAGAGAGAAGAGAGAGAGAGAGAGAGAGACGAGAGAGAGAGGAGAGAGAGAGAGAGAGAGAGAGAGAGAGAGAGAGAGAGAGAGAGAGAGAGAGAGAGAGAGAGAGAGAGAGAGAGAGAGAGAGAGAGAGAGAGAGAGAGAGAGAGAGAAAGACAGAGAGACAGACGGGCAGACGGGCAGACGGGCAGACGGGCAGACGGGCATACAAACAGACAGACAGAAAGGGGAGAGGGGGGAGAGAGGGGGAGAGAGAAGACGAGGTGGTGAGGAAAGTATGAAAGGTTACGGAGATAATGGAAGTGATATATGTGTGGAGAGAGAGAAGAGAGGGAGGGAGGGGGAAAGGTGGATGAGGGGGAGAGTGAGATAAGGTGGGAGATGGAGGGAAACATACAGACAGACAGAAGCAGAAAGAGAGACAGAGAGCGAGGTTCAGAATTTCAAGATGATGATCACGTTTCATGGGTTAGAATGACTAATTACACACTGCGATTGTTTAATAGAACACCGACACAGTCACGTAGTTGCGCTCGATCGCGTACGCCATTATTCAAATGTTAAATTGATCGATATGTTCATTATGGGCTAATGTTGTGATTTCTGCAGAATTTTTTTTATGAAAAGCGCTATTGTTGTTACAGTGTATTCTTTGTTGAAACGTGATTTATTAATATTTTTGGACTGGGATCCAGCGCACGTTGTCGTGGATACGCTATTGTTCTTCAAACAGTTTGTCAACTAACGATTGTTACGCCATTCTCCCAACGGCATCATGGATCATTTCGGGGACATTTAGACGCATCGCTCATTCGATATCAAGCATTACCATTTAGTGTCACGGAATAATAATCTGGCTGGCAGAAAATTAATGTATTAATAATAAAAACAATAATATTTTTATTCCATGATTGATCGTGTAGCTTTATACAACGCGAGACGTTGTCAGACGCACGCATAGCCTTGTTGGTAAGATTGGCCTTGGAAAAATGTTTAAACATAGTCAACCAGTTAAGAAATGCGCAGCGTAGCAATTGCATATCGGGAAATTTTTATTGTCTGGGATAATAACGTTAAATGGCACAGGCACTAAGACGTTCTTAGAGTCAGCCTAAGCGAGGCATGTGAAGTGTGGATAAACGCCGGTAACCGAAAGGAAGTGTGCCTTAAGACACCGTAACTAACAATAGGCCGCCCTGCACCGGGGACAGATCATTATTTACATCCGGGTTCATAGTAGACGAATACGGTGCCGGTAATTTTGAGACGGTGTCCGGTTTCTAGGAATTTTGCGCGCTGAAAAATAGTTATTAGAAGCCACATGTGGAGACAATGACAAACCGCACACCAATATCTAGCTGTCAATTAGCAGCGTGTCAATTTCGGAATGATCCCCGGTGTATGAAGACAGAATTCGTTTTGTTTGTATATGTATATATATATATATATATATATATATATATATATAATGGTGACACAAGCGTAAGGTTTGTGTTAATCCCGAATCGTAAGTTTGCTTGTAGCGAGTGTTTTAATAATATTAATAATAACAAAGTCTTATATAGCGCTATATCCAGTCCTTAGTTCTGTTCAAAGTGCTTCAAGTTCACAATTTTATGTCACTCATTTAGGTAGTGAAAGCGATTTTTTTTTAAGGTTTTCCTTTTAGCATTGATTTCAATGGCCCTGAATAGGAAAATTAACAGTGTGTGACCAGTGTAGGCAACGACACGAAGTCGGGTACATTTCTGTAGGCGGCAGTCCGTGTTAGTCAATACTTGCTCCCTGTATCTGCGCTGAACACGCACTGATATGGAAAATACATTTAATGTCGTTGTCCAAATACATCGCCTATGGATCTGCCGTACATCCGCTTCCATGCTCGTCCGTGCATACACGAGTGGCCGTGTGCATTTACCGCATGCAACCTACAAGGTTCATTCTCCATTAGCCTAAACAGTGTACAGGATTCTAGGAAAATATGGAATGTGTGTTATATATGTATAAGTATTTTAGAGGACTTCTGCAATGACAAGTGAGCAGATGTGATATTTTGTGCATCGTGGCATTACAGCTTTCACGTGATGGCGACAGATGACACACTGTAGCAAGGCGTGATAGGCCTACTGTGATACTGCCAATAATAATCAAGTTTTATTCATACTAAGTCTTTATATATATATATATATATATATATATATATATATATATATATATATATATATATATATATATGTATATGTATATACAGGGGTATATATATATATACATATTCGTCAAATTAATTCGTCAAATTATCTACTTATCCAGCGAACAAGTCCGGACAACAATTCACTTGTCCCACGAACGAAACTTTCAAAAGCTGTCTCCGTAATTAAACTTCCGCGCGAATAATTTAAAACTACCGTTTATTATCGCCAAGTGACACTGGTTGACCGGCACTGTTTTGCTCCCATATATATCGCCATCATGGTCGATGTATTAATATGTTCATGGGACTCCGATGCTGAAATGTTGTGCCCAAAAAAGGGCCGTTTACCTACCGGCGTTATTCGTTAAGGAGCGTCATAGCCAGGTAAATTCCCGGGTCCTGGCTCTTAACGAAAACTCTTATTAGATTCCCATATAAATAAGAATGAATGCGATTTTATTCAAATAACTTTGCCCAATAACAAAATAAAAAACACAAATGCTCTTACATTTCAAAGTCTAGATACTCTATAGTTGCGCTAACGCAGGCCGATTCACGCCCGCCTTCGTAAACTCGCGGATAATATAAAATTCTGTAGCAAACGGTGGCATCTCATTACGGTAACAATGGCTCTCATTTTCAAAATGGCTGACGGTGTCAGATGTATTTCTTGCGGTTTATTTTGCGTTTGTTTACCGTCATTAGATAACAACATTTACTGAAGAAATTGACTGTATGACATGTCTTAGAGGACGGACAACTTAGTACTAATGTTGTAGTTGTCCTGGATGTGTTATGTTGTTGCACGGACAACAAGTAGCAGCAATTTCACTTGTCCGGTGGCAAACCCAGTTGTCTCGGGCTAACAGAGAAGCGGAATTTCGAGCCCTGCATATATATATATATATATCATCATCATCATCATCATCCTATTGGCGGCCACAATCATCATGCCGATTATTCTGCCGCACTTTGGAAGTTGCGAGGAGGTACGAATTTGTTTTATTATATCTAGAGAGTCAGACCTATGGAGAACATTCACTATAACAAAATAAAATAGATAATGAAACAAAACCCTAAAATCCAAATATACACAAATGAATAAATGTAAATGAGTAATTAAAATAAGATCCATACCCCTGCCTAATATAATTATGGAGGATCTACATTTAGATTTGTGGCACCCTTGCATTGAAAGTTTCAAGGGTAGTATATATATATGTGTGTGTGTGTGTGTGTGTGTGTGTGTGTGTGTGTGTGTGTGTGTGTGTGTGTGTGTGTGTGTGTGTGTGTGTGTGTGTGTGTGTGTGTGTGTGTGTGTGTGTGTGTGCGCGTGCGTGCATGTGTGTGGAGGGCTCGAAATTCTGCTTCTCCGTTAACCAGAGACATATATATATATATCATGTGCTAAATTATATAAATTATATAGATTATAAATAAATATATATATATATAATCTTTCTACGGGTTATGAGTTGAAAACAAAAAAGAATTAGACAGGCATTTTATAGATATGCTTATTTACATTTAGTGGCTTTCACGTCTATACAATACATACAAGGGCAGCCAAAACGCTAACATAGATTTGTCAGCAGCCAGCAAGTATCCTGACGTCGCTCCGTCAGTTAAACATATCGTAAGCCAAGTATTTAAAATAAATATAATACTTATAATAATTACATGGAGGGTAAAGTATAAAATTAAATCATAGGCCTACATAAAATGTATTCATGGAAGTTCAAGTTTTTTTTTATTTCACGGTCTCCCGGAATACTGCCAAATCTGAGGTTTTCGCTAAAAATCTCCATCAGCACAGCACCTCATCGTCTTCGAGACAGTGCAACACCACTGGCGACGTGCTGAGACGTGCTGGACAGCTTTCAGGCGAAAAATCTCCAACAGTACCCCCCCATCCGTCTTCCGATGTCAAGATCCGACACGGCTCGACGATACGGGAAGCATCTTGAACCATTGATGAATCTCCCGGATTTCAACAACAAAGTTGGCAGGTATTAATAGTTGTTGGTATTTAGAATATCTTGGTCCGTGCATATAGTGTTTGATCGAGTATTTCGTGTGGAAACCGTCAAGACAGTACAAGACATCGCACACACGCAATTTGGGACCAGTTCTCTCTGCGACTTGTAGTCCTGTTGAGTGTGTATACGCTCTGGTGACAGCCACCATTATTCAAGCAGCACGTTTGTGAAGCTGTATACACGCTGTGGTGAATTAATTTTATTCGTGAGCTTGCATTCACAATCATTCTGATTTACCTTCATCCTGATTTGTCATTCACGGCATCCATTACTCAATGTCAATGCTTTTAATATGTCAGTCGTTTGAGTGAGCTTCCACGGGACAGCAGCTGTCGCCAGGCTTACAAACCCGAGCGAGAGACAATCGTCATTCTAACCATACAAAAGACGATTGTTTTCCGTGTAAGCAGGATGTTGCGACTAGAAGCCACCGCAGCGCCGGCACACGCGCCCTGATGAGAATCACGACAATGCCAATGGCCTCCTGAAATTCTTGGATAATATTTCCGATGTGGTTCAGGAGATGTAAGCATTGCAGTATTGCAACTTTAATCAAGTCAGCGTTTGTGCACGTGTGCGTCTTAGTGGGTGCGTGCGTGCGTGCCGCTGTGTGTGCGTGTGCGCGTTTGCGTGCGTGTGCGTGTTCGTGCGTGCGTGAGCGTGTCAGAGTGCATGCGTGTGGGCGTGTGCATGTGTATACGTGTATGTGTGTGAATTTGGTTCGACTGAATCGACATAAACACAATAGTTTTCCGAACGAATTTACGCATTTGCACAAACATGCTGGCAAGGCGCATTAGGCAATAACACGTTTCGTTTTTTGCGAAATGAATCTGTAGCGAAAGTAGCAAAAATCGAATTGCGGAGACAATGTTTTCCATAGACAACGTCACAAGCGACGCTCTTCCGGCAACTCGTTGCAGGAACAGAGGCGAGACATAATTCTGATCGTGCCTGTTTGACTATAACTATTTCTTAAAATAGCTGTTTTGAATCGGTATCGTTTATATATAGCAATTCATTCAACAACAAGAATTGGCGTACGAAGGCACCACTTTCTACAAATTGCTGCCTGAGTGATACCTAATCAGTAATTATAGCGTTGAATTCAAGGCACGTCTCGATTAAGATACGTTTCCTTTCCACTGCATCAAGTGTTTTTGCCCGACCAAAATACTATTTCACTGTAATGACATTTGCTCACTCCCCGAGCACTGTGGGCGTTTCCGCTCCATAACTATAAATAAGCAGCTGCGTGCGGTTAAAAACGCTGATTGGTATTTCGTAACGAAGTTTTTGTTTCGCTCTGAAATTGATAAATACAGATTGGTTTAAATATTGTAGAATGTCATATTTTCTTGAGATGCAATATCATGAATGAACGATATATACATGTATGTGTGTGTGTGTGGGTGTGTGGGTGTGTGCGTGTGTGTGTACGTGCGTATGTGTGTGTGCGTGTGTGCGTGTGTGCGTGTGTGCGTGTGTGCGTGTGTGCGTGTGTGTGGGTGTGTGCGAATGCGTGCGTGCGTGAACTGAGTGAAATAGCCAACGTTTGCACGTGGTCTTATTTGTTGGTGAAAACTTATCGTGCGTCGAAACTTGGAAGTCCAACTTGTGCACGTACACGCGCAAGTTCAAAAGCGGAAACACACTCACGAACACCAGCAACCAACCACTACTCCCGCGATCATTTCCGGGACTCTCGCATTCCGCTACACAGTGTTAATAAGTCTTGCTATTTCAATTAAATATGTGAAAATGTTTTGATCAACAGACGACCGATAATCAATGATCTGCATGGGACAAAAATAGAATAATGGGAACAATTCCGATACGAGGCAGCAATACGAGACTAGTGAGACATCACACGCTGATAACAAATACCTGCATGTACGCACCGACATCGCCAATATTGCAATAAGTCGTGCGAATGATCGATGGCAGATTTTATCAACTTGCATCTGCTTGCTCGAACTTCTGCAGCGACAACGAAGGCATGTGAACTCATAAAACCACGGATCTGTCATACATTCATCACAGCTGGTTGTCTCGCGAAAGTAAGAGGCTTAGATGAAAAACAACGTGTCGGTTTTCCGCGACATTAACTAATAAACTAGGACATGGAATGCCGTGAGAGGAGACAAGGAGCGCGCCTCGCCAGCCCGCCTCCTGGGGGCCACAAGCTCAATCATCCTAACGCCATTTTATTAGACCGTCCGTCCATCCGTCGAACAGTCAGTCAGTCAGTCAGTCAGTCAGTCAGTCAGTCAGTCAGTCAGCCATCCAGTTGCACAAAGATATTCCAATGTAAAATAAACGCTGGGGATATAGCTATGTAAAAGCAACATATGCATAATTAATTGCACATTTCTAAACAAACAAAATGTACATTCGATCATTATTATGAAACAATGAATGTTGTTACTGAAATGTAACCCATAGTAATTTTATTAATCCAAATAATTTGCTAATATACATTACAATCAAAAATATATCGTCTGTGGGTCTCTTATGATATGTAACTTTCTCGTGTCCCGGTTGACAAAAATTTCTTGTTTTGTTCATTGCGTACAACGCATTGACGTGTCGTGTAAGTCTAATTTTGATGTAGAGGCCAACAGAGCGTAGCGTGCTCGATGTAACACAGACAGACAAAGGTCGGCAAAATAAGGTCGATTTATAAAAGAATGGTTAATTATGTGTGACGATCAGTGTCTCTACATCAAACAAACCATCTGCTGCGTTGTTGATGCACCCGTTAATTATGTGTGACGATCAGTGTCTCTGCATCAAACAAACCATCTGCTGCGTTGTTGATGCACCCGTTAATTAAGTGTGACGATCAGTGTCTCTGCATCAAACAAACCATCTGCTGCGTTGTTGATGCACCCGTTAGTTATGTGTGACGATCATTGTCTCTGCATCAAACAAACCATCTGCTGCGTTGTTGATGCACCCGTTAATAATGTGTGACGATCAGTGTCTCTGCATCAAACAAACCATCTGCTGCGTTGTTGATGCACCCGTTAATTATGTGTGGCGATCAGTGTCTCTGCATCAAACAAACCATCTGCTGCGTTGTTGATGCACCCGTTAATAATGTGTGACGATCGGTGTCTCTGCATCAAACAAACCATCTGCTGCGTTGTTGATGCACCCGTTAATTATGTGTGACGATCTGTGTCTCTGCATCAAACAAACCATCTGCTGCGTTGTTGATGCACCCGTTAATTATGTGTGACGATCAGTGTCTCTGCATCAAACAAACCATCTGCTGCGTTGTTGATGCACCCGTTAATTATGTGTGACGATCAGTGTCTCTGCATCAAACAAACCATCTGCTGCGTTGTTGATGCACCCGTTAATTATGTGTGACGATCAGTGTCTCTGCATCAAACAAACTATCTGCTGCGTTGTTGATGCACCCGTTAATTATGTGTGACGATCAGTGTCTCTGCATCAAACAAACCATCTGCTGCGTTGTTGATGCACCCGTTAATTATGTGTGACGATCAGTGTCTCTGCATCAAACAAACCATCTGCTGCGTTGTTGATGCACCCGTTAATTATGTGTGACGATCAGTGTCTCTGCATCAAACAAACCATCTGCTGCTTTGTTGATGCACCCGTTAACTATGTGTGGCGATCAGTGTCTCTGCATCAAACAAACCATCTGTTGCTTTGTTGATGCACCCGTTAACTATGTGTGACGATCGGTGTCTCTGCATCAAACAAACCATCTGCTGCGTTGTTGATGCACCCGTTAACTATGTGTGACGATCGGTGTCTCTGCATCAAACAAACCATCTGCTGCGTTGTTGATGCACCCGTTAATTATGTGTGACGATCGATGTCTCTACATCAAACAAACCATCTGCTGCGTTATTGATGCACCCGTTAATTATGTGTGACGATCGTTGTCTCTACATCAAACAAACCATCTGCTGCGTTGTTGATGCACCCGTTAATTATGTGTGACGATCGGTGTCTCTACATCAAACAAACCATCTGCTGCGTTGTTGATGCACTCGTTAATTATGTGTAACGATCGGTGTCTCTACATCAAACAAACCATCTGCTGCGTTGTTGATGCACTCGTTAATTATGTGTGACGATCGGTGTCTCTACATCAAACAAACCTTCTGCTGCGTTGTTGATGCACTCGTTAATTATGTGTAACGATCAGTGTCTCTACATCAAACAAACCATCTGCTACGTTGTTGATGCACTCGTTAATTATGTGTGACGATCGGTGTCTCTACATCAAACAAACCGTCTGCTGCGTTGTTGATGCACCCGTTAATTATGTGTGACGATCGGTGTCTCTACATCAAACAAACCTTCTGCTGCGTTGTTGATGCACTCGTTAATTATGTGTGACGATCACTGTCTCTACATCAAACAAACCATCTGCTGCGTTGTTGATGCACTCGTTAATTATGTGTGAAGATTACTGTCTCTACATCAAACAAACCATCTGCTGCGTTGTTGATGCACTCGTTAATTATGTGTAACGATCGGTGTCTCTACATCAAACGAACCATCTGCTGCGTTGTTGATGCACTCGTTAATTATGTGTGACGATCGGTGTCTCTACATCAAACAAACCATCTGCTGCGTTGTTGATGCACTCGTTAATTATGTGTGACGATCACTGTCTCTACATCAAACAAACCATCTGCTGCGTTGTTGATGCACTCGTTAATTATGTGTGACGATCGGTGTCTCTACATCAAACAAACCATCTGCTGCGTTGTTGATGCACCCGTTAATTATGTGTGACGATCACTGTCTCTACATCAAACAAACCTTCTGCTGCGTTGTTGATGCACTCGTTAATTATGTGTGACTGTTAAAGCGATTCTTTGAGAATGTTAATATCTTTGTAATGTACGCAATTATTAAATTATCCTGTTAATATGATCATTTCAAGTAATTATATGCCTTTATTTCATTACAATTATGTTTTATTAATCACTAATGACCCTCACAATATATCGAAAAAATAACCACTTTGGCCCCACCTTCACGATCCGTATAAGGCATGCTCGTGAATATTCGGGACTGTCCGTCAGACTTCGATTAGCTACACCGAGTTAATACATGCAAAAAAACGTCATCAACATGTGTGTATTTGAATTAGCCACCGCCATGCGAATGAAACGTGACCGATAAAATTATCGAAATGAAACGTGGACCAGCTGCTGTTTATGTCACAGATTCAGCAGAGAAAAGAAGAAAATATATGGAATAAACGGAGAATGAACATAGCGACAGCTCATGACTGACGGATTGATTTAAAAGAAAAAACAACACCACCTTTCCATGCACGAAGCCGCCGATGATATTGAATGATTGGCATTGCTTTGGTTGAAATATAAAAAAACTATGGTACTATCATGTTCATTTTTCACTAGGTACATCTAGTTATACATGTTAAGTCTATGTTTAATGAAACGTTTAAATAACATAAACTTACTGAAGCCGAGAAACATTCAATAATGAAACCATTTTGTTTGCCCTATAAATCCAGCTGCTGTTTCCGTAAGCAATATAAATACATCATGCATCACAGAAATAATTTACGATATTAAAATAGCATTATGTATTTTCATATTTGCATAGTTTTATTTTAGTTTGAAAAATTTAGATCTAGAAAGAGCATAATGACATTATTGTCGATACATTAAAAAAATATTGCATCAGTGTAAATACATGTTTTATTTTGTACTGGGAGTGCATTGTTCTGCCCATCATTTACAGTAAAAGATATTGAATTTGTTTCTGTCGAACTCATGTTTCGATGACAAATAAAATGACCATTGTATGATGGAAATACAGTTATACAATTACAAAACTTTAAAAGTAACGCATTAAAAAAAAACAGTTTTCAGTCATCATTGGAGCATTTAACTCAAGGAGATCCCTGAAACATTTTGAATGTTGTGGAACATTTATATTTTATTAATTTTCAAAATTATTGTAAAAGCAACTTTGTCGACACCATTTTATACACTACTCCCAGTATAGTTGACTTAAAACAAACTTGTTTCAACAAATTTGGAAGAATATGCTGTAGAACACAATCCAAACATGATGAGCATAAGAAAGCATACATTTTATTATGTACTCCTATTTTGTAACATAATGACGGGATGATGTGCATTTGGATGCACAAATTGATCGATTGCACAAATCCATTTGAAACATGTAGTGATGTACATATTCCCAGCAGAAGCCACACGGAACTAATGTGGCAGAACAAAGTCAAACATCTTCACTACTGTGTCAGTTAACATATTGTCCAAGTAATAGCACTGCTATGCATTTTAATACACAAAGCTATCAGATGCACACACCCATTTGAAACTCAAAGTGAGGAACAACTTCCCAGTAGATGTCGCACAGAACAGAATGGGGCAGAACAAAGTCAGGCACCATCTTATGTCAGATGACCCATTGTCCAATTAATGGCACTGTTGAGTAGAGCTCTTCAATTTCCTCTTTACATCAGCTCTTGCCAATGTTCCTGCAAATAAACAAAGTTGAATTTAGGAAACTGAAACTAAATATGAGTTAACTAATTCAACACTGTGCAGATTAATTCAGTTTAGATATTAGATCATGGGACTTAACACCAAGTATATAGCTGGCTAAACGGAAAAGAAATACAAGAGAACCTTGTTATGTTGATTCACTCAGACTAAATTCCCAATCCATTACTTTGGCCAACTTTTAATTTGTTTCTACATAATTACCTGTATGTCTTGGTCATATACAGTGCACTCCAGATAACTCGAATTCACATAAGTGAATTTTCGCTAAGTTAAGTCAATCTTTTCCTTGGTCCTGGGCAAAGAAGGGACCGTCTGATAACTTTCTATTTATCATAAGTTTTACTTATCAGTATTGTCATGGGTCCCTGGAGGTTCGACCTTATCCAGAGTGCACTGTATGTTTTCCTTTATTCTTGCTCTAATAATTAATGTTGTATACAATTATACATATCGGCCATTCTCGCGAAAAGTGTACAGTAACGGTAAAGTAACATGTTTAATTTGTTTGTAGAGATTGCTATTATTATCAAATGTGCTATTCACATGAAGCAGTGCAACTTGATCTGATCTATTATTAGATAAAAAAAATGTATTCATGGATAATAACTTATATATACTAGAGCGCAGATCTGCTGGTGTCCAAAATTCGTGCATCACAAAATTCCGTGGCAACACGGTATTGTGTACTTTTTAACAAACCTAAAACGTTTATATTGAATGATGCCAGGTTTACTAACAATCGTATCTGTAGCATTAGAAACAGTCTGTGAACGTATGAATCTCACATTTTCATGTTTCGTTTCAAATAAGTGGGGAAACGGGGACTTTTCAAAAACGGCTGACTGGAATTTGGAAAGGCAAGACCCGTAGCCTAGACACACAGACCCAAATCCCAGATTTAGGCAAACAAATAACATCCACGACCAGGTTAATCCTCTTGCTATGGTTGCATATACTGATATTTCAGTGTGCATTTTTGTTCACCGCATGTCAAATACTGGACAATGCAGTTTTACTAACTCGAAAGGCGAGATCCTTGCCTAGGGCTAGGCTAATTACTGAAGTAGAGACTAGAGGCTCGGCAGATTCAGTGACAGTCCCAGCGGCAGCTGACACCGACTGCAGCTGTCCGCATCGGCGGACGTTATAATTCTACTTAAACGAAACGTTACTCGGCTGACGGCATTGGGAAGCAGGATACATAAACAATGCATACGCTTCCTACACTTGTAAAAATAGCTGTCAATATACATATATCTACAAATTGCTTATTTACAATACCATTGTTTGAATCAACTCACCTCGGATTCTGACATGACATCAACATGATTCGCGTAAACACAATTAGTTATCGGCTTCTTGCGCAGATAACACCCCAATTATGCGTAAACATGCAAGACATAAGTAGCAGAGAAAGTACTTATGGGAAATTATCACGTTTTGATGCAGTATAGCTCGAATGTATATTAGCTGACAAAGAATCGCGTTAATACCTATATCAATATAGCAAACAAACCCGAATGCTGGTAGACTAATCATGCTTTCGTTAATTGCGTATGACTTTTGACACATACATTAACACATCAAACAAGCCAGTCTGCATTTGCATTAATGCATGTTGGTTCAGAATTGTTGTCATCTTCGCGGCTCCGTTTACAAAGGGGTGATGCACCTACTGATGTACCGCCCAAGCTGTTATCCCTTTTCAATTAATCTCACCGACACCCTTCCGTCAGCGTGTCACAACCCGCCTCTTTTAAATATCTCTTTACGTAGTCTTCTGCTCGTGGTCTTCCGTTCATGCGGCCTAGCTTTTTTACCACCTCTTCTCTTCGGTACAATGGCCGATTGCTGCGTACGTCACACCTGCTGCCCCTATTTATTAAATGAATCGTCTTCGCTAATCCGGTCCTTTCATGCCCAAATATGCAATGTGTGAATAATTTAACTTTTATTTGCAGTCAATTTAATTAACAAAATGCTTACCTTTCTTTAAATGTTCGAACTAATTGACTTTGGTCGTAACATCTGGTAGTTAGCTAGCGCCAACAGCCGGATTTACATTTTGCCTTCCTCACACCATCCTGTCGTTCACATGGTTTATGAGAGAGTAAGCAAAGTCGACGACACCAACACATAAATAGTTGCATATTCGCACAAATGAACCTCGCTTTACATTCAACTCGGTAATACAGTCACCTCGCATTTAAGGTCATCCTAGAACAGTCCCAACTGATTCTGAATTGTACACTAGTCATAAACTATGTTTTAATACATAAAGTAATCTAATTATGAACACATAAGTAAATTGATTAATTCTGCTGGTGGTTGGTTCGTTGAATAGTATCGCTTTCTTTGTAATGGTCAGTACGCATTTAATTAGTTTAGTTAAATCGATGGGCTAGTTGAATCTGGATGACTGACCAACTCAATCACTAGTGATGTTGACAAGCGTCGTTAGAAGGAGACAATTGAATATCCTGTAACGTCATTTGGGAAATGATGTCAGCTATTCGCTACAGGGCACACCCGGGCCAGGACAACATGCAATGATAACTTGCTGAGGTCGTGCACGTCGTGTTTATACAAAGTGATTGCACACGCCGTGCATTCTACACATGATGCTAACTTACGGGAAAACGCTAATTTTCGGGAAATCATCTTAGTTTTAACACTGCCACAGGCCAAGAATCCTGCTTTTGGACATGTCTTTGGGACATGTCTTTGTCTTTTGTCGATAATGTATTGTGTCCTGCTTTTAGCTACTTATTTAAATGATCTTTTCATTTTCAACCAAATCCTCTCACATCTCTGTTGTCAGGTGTTGATAATAAAAATACTCAGATGTGTTACATATTTCGTTATGTTGTAATATGATGAGATTTTGCATACAGTGTAATTATATATATAACGCATAGTTCATTTAGGTATTCATTTAAAAAAATGACAGTGTTATTGGAGGAAAATGCACCTCTCTCACCCTCCCCTATACCCTTCGCAGTGGGTCGGTGTAATCGTTCCTATTTTTCATCTCCCGATACAAATTATAACGTGCTTATAACGTGCATCTTGCAATGTTTTAATTACCTATCTTTACACAGCCATAAATTGTCCCGTGGAAATTCGCTGCGCATCTGCAAGACTGAAAGCTCGTTATCTCCAGATAATGGTAACATCCAACATGCCTTCATCCGTCCAGTTCTTGCTTCGTTTTATGACGACATCATCCTTCCAATACTCTTTTCAATTTTGATACGAATTGGTGCTGACAACAAACGGACAAATACGCTAAATGACCGGAATATCACAACACATCTGCGTAAAATCCAACCGAAAAGTAAATGTCTGTAGGCCTACACACGCAATCCGTCGCACGTAGCAACGACATAAGACATTAGTACAGAATATGATGATCGCTTAAAGGTGTACTTATGTTAACTATCTTTACACGGGTAGTTGGAACACTGCATTATATAACGTTGTTTTTGTTCTCCACCTGTTTCTCTGTCCGTCAGGGTGAGGCAGTCCACGATTCCGATCCTCGATCTCGGTTATCCCGTTGCAACTGTATGTTCAAGACAGCTTCGGTAAAGACTGTCTTGAACGTGGCATATTTGCCTAAACATACACCAACGCCCAATTTGGTGAATTGTGAACCGGACATTTCCCCGACTATGGGCCTAGTAACTCAAAAAGATCCATTAATAACACATAGGTCCGATATGCATCCGTATCGTAACTTTGGAACCGTTTTAGAACCAGTTTAGTCGCCTATGACGTTTATCGATTTGTTTATGGCGTTTTGATAATTTGCAAATTGGCTCAAACGAGCAGGATTCCAAGGGGATGTCCGTTCGCCTCAGAATCAGAAACCTGTCAGAAGATAAAAAGTTTACTCGAGAAATGTTTTTGTCTATATCTGGGCACTTGTGAAAACTAAGCGCGATGACGTCATTTGTACGCATTTAGACAATTGCATGACGTGCGTTGATTTGCGTAAGAATCCCGGGGGAGGCACTACCCTTACGTATGGATAGGGGAGTGCAGCCGAAGGTCATATACCCTAGCCTTGATAAGGGCATCCGATATCAAAAAGTATACCCGTGTTGTAGGGAAAACATGTGAAATACAGACCGTTGATCTAGGAAGCCTCGGTAAAAAACGACCCTTGACGTCGGCACATCCACAGTACTGCTAGTATAGGCAGTGCCCCCCCGGACCGTGATTGCTGCGATAAAAACATAGCCTCGGTCTAGGGAGAGTTCCTCGAAATGATATCCTTGTCTAGGGAACTTCTGTATAATGTTTGCCCTTGTTCTAGGGAGAACATGTGAAAAACAGACCCAGATCTAGGGAGTCTCGGTAAAAAAACGACCCTTGACGTCGGCACATCCACAGTACTGCTAGTATAGGCAGTGCCCCCCCCCCCCCGATAAGAATATCGTCCTGCGAAGGTAAGTAAGAAGTGTGTAATTTAATAACGTGAATTCAACAGCAGACGGGAACGGTTGCCGGACTGGGTGAATTTTGTTTTTATCAAACACCTGCTTAAAGCCATAACATATTTGCACATAATAACATACGAATCCGATTCGCATTCTTATTTATTGGATGTTGCGAAGCTGCCGTGTAATTTTGGCATCACATTTCAAGTCTCATGTTTCAAGCGAAATGCTAAACTGCTGTCATGTTCTGTGATTGCACGTGGGATCACAATAAAAGAAGCTGGTCTCTTATTGATGTATGCGGCGAGATTTGTATTGTATTTAGACAATGTACTGCGTCTAATGTCTGTACGGAAGTTGCAATACTGTTACTTAACATCACCGAGGTATGTATTTTGCTCCACAAGCTCAAAGCCCTACATAAGTAAATCCAACATTACTAACTATTGCAGTACAACTCATATATTAACCACCGAAAACGGTGGAAAGTTGGTCCAGGGTAGTTATGCAGTGTTACCTTCAGAGTCTCCCTGATTTTTGGTGTATCACCCGGTCACCCTGGATACAGGCAAATCTCCCGGACTTTCGCTAAAATCTCCAACAGCACCCCCGGTCTTCCGATATCATCATCCGAGACAGCACGGCACCACGGGAGACGTGCTGAGACGTGCTGAACCGCTGAAGTTCCGGCGAGAAATGTCCTCCCGATGTCAAAATCCGAGACAGTGTGACGAGACAGCACGACACCGTAAGCGTGCTGAACCGCTGATGAATCTCTCGGAATATTTTTGTTTGCAGGTATATAGGTGGAAAGGTCAATTTCTTAGCAAAAGCTGTTGCGAAATGTTTAATACTCCCAAAATAGTAAGTGTTCCAACGGTAAACATATAATTTCTCAGTCAGTTATTGTTCAATAGCACAGGTGCATTGACTGTGCGATTGCAATCGACTGTAAATATCGCGAACTTGTTTCCAATAGAAACGTAGTCATTAATACCCAAATTGCATTTACCGAGTGTTTCTGATAGAAATGTACACATTAATAGTCAAATTGCAATTACCGAGTGGCCATATCAAATACCAGATCAACCAGCGACTTTCAGGCAATTTATCTCTATGAACGAACACGATTACGCTGCTCTCTATATCGATCCGTGCTAATATAATAGCGCAGGAAATTACACATAGCTATTTAAATGATTTGACTCATCATATTCGCACTTAGGAATCAAATTCAATTGTTTAGGCATGTCGGAGGCACAGTTGGATCTGTTTAGTCACTCTACTGGAGATATCACTGTGCTGTCATAGACGGAAAGGGTATCTTTCAAATCGCACGACAGTATTTAAGTGAAAGCGGCCTGGCTGTGTCCAGGACCGCGTCATGGTCGCGGACCGGGTTGTTGCAATGTTTCAGTAGAGAATATCAACGCACAGCCGACGGCTATGCCCAAACACTTATAGTAGAAACTGCAAATGCCGGCCTGTCACGAAACTCCTCCGTGGTGGTGAGGTCAATTGGCATATTTTATGTGCTGTGATCTAAACAATGAGATAGAACCAATGTTTCAAAGACCGGCATATTTAGTGATGAATGCAACAGGCTTGACATGATGTTTTGTTGCGACAAATGATGCTACAAAAAGGATACACAAGAATATAACTGGAGAGACGACGATATAAGAGGAAGGGCTAGGATAGAGAGTTATGATAACATGTAGGTACACACTATATTATACCGGGAGCAGCTACGAAGTGTTAGAGGTAAGTAGGTGTAGGGACACATTTTAAATCCGGGGTAGGTTGGTCGCTTTAGACTCTTCCGTTTCATTGCCGTCACCGATCCTCTTCAACACTCCCCGTTCCATCTGCCAATCGAGGGAGGCGATGTACAAATGGCAAGAAAACAAGGAAGATATCGCTTTATAGATAATTCAACGTTGTTGTGTTACATAAGTCGGGCTCACGCTCACCGGTGATCTGTCAAATCCGTTTCCAATCGCATTGGCACGGCTGACATTTCCAGTATCAATATATATTTAATCCATTTATTTATCGTTCTCTGGAGAATGAGTACGTCGAGGTGTCAAATCTACATTGTTATTTTACTATCGCTACTGGTGTCTGGATAATCTTTTGCTGCTAATTTGTACAAATTTTCTACCAAATACTACCTTAACCATTACATAGCTGTTTTTTAAACTACTTTCTACTTGGTGTTTCTCATAAGAAAGTTTCCCAGTTCTGGGATCAGTCTGCTTGTTCTTCGTTGAATTCCTTCTAACTACACTGCGAACTGGTTACACTCTGGCATCCACACCATTACAATATACATTATAGCTTCCACCCACCCACCCACGGAGAGACAAAACACTGACAGCAGACTTCAGCATTGCATAATTTTAATCTTAAACTCGTTTCCGTTCTGCTGTAGCCAATTATGGCAAAGGGGTGTCAATTGGCCCATGTGTCCACCTTTGTCCGACTGAAAGACATTATTATAGGGTACACGTAAGCAAATGATTAATTAACTACCTTTAGGTGTTTGGAAATGCATCACCATTTGTTAGAACACACTGATCCAAGGAAGTGAATGAACATAGGAAGAGGTGAGTGGACTTTGACACCTGGGAGAAGATACTGTTATAATGATCCAAGGAAGTGAATGAACGTAGGAAGAGGTGAGTGGACTTTGACACCTGGGAGGAGATACTGTTATAATGATCCAAGGAAGTGAATGAACGTAGGAAGAGGTGAGTGGACTTTGACACCTGTCAGGAGATACTGTTATAATGATCCAAGGAAGTGAATGAACGTAGGAAGAGGTGAGTGGACTTTGACACCTGGGAGGAGATACTGTTATAATGATCCAAGGATGGGAATGAACACAGAAAGAGGTGAGTGGACTTTGACACCTGTCAGGAGATACTGTTACAATGATCCAAGGAAGTGAATGAACGTAGGAAGAGGTGAGTGGACTTTGACACCTGGGAGGAGATACTGTTATAATGATCCAAGGAAGTGAATGAACGTAGGAAGAGGTGAGTGGACTTTGACACCTGGGAGGAGATACTGTTATAATGATCCAAGGAAGTAAATGAACGTAGGAAGAGGTGAGTGGACTTTGACACCTGTCAGGAGATACTGTTACAATGATCCAAGGAAGTGAATGAACGTAGGAAGAGGTGAGTGGACCTTGACACCTGTCAGGAGATACTGTTACAATGATCCAAGGAAGTGAATGAACGTAGGAAAAGATTAGTGGACTTTGACACCTGGGAGCAGATACTGTTACAATGATCCAAGGATGGGAATGAACACAGAAAGAGGTGAGTGGACTTTGACACCTGGGAGGAGATACTGTTATAATGATCCAAGGAAGTGAATGAACGGAGGAAGAAGTGAGTGGACTTTGACACCTGGGAGGAGATACTGTTACAATGATCCAAGGAAGTGAATGAACATAGGAAGAGGCGAGTGGACTTCTACACCTGGGAGGAGATAATGTTACAATGATCCAAGGAAGCGAATGAACATAGAAAGAGGTGAGTTGACTTTGACACCTGGGAGGAGATAATGTTACAATGATCCAAGGAAGCGAATGAACATAGGAAGAGGTGAGTTGACTTTGACACCTGGGAGGAGATACTGTTACAATGATCCAAGGAAGCGAATGAACATAGAAAAAGGTGAGTTGACTTTGACACCTGGGAGGAGATGCTGTTACAATGATCCAAGGAAGAGAATGAACATAGAAAGAGGTGAGTGGACTTTGACACCTGGGAGGAGATGCTGTTACAATGATCCAAGGAAGAGAATGAACATAGAAAGAGGTGAGTGGGCTTTGACACCTGGGAGGAGATGCTGTTACAATGATCCAAGGAAGAGAATGAACATAGAAAGAGGTGAGTGGACTTTGACACCTGGGAGGAGATGCTGTTACAATGATCCAAAGAAGAGAATGAACATAGAAAGAGGTGAGTGGGCTTTGACACCTGGGAGGAGATACTATTACAATGATACAAGGAAGGGAATGAACATAGAAAGAGGTGAGTGGGCTTTGACACCTGGGAGGAGATACTGTTACAATGATCCAAGGAAGGGAATGAACATAGAAAGAGGTGAGTGGACTTTGACACCTAGGAGGAGATAATGTTACAATGATCCAAGGAAGCGAATGAACATAGAAAGAGGTGAGTGTACTTTGACACCTGGGAGGAGATACTGTTACAATGATCCAAGGAAATGAACGAACATAGAAAGATATGGGTGGACTTTGACACCTGGGAGGAGATACTGTTACAATGATCCAAGGAAGCGAATGGACATAGAAAGAGGTGAGTGTACTTTGACACCTGGGAGGAGATACTGTTACAATGATCCAAGAAAGGGAATGAACATAAAAAGAGGTGAGTGGACTTTGACACCTGGGAGGAGATACTATTACAATGATCCAAGGAAGCGAATGGACATAGAAAGAGGTGATTGGACTTTGACACCTGGGAGGAGATACTGTTACAATGATCCAAGGAAGGGAATGAACATAAAAAGAGGTGAGTGGACTTTGACACCTGGGAGGAGATACTGTTACAGTGATCCAAGGAAGCGAATGAACATAGGAAGAGGCAAGTAGACCTCGGCGCCTGGGAAGAGATTATGCCAGGCGCCCTCAAAGTTAGCATATTAATGTATACATATATGGCGGATAATCTTAACGATAGGCGTTAGCGTGGTTAGCATATCAGATGAGTTAAGGTAATTTAAAATATGCATTGCTGGGTTTAGAGAGTACATAGGCCTACGTAATGCAATGACACATCTAATAATGTCGGCATTTGAGCTCATACAATCGTTTCACCTGCAATAGTGGACACAACTTACCTAATCCTGCCAATGCTACGAAGCTGGTATTATAATGGTATACTATCAGACAAGAGCGACGTATCTGTATATAACCATCGACGTGGTGTCATCGTAGACAATATCACACATATCACGGATGCTAAGTTTCTGTGTGTCGATGCATTTGCACACGCCAACGACGTAGTTCGCGAAATGTTTTTCAGAACATAAAATACAATTGCTTGCGTTATGTCTTCGTCTGTGCGCAGATTGCGGGAAACTATCCACGCCGTCAGATCTGAGGTGAATCACGGTGTGCGGTCAGTAGCACTGACAGTATGCGCGGACTGATCATGATGACATTCGACATAGAGACGAATGTTGACTACGTGCATGAGATAACAGAGGTGATGGGGTTCGAAGACGTGACGGACTTCCACACATTATATCGTAAAGTGCAACGGTAAAACACGCCACCACGCGTTACCGTAAATCCTAAATCAACTGTGTCCGGCATGTTTGTCAAAGGACGTTTAGCTCACCATCGAAGGTTTCACATTTAACCAACCAGAGTTGTTTTTACTGTAGTTCTTAGTCGATCAAACATAGAAACACTTATAGGTGTATCGTTTTCTTGCTATCAAAATGCCTGCCATAATCCATGTGTTAATCCCCGAATACATCCTAGCCAATTCAGAATAATACATTAGGTTCTGGTATAAAAGGTAAGTTCTTACATACAGTATCCAGTACTTAGGACTGATCAAAGCGCTTTTACATTTCCTTCCCTGGCAGACCTGTTCAATCGACCTCATCTCGGCTTCTCTGGGAAGCATTCAGCCACACTGCAATTAATGCGCGAAGACTATTCGTATGCAAATATCCACCAATATATATAGCCATGTACCCATTCATACAGCTGAGTGAACTGGAGCAACGTAGAGAGAACGAACTTGCCCAAGGTTCGATACGGAAGCACAGGATTCGAATCCGAAATCTCTCGATTGAAAATCCGACGCACTAACGACTGCGCTCCACAATGCAGCACAGTTTTCTGGTAGGTAACCCAGAACGACCTGACATTACCTGTGAACAGGACAGTATGTAAGCTGTGGAAAACGACAAACAAATCGTTGGCGTGCACGTTCTGCTGTATTTCCGTGACTATGGTCTACCTCTAACACATGTTTCCATATAACACTTTGGAGAGGTACTGGACGGTAGTTGGCCAGCGTTTCTATGCCTGAGAACGCTCTTTGGTTGCAATGGTGGAACGACGGCGTGTTTTACAGTAGCTGTCTCAGTTGACAACTCGATCGATGAGTTACCATCGCGTGTTAACACCGGTACATTATATTATCACAAATGAGGCCTAACCAATGCCGTGTACACATCATAATTACCTTGTTCGTGACATTTATCATAATTACTGCGAGGATTTGATTAATCTTTGAAACCGCAGTTCCTAGTTGCTGCTAATCGTTCATGCCGCGAGTAATTGTTACCCAGATGCTCTTTTCTCTTACGGTTGATCGTAGTATAGGCAGATCCGTCATTTACGTTTCTCTTGTATATTTCCATGTTCTATGTGTACACATTTACATATAATAAAATTAAATGCAATTTCATGTTAGGACCATCAGGGCCGTAGCTAGCCTAAAACAACTGGGGGCAGAAAAGAACAGAGTAAAGCATAAATATTCACGCGTGGGTTCTCTCCCAGAAAATGTTGAAAATGTACCCCATCTTGGTGCAATCTAGCGTACCTTCTGGATAATTTTAAGTATTGTTTCAGTGTCGGTCGCATGCTGCGTGGGAATGAAAACATACATGAACACATAATTAATATCAAATGACGATACATTTATCAAAATCGACAGCTATGCATCACATACAGGACATCGGTCCAACAGTTACACCCGTCTGAAATTGTTTTACAAGATTACTACCTCTCGCCGTCGCGTGCATTGCTTCACCAATTGGCTTTACACAAATAAACTCTTCGGGGGTTGGAAGATTTTTTACGGACATATAACATTCCGAGGCCACTGAACCGTCTTTCTGTCATTGTTGACAGACACTGCCACTTGAGGCATCGTATGGTGGAAAAGGACCGCTCGCAAACGACGCTTCCGACTGGTGTAGTGAGGAAGATGTTTACGATCTTGCTGATGACGGCAAATGTTTGACCACACGCTGAAATCAGTTCACGTGAAGACGAAGGGCGAAGAACTTGAGGGTAATCGTACCTCTTTCGCCACTTTTGTGATTTCCACACGAAGCTCGTTTTGTTCAGCCGAACTGAGATACGTGTCGTAGTACTCAGTTAGTTCTGTGCCATTTAGTTTCTGTAGGTTGGACGGCAGGAAGACTTGAGCTACAATGAGTCGATAGTGGTCACTCAAAAATCATACAGCCAACGCGTCAAGGTCGTGATCAATAAATGGGTAAAATATTGATGCGATAGTATAGTCAGGTGTTGATTGATCCGTGTCTCCAGCATTGGCGCGATGACACTGAAGCTGGGCCGTTCTGGGTTTACGAATTTCAATACATGTAGAGTTGGCCATCAGCCCAACACGGCGCCATATTTCATCCCACCCTGACGGGATGGTCCTGCAGTCCTAGAGGCATTTACTCGCCAACGAAATGTCCTCGAATGCACTGCCCAAATTGCACTGTTTGACTTGGAGGTTCTTGGTCACGGACAGTGGTGGATATTTGTGCACGTGTAGTCTTCGCACATTAATTGCATCGTGGCTGAATACTTCCCAGAGAAGTTGGGATGATGTTCCATTGAACAGGTCTGCCAGGAAGTAAAGAATAAAACGAAGACTGACTGGATACTGCGTTATATAAGAACTTACCTTTACTTTGCTTTATATTACAGTTCGAATAATACACTTTGATGGTGACCGAGGCCATACAGTTAGACCATTTGATTGGTGGGATATCCCGAATGTAGCGAAAAGCCAATGAACTGATATCTTCATTACCTGAAACGCCAGGACACAATACTACTAAATAACCATAATGGTCCAAAGAAGGGATTTATGTTTGGTCATAAAACGTCTCACACCTCATTCTCCCTGATATGCATACGCGCCATTGATAAAGTTATTGCCCGGCTGTACGCGCAACATTAATCGTAATATATGTCATTTTTATTTATCAATACAATCATATATGCTGATAATACAACCTTACCTAGCAATCCAAATGTTTTAATGATATAAATGATAGCAATATCAGTCAAAATATAAACAATGAAATAAGCAATGTAACAACGTGGTTGCAAGTTAATAAGTTATCACGTAATGTTTAAAAAAACTTACGATATTTCATACCCCTTTAAACAAGAAAACTATACCCACAATTTAAATGAATGGTATTGAATTATTTCCAGTTGATGATTTCAATTGTCTAGGCCTTACTATTAATAAACTCGTGTGTTGGAAAAGTCATGTAAATAGAATAGCTAACCAAATCTCACAGACTATCGGGATTTTTAATAAATTAAAACACATTCTACCTTGCAACATTTTACTCAAAATGTACAATGCTTTAATCTGATCTCATCTCAACTACACAATACTAGCATGGGGATGCCAAACAAATCGTTTACACACAACTTCAGGAGAAATCTCTTAGAACTATAACGTCTTCTAAATATAATGCACATACCAATCCCACTTTCAAGAACATGGGTCTTTTAAAGCTGGATTATATTTTAAAACTACAACAACTAAAATTTTATTTTAAACTTGTAAATAAAAGATTATCAGAATACTTCAATACTATGTCCTTTGTACATAATTCAAACACTCATAATTATCAAGAAACGGTAATACTATCTACATAAACCGAGTAAATCATAATTTTGCCACTGATTGCATTAGACATTCAATTATCCACACTGTAAACAATGTACCATCTGAACTAAGAAATTTAATTTATTCCCATTCTCTCCAAAGCTGTTCAATATACTGTAAACATACTTAATAAGGAATTATGAAACTGAATGTTTGATCCCAAAACTGTTATATTTGTACTAACTAAAAATAGGATAAACCTTCCAACTGAAACAGTTTGTAAACTTTGTGTGTTGTTTAGTTATAACTATACAGAACGAAACACCATTACAGTGTTTTGTAACATAAGACAATTGTATTTTATACTGTTGGTATTTTTAAAGATGTTTAGGGTTAAGTATTTGCGTTTTCTTTTAATTAATATTAGTAGGGCTATTATACTGTTAATTACTATTAATTGGTGTTATTGACTAACTGTTTAGACGGTTTTTTTTTTAAATAAATAGTTAAATAATGTTTTAAATATATAATAAATGTCAGTTTTATTTTAACATAAGTGTAATTTATATATTATTATTCTAGTGTATTATTGAGCAAGTTTGATGTTATTTAGTGTTAATAGTTAGTTAATGTTAGTGAGATAGTTTGTTATTGTTAAACACTCTCAAGTAATGCTTATTACGTATAAAACCATATTTAATACAATAATTATTGTTATATTATAACTTTGTATCAATATTATACATTTAACAACAGAGTGGCTCTTATGTTAGCGGCATGCATAATGCCTTAATGAGAGTCTCCCTGACCATACATTTCTTTACACTTATTTGCTGTATATAATATGTATTTTATGGTCGAATAAATTATTCTAATTCTGATTCTGATTCTGTTGATTGCTTATCAACGTTCCACGGGAAAGCATCGCCAGGCTGACGACGCGACTTTTACGTAATCTGATAATCGCATCCCACGTGACATGGTTTTTTTTTTAGTTACGTAAACAATACTTGATCGCGACAGCTCACGACTTTACTCCTGCCGCTAGACAACATAACCGTGCAGTAGAGTCTACTCAATGTTTTTGGTGTTTTACGGAACTAGACGGTGTACTGAATCAGAAACTGCATGATGCCACTCTGGCGTCTTTGAGGAATTTGAAATATCTAAGATGGCCGCCATTACATGAAATATGTATAAAATGGATCATAATCCCACTGTTATGCCACCTAGATACTTACTTTTTATTTCTAAATGTATGCTTTAGCACCCGATGAATTCAATGAACTAATTTGTAGTAGTTTTATTTTGGAGTAATGGGCGTGTAGAGGGTGGACGATGGACGGTTGCTGGAATGTACATGTATGTTGTCAAGTCAGTTTTATTTTGGAGTCATGGGCGTGTAGAGGGTGCACGATGGACGGTTGCTGAAATGTACATGTATGTGGTCAAGTCAGTTTTATTTTGGAGACATGGGCGTGTAGAGGGTACACGATGGACGGTTGCTGGAATGTACATGTATGTGGTCAAGTCAGTTTTATTTAGGAGACATGGGCGTGTAGGGGGTGCACGATGGACAGTTGCTGGAATGTACATGTATGTTGTCAAGTCAGTTTTATTTTGGAGACATGGGCGTGTAGAGGGTGGACGATGGACAGTTGCTGGAATGTACATGTATGTTGTCAAGTCAGTTTTATTTTGGAGACATGGGCGTGTAGAGGGTACACCGTGGACGATTGCTGGAATGTACATGTATGTGGTCAAGTCAGTTTTATTTTGGAGACATGGGCGTGTAGGGGGTGCATGATGGACAGTTGCTGGAATGTACATGTATGTTGTCAAGTCAGTTTTATTTTGGAGTAATGGGCGTGTAGAGGGTGGACGATGGACGGTTGCTGGAATGTACATGTATGTTGTCAAGTCAGTTTTATTTTGGAGTCATGGGCGTGTAGAGGGTGCACGATGGACGGTTGCTGAAATGTACATGTATGTGGTCAAGTCAGTTTTATTTTGGAGACATGGGCGTGTAGAGGGTACACGATGGACGGTTGCTGGAATGTACATGTATGTGGTCAAGTCAGTTTTATTTAGGAGACACGGGCGTGTAGGGGGTGCACGATGGACAGTTGCTGGAATGTACATGTATGTTGTCAAGTCAGTTTTATTTTGGAGACATGGGCGTGTAGAGGGTGCACGATGGACAGTTGCTGGAATGTACATGTATGTTGTCAAGTCAGTTTTATTTTGGAGTCATGGGCGTGTAGAGGGTGCACGATGGACAGTTGCTGGAATGTACATGTATGTTGTCAAGTCAGTTTTATTTTGGAGACATGGGCGTGTAGGGGGTGCACGATGGACAGTTGCTGGAATGTACATGTATGTTGTCAAGTCAGTTTTATTTTGGAGACATGGGCGTGTAGGGGGTGCACGATGGACAGTTGCTGGAATGTACATGTATGTTGTCAAGTCAGTTTTATTTTGGAGACATGGGCGTGTAGGGGGTGCACGATGGACAGTTGCTGGAATGTACATGTATGTTGTCAAGTCAGTTTTATTTTGGAGATATGGGCGTGTAGGGGGTGCACGATGGACAGTTGCTGGAATGTACATGTATGTTGTCAAGTCTTTTT